>JAGSMP010000351.1:0-582547 GCA_029286625.1 Parnassius orleans | reverse complement strand
TCTCATGTGGTTCTATGTAAATTTTATCAAGGTTTGACCAATAGTTTTTGAGTTATCCTAAATAATTTATATTCAAGTCGGTTGTACAAAATTTTTTATTTTACCACTTGTATGAGGTCTGTATCCAGTATAATGGCCTGTTCATGGAATGATCATAAATTATTATAAAATGTCAGGCAATTTGTTGATAAGACAGTAAAGGGCGTATACGTAATCGAATGCCCTTGCCAGCGGCTGTTTACCTCAAACTCTAAACTAACTAGAGCAACTTTACGGGGTACTAGATGGAAATAAGCGTATTACTGATACGAATATTGTGTTTATTTATTACTAGCAACTTACTCCGGCTTCGCCTGGAATAACCCGTTCCTTGAAAGAGAAGTCCAGAAATCGGCGAGTGCTTGCCAGCTATCGAGACGAGATCAAGCTTCCGTTGAAAAACGTCTGATGCCAACCACACAGAGTTTAGACGGAGTACTCAAATCACACAGCGCGAATGCATTGCTGCCTGAAAAAGAAAATGAATCCACGCCGAAACAAGAGAATAAAGAAGATAGCCAAGAGACAATAAAATATAATACTGCAAGCACCGATACAGTAGTTCAAAGTATGTCCTGTAATTTACCAGATCGGAGCCAAGCGGATCCGGAACCTCATCCCGTATTAAGGCAGCTGTCAGATACGATAGTGCCAAGCTTATCCAGATTTTTAACTGATAACACTGGGTTTTATGAGAGATCACTCTCGACGATGGAAACTGAGAATTTATTAACAGAAAGCAGTAACGTGGCAACAAGTCTCTCAGAGCGTGCAGCAAAGATTCGAGCTGCAAGGGAAAAATTCCTCGCATCCCCTCCGTCGATGAGGAAGGAAGGTACGAGTTCAGCTAATGATTTAAGACCAGGCGACAGGTTCGTATAATATTATCTTAGTAAAATTTAACACCAGAAACTAATATTTTTTATTGATTTTCGATGGAGGAAAGTTGCCTCCATATCTATGACGACACTGCATCCGAAACTTTTCAAAGTATTAATTATATTTATTAAATAATTATAACATCCTTACAGTTCTATTACCAAAGCGATTCTTTAAATAACCTGCAGTAAATAGCTACTAACCAATAAAGAATAATAACTGTAAACATGAATATAAAATAAGTTAGTAATTTAACAAATTACAATTTTCACTCAGCGAACGATGGAAAGAGCTACGCTCGGAATACTACACAAAAAAATCTCGACCTTATGCCCGCCGTGCCGATACATAGCTAGTATTAAACAAATCTAAATCGTGCTTTTTGCATCATCATTATCATTACAGCCCTTCACAAGTCCACTGCTGAACATAGGCCTTCCCGAGGAATTCCACAAAGCACGATCCTGAGCCACCAGCATCCATCGACTTCCTACATGTCTTACCAGGTCGTTCCTGCGTGTCTTACCGTGTAGTGGCGGTGTAAGAATATCCACTACCTCATACCATCCCGTGGATGTCGTGAGAGCCGACAGAGGGAAACAAATCAGGAGATGGGCAGCAGTGTCTTCCTAATAACGACTAAAAATAAAAACTGCGTTTGCCAACCCGCTTACCAAGCGTGGCAACTATGGCAAATATCCCCCCTACGAGGCAATCTATGGGGGAGGCCTATGTTCAGCAGTGGACTTTAATAGACTGTAACGGTAACGGTAACCGTTACCAGGTCGTCACTACATCTAGTAGGATCGCCTTACACTCCGTCTACCGATACGAGGCTGCCACTCGAGAACCTGTCTTCCCCATCGGTTGTCGGTTGTCTTCGTGTAGCTTTGACTTGCTTTGCTCTTTGCATATTTTTTTATTGTTACTAGACCGTCATATGAATTTGACGGCTCCGTGGCGCAGTGGCTTAGCAATGAGTTGCAGCGCTGAGGCCGCGGGTTCGAATCCGCACGGAACAAGTATTTCTATGGCCTAAAATAATTGTTCCGGGTCTGGATGTTTGTCCTTGTGCAATTTATGTTTGTAAACTGCCTCCACGATACAGGAGAAAATCCTAGTGTGGGGTTACGTTTTAAAAAAAATTATATGAAAGTATTTTACCCATAATTAATAGATAGATATAATTTTAAATAAATATCTGAGTTTGTACTTTTCCAGAAACAGTCGCATTAGCTGTGAGAGTGATGTGACAGAGAGACAGAGCTCCAGCACGCAGGAACAGAGCTTGGGGCGAAGCATATCTACTGGCATGGTCAATGTGGACAGAGAAGCTTGGCAGAGAGTAGCCGAAGGTATAGAGATAACCTATAGGTATTATGCGTCACTGAGCACGGAATTTGCTATATGATAGCTAGTGCTAGTACGTGGTTCGGATCTATAGTACCCTAGCTCTGGGGATCGCTTGCCTTAAAACTCGAGCAAGCCGAGTTCGATCCTCACCTAAATCAGGGTGAGGTGAAAGGACCACTTGATCGACGGAGAATATATCTTAAGGAAACTTGCATGTCAAAGAAATTAATAGTCCTTGCTGCGGCGGTACATCACGCCGTAATAGCTACTTACTCTATACAGGGTTATTTTGCATTAACCGGCCAGAGTAACTAATTTGGACAAATGATGAAGAAAAATCAATTAGAAAAATCCTTCATCTATTCAATTAACTTATGCACTATTTTAATGATTGACGTCCTAAAACATCTTATTACACATGTAAAATGCAATAATAATAATAATAAGATACACAAAATAAACAAAAATAAATGTAGTAGCCTAAAATCGGCAATTTTCAATAAAAATTAAAAGTCGAATATCTCGAAAAGGGTTAAGTTTAGGTAGGGTGTTTCATAGTGAAATAAGTCAGAAATGATGGGTACCCACGCCCTTAACGGATCTAGCACGATTTTTCTTGTAACCCTGTATACAACGTGGAAGCCTATCTAGATAAACTGTGTGCTTCGTACACAGACGAGCAGATATTTTCAGGAATATTCAAAGCTCTTTGACTTTCAATCACTGTGGAGGTTATTAAAAATAAAATCGATACTTTTGTCAACACTACGGTAACCGTTACAGATTATTAAAGTCCACTGCTGAATATAGGCCTCCCCAATAGATTGCCTCATATAGGGGATATTTGCCATAGTTGCCACGCTTGGCAAGCGGGTTGGCAACCGCAGTTTTTTTTATTTTAGTCATTAATAGGAAGACGATGCTGCCCATCTCTTGATTTGCTTCCTCGCCTCGACACTAGTTTCATAGGAAAAACTACATTTATAAATACGTTTCTAATTTGTTTGTTCTAGGATCGCGTCGAAATCGTCCGCGCTCGCGTTTCAGCCTTGCTCGCCTCGCTGCCAAGTTGCGCCGCAAGGACGAAGGAGCTGTGTCGCGTTTATGTCGCCAAAGTCTACTTGTCCAGTTAAGAAATAAGCAGTAAATAATATTTAGTATTTAACTGTTGTTTTTTTTTACATATTATACACTATACTATAACAGTCCCTAACAATGTTATAATTTATTAGACCGAGTTTACTTGTTACGTTCGGTAGACAATTAATCGGTCTAAAATATGTTTTATATTTCCCAGAATAATGAACACTTGCTTATGTTGATGCTGAATTGCAACCATTATAAAGATGGCTTTAAAAGGGTACCTAAATAGGATAGCGGGGTAATAAGGGCTAATAATCTTCCGCTCACCAGATGTCGCTAGTTGACACTGAGGTAGTGTTTTGTTGCACAATGCCATTTCATTGAGAAGTTAGTTTTAAATAAAAGTTTATGAGTTTCTAGAGTAATAAATTAATACACAAAACAACACAGTGGTTTGCTCTTTAATTTTTTGCACTTTTTAACTCTTTTTTTATTTTATTTTTTACTTTTATGAATATCTGTGGAATGGTTTAGGTATTTATTTTTAATCTAATAAATATAAATTATAACTAATAGTAAAGAAAGAAACATTAACCTTTACATTTTCTGTTCTGTCAAATATACCTCATATTTAAGTGGCGCGCCCTGGTGGCAAAAAAGTAGTGGATGTCCTCATTGATGGAAAGAATAAACCTATTAAATTTTACCTTAATGATTAGAAAAATATTCAATCTGCCAGTTTGGTATCGTCAGATGATATTGCAAAAACAATAAAAGCTTAATCTAACGCACAAGAAGTAGATGGTATCACACTTAATATGTTACTGATGACTCTCTCAGAAAGTTTGGATATAACTGCACATATCAACCAATCAATTAGTACGAGTATATTCCCTGAAGTCTGGATGAGAGCCGTCGAGCCGAGAATACGTCTCATCCCTATGAAAGGGAATACTGATGATTCCAAAGATTTAAGGCCCATAAGCTTAGCAAGGTATGCTTATGAAAAATTCTTGAGAAAGTGGTATATCAGCAAGTAACAATTTATCTTGAAAACAATTCCATTGTACCTGATCTTCAATCAGGTTTTAGAAAGGGGCGAACCACTGCAACTGCGCTTTCTTATGTAGTGGGTAATATATTGGAGGCACAAGATGTAGGTCTGGGAACTGTGCTCGCCCTATTGGACTATTCTAGGACTATCCTAGGGCATTTGATATATTGAATACATTACTTTTCTCAAAAATGGCATATTATGATTTTAATCCCAAGACAATAACATGGTTCAGCAGTTATCTCAGTGAGCGGTCACAACAAATAATATTAAAATAATAAAATGGCTAAAACTGCATATATCATCCCACAGTAGGTTACGAGAAGCGTTCCCCAAGGATCGATTCTGGGTCCTGTGCTGTTTGCTTTGTATACTTCGGACATTACCGTTTGCTTTGAAAATTGTAAATACTGTATATATGCAAACGATACTCAAGTTTACATCTCTTTCAAGCCCATGATTACTGAGGAAGCTATACGGGGCCTCAATCAAGATCTCGATAGAGTACTGAAGTGGTCAGAAAAAAAATCTGTAATGTTTTCGTCAAAGACGAAGTTTATACTGAAGCGGACCCTTCCACCACTTCATCATAGCAACGAGGTAGACAAGCCAACCAGAAATAGAAAAGTTCAAAGCCGTGTGTATGAGGGATTTTAACTTGTATTCTTCAATTCTTCGACTTTAATTACCTATCATCCTCATCATTACAGCCCTTCACAAGTCCACTGCTGAACATAGACCTCACCAAAATAATGGCACAAAGAACGATCCTGAGCTACTTGCGTCAGTTGACTTCCTGGTCATCTTAAAAGCTCATCACTCCATTTATTGGGAGCCACCTCATACTTCGCTTACCGGTACAAGACTGTCATTTGCTTCCCCATCGGGTGTCGATTCTTCGAGCTATATGATCAGCCATTACCACTTCATCTTACTGATCCGTTACGCTATGTCTAACCAATATTCTAGCTCTTCTGGTTCTACTGCGGACATCCTAATTACGAAGTCTACCACGTATAGAAACTCCGAGTATACCCCTCTCCATAGCTCTCTGGCTTTAGTTATATTTATTTACTATCTTAATTACGAAAGGGAAAAGGAATTATAAATAAAACATCGTAAACATTAAATTTATTCTCAAATTTAATTTCGTTCTCTAATCTTGTCATCGCCGCCGCAACAACCCGCCCGCATTCAATACGATTGGTAACAATAATTACCGTATCAAAATGGGAAGTTGGAACTTATAATATTTTTTATTATAAAAAACACTACAATTCAGTAATTTATTAGTAATAATAAGACTCAAGAGAACACTTACAAACAACGTTAATGGGTAATTTGGTTGAGGTAGATTCAATTATAATTTATAAACTTAATTAAATGTTTTGTGGGAACATGAAAATGCGATGCATCGACCAACGACTGAAATTGTTCGAGATAAGAATTTAAAGGTAACAGTACATTTTACTCACACTCCCTCTTAATCTATATATAACAAGCTCTTCAATACGAGTTATTGGGCAATGATATATGAAATCATATAATATATACCGAATCAATAATCCCCATGTCCCCACAACCCGTTTCAAAAGTTCCTTAAGTTAATTGTTAGCAAACTGGAATATTTCGATTGATCACTCACAAATGACGAAAGGAATACGTTGCGTTTTAAAATAAAATAAGCATAATAAATATTTAGCAAAAGCAACCTCGAATTATTAACACTTAATCAATGGAAAGTAATAATAATATGAGACATAAACAATCAAATATAATAAAAGTCTTGAAATCATTCTGAGAACAATAAACTTGCATAATATAGTTCATGTAAAAATTAAGATAGTAACAGTTTTCATCGCTACGACAAAGAGTGGTAGAATTTATTCATTTCTGGCGTTACTCGTAACAAAAAATGCGTCTTAAATCAATCGAAAAATGGCGTCTTTATCGCTAACTTAATTATTGAGGTAAAAGAGAAATATACCTACCACGTTTTTTTAAATGAGCTATGTTCAAAATTTCAAATGTCTACGTCACTACGACGTCAATTTCAGAAATGCTTACAGTAATTAGTACCTCTCTTTTCACTAAATGACAAAAGAAAGGGACAGGTATAAAGATAATTAATACTTAATTTAAGTAAGCGATTATCAACGATTAGAAGTAAAGTCGTATATTATTGACCACAGACCAACAAACAAAGATAGACGGAGCGCTTCTTGACACACACTCACGCACACATCTTTCTTCTTTCTTTTTTATCAGTCCGTAAAAATTCACAGCTGGACGCACACTAAAGCACCTAAAACCGTGTTGTTGTTTGCAAATTATTTTAGATGCATAAGTATACGTGAGTGCGTGTTGAGCATGGTTTTGGCTTGGTTTTTGCGTCACTTGAAATGTACGCTGCGCTCCGTCTTTCATTCTTTGTTGGTCTAAGTTTTAAGCCGCCAATATTTTTTAAGTCATTATGAAAGTCAAGTCTTGTCGCGGTAGATATAAAGCGATTGAAATGTCGTTATACATGAAACACTTATCTAAGTTAAAAACAATGCTTCTTTTTAATTCAAATAAACTAGCAAACATAAAAGCAACTTAATAGTGGGAAAACAAGAAAACAAGAACAGTTATCAAAATTAAAACTAATCATCAGAACGCAAGAGCCAACTAAGAATCGAAATATTCCGGCTTTGTACATAATTCACATTTTTACATAATACAAAATTTCACAATCGTGACGTCTGTTCGTAACAATACAGTGCCATGTTCGTCCTTATATACAATCCAAGCAATGGCGTAGCATGGATTTCTACCGCTGGGGCCGTTAGAGCTAAAAATGCCACCCTCTCCTCTCATTTTCGATAATTCCTCAAACATAGAATTGGTATAAGTTTTCTACGATCTTTGTATATTATTTAAAAACTAATAATACAATAAAATTTATTATATTATTGTAATTGTTGGACAAGTGCGTGTTCGCAGATTATCTAGTATTTGCGATATAGAATATTTGGCAAACGGCTAATTTTCAGATTGTGAGATATCACTGGCATCATTTAAAAAGTTAAGGCCTAAGCTGAGTTTCACGGGGCCATGGTCCCCCGGGCCCCGTTGCTACGCCACTGCAATCAAAGAAGCCACAATATTAATCAAACTATTCTCTCAAGAAAAACTAAGGCCATTTAGTGGAGAGATTTTGCAAAATTCTCCTTTCCAGCTATTTTGTTACACCTCACATCTTCATTTTTTTATCACTGCGCGGATGATTTGCGACTACTAATTCAGCTATTGGCTACTTAATGTTCATGTCTTTAGTCCGCTCAACTCTTACATAACATAAAGGTAATTTTTAACCGTCGAGAAAAAACAGGATATGGAATATTTTCAAACTTTTTATTTATTTTTTATTGTCATATTATGAAATTGATGTACCACTAAATACTAATTTGAAGTAAACTTTTTAAGCGGCCGGCTTCAAAGTCAAAGAAATCATGGATTCATTAATAATTGCCACACGTAAAGTAGTTTGCATATTATTTAAATTTCGATATTTTAAATAGCTTAGTTTCTTTTAAATTGAAGTTGTCTTTAAACCATGCCATACCCTTCTAATTCATTCACCTGTAACATCTCGTTTTTATCCCGATGAAAAGTCTGTCGGTATATTATAAGTGGTTCGCCACTTCAGCAGCTAAAAACAACAAGTTAAAGCCGCAATAATGTTCCCACTAAATGTTTAGCTAACTTCATTCGGACATAAGGAGAGTCATTTAATCACTTGGTAACTTTATTATACAGGTTTTGTTGAGTAATAGGCAAATTTCTCAAACTAACTTATAGATGAATGGCTGGTTTTCTAGTTAACCATTCAACTACAAATAGACTAGCTAGTTAGGCTAGACTAGCTAGCTAGCTAGACTAGCTAGTTAGTCTAATGATACTATTAAGTTACCCACCGATAATTTACGAATGTTTTGTTAATGCGATTCAAAATAGAAACCCTGAAGTTATCCCGGATTTTTATAGATAATTTCGTAATTTAAACTTTTTAATTATAACCGCCAATCATCCACGCACAGACAAATTAACGCGTACAAAAGTAGACAATGTGACCATTTCCACGAGACCTTGAATTCGTCTCTTTCTTTACAGTACCCAAAAAAAGAGAGAACACACATTTAAACAGTCTCGGTACAATACACATTATAATAGTAAAATTTTGGACACTTCATACTCTAAGTACATTTTAGACTAACGTCACACGAATTTACGCTTTAATAACATACAATTCATGGGGTAAAATTGCTTGTAGCGTTATATTGAAAATATAAATATCATGATAAAATTGCAAGATTGCGTCCAGCAATAACACAATCAAAGAAACTCAAACGGACATAAATAATAATACATACTATGTTAACTATTGCTTTGAACGATTCCTTAAATTTACTCTTAATAAATATTTATGATGAGGCTACTGTATCTAAAAGATACCACTTTCAGACATTAAAACATAGGACATGCTTACTTAAACCGAAATGATAACATTCCCTGTGCATTTTAATTCAGTTATATAACTTTTTTTTTAATATCAATAAAACATCTGTAAAATTTTAAACAGTCTGAAAGTTTTGCCATGGTGAACGAGAGGGCGGAAGCTTCATTTAAGCATCTACAACGCACACACACAAGCGTGCGGTTCACATACTGTAGTTATTTTCTCTGTGTGCTAATGTATGCGTTTTATGCGTTGCGAGAAGCTTCCGCACTCTCCTTCACTCTGGTATTGCTATATGTATGTGAACAATGATATTGATAAAAAAATATTTAAAAAAATGTGGCACAAATAAACTATTGCCGCTGATTATGGAATGTTGTGTTACAAATTGTTTCTATTGCTATTGTATAATGGAATGGAATACCCGCTTTGTAACTCATTACAATGATCGACGCGTCATTTGTATAATATCTCGTATAACGCTCACAATAAATCAAAAATATTGCGAAATGAGATGCAAAATCATCAGAGGCACGTACATCAGGCTTTTAATTGTAACAATTTTTTCCTCTTCCTTTCATCCCAAGGACGGAAATGCCAACGTGTTAAATATTAGTTAATTAAAAACTACACAATAAAAGGTATAAATTAATATCAACGATGCTGCAATACTATTGTATACAATCTTAAATTCTATTTCAATTATTGGTCTATATTTTGAATAAATATTTTAATTTTTATAAAACAAAATCGTCCGCAAAAAAGAAATTCGCTTTTGATCGAGACGATTTTCACTTTAAATCGGTTTAGTTAATATGGACATTCCATTTGCAAAATTATTAATCTTGTGACACCAAATTATTTACAACTTTTAATAAAATGCGATTTCCAATCGAAATATTATGTTTTATATATTCTGTACTGTACAAAGAACCATACTAGTATCTTTATTAAAGTCTTATAATTATATTATACGATTTTCCATTAGGAGTCTAATTTACGTTGTTTATTTGTCCACATTATGATAAACATAATACAGGTATGCCAACCAGGAAAACATGTATAGGCATTATTTTTAATGACCACAGTTAAAAAGAAATTGTTGCAGAGTAACTTCTAACTATTGATAAAAGTGGATAGAATAAAAATGTAAATGATAACTAGTTGACATGTCCATATTATTCATTACGTATAAATTTTGTAACGGTATGTACTATCTAACATGGAACTATAACTATCTCTGTATTGTACATTTTAGGATGAATATTCCATAATAATAAATTACAAAAACGATTGTACGTTATTCAGGCGTTTGTTATTAATGCACATTTACATTTTGGCTTACAAAATTATAAACAGTGATGGAAATTATCAAAGATAACTAACCGTTCTTGGATATAATACTATTAGGTGTGCAGAGTAATAAGTCGAACGAAATAAATACGATAAAACACAACCTCGAGTGAACGTATGAAGTTAACAATACTATTGAAGTGTCACACGATATAGATGCAGTGAACAAGCATTAGATGTCAAAACAACGAAAGCTTTGTTCGAAATTAAAACACGAATGGTCTAGCTGTGTTCACTCCACTTACAGACAATCTTAAAAGTAGTTTTAGTGACAAAAACATACAAATATGTTCACTGTACCTACACACATTGTACAAACTATATCAATAACGGTACAATTTCGAATATTTTAAATTTTTAATTACCTCATGTCAATGTTGTCTATCACTGTAGTTAACAAAGGTTGACCTTGGCATATTCATGCTCCACATTAAAAATAAAAATATAAATATCAATACGTACCTTCGAGGGAATTCAATCCCTTATATACACTGGAATGAAAATAAGTATATATTTCCATGCGCTATATATCTTAAATGGGGCCGTTGTGAAATTTTTAAGACGTAAGTGAGAGTCTGATTCCACTCAACTACGAAAAATTAAAAAGAAATTATGATAAACATTTAGTTTGAGATTGAAAACGTTCAAATTTGAAGATTAAGTTAAATTAACGGTTATGCGGTATTCAGAGGCATCTATTGACATCTTTGTTTGAAGTTAGTTGCAGTAGTTGCTTGATACTGACAACACTGACATAGGGTCTAACAATTACCTTTAGAATCCATAATAACATATGAAGCCTGTTCCAATCCAATATTCTACAAATTTAAACAGTCTGTAGGAACTCCTATTTAATAGTCAAAATTCTTAAGGGCTTTATTAAGTATCTGTGCTAAATAGGCGAAAGAAAGCCGACAACCGAGTGCCACCACCGTGGTAGCAATAAGGACATGGCGAAGCATACATGCACGTCGGACAGGACATCCTCTTTGTCCTCCATACTTCATTAAGTATTATATATTTAATAGCTAAAATTCCAAAGAAGAATAAAATTATTTTTGTATGGATTAACCTTAAGAATTTATTTATAAATAATTCAAAATAGGAGTAACTAAGCATTGTTTACGTTCGAGAAAATTGCATTGGCACCGACTAGTATATTTGGCCAAAACTTGGTCCAATCACATAAGACAACAGCGAAATTCACGCACGCATAACGCACGGCACGCTGAAAATTAAACAATATGAACACCGGCTTAACCCCTCTTAGCCCTTGGTGTCAAAATCGAAGCTTCAGACCCTGTGACAAAACCTAGCGTCAAAGATAAAATTTAGATTTTAAGAGCTAACTCTACGCCTAAGTTAACTTACTGTAATTGAAAATTTCAGGTACTTAGTCGGCGATTTTTTTAAATTTAAACTGAGTTAATAGATTATATTTATATTATATTTACAAGGCAGCTAGCATTTTAAAAAGTCAAAGGAAAAATAGTTTTTCTTTGATAGATCAGATATCTTTTAAAATTTAGGTAAACAAGATAAATATTTTTATTGAATCTTAACCGCGTTTTAGTTTTTAATAAAATTTTAAATTCTAATGCCATTGGTTGAGATATTATTTTATTAAAATTTAACAGATTTTATTTGTAAATTCTCACATAACTATGTTTGACTTCTTAAAATGCTCCCGCTGATCTCAATAAGACTTAGTTTACACGAATAAATTGTACCTAGGTGCATCGAGTTATATATACTTACTTATTGTACGCGTTTGTATGAAGAAGCAAGTTGTTTTTCTCAACTTTTTAATAATAAAAAAATCATATAATTTTCAATGAAAACCAAAGGTAGTAGGGAAGGAATCACACGTATATTTTTTAATTTTGGTAACTCTATTTAGGACAAAGACATATTTTTTAACTTATATTTTGATATTTTTTAAATTAATATACAATAAAATATATGAGGGAGGCGGAACAAACTAAAAACTTATTGTTTGAATAAAGAACGTAAAATACGGTGCGGTGTCTGATGAGTACTACCACTGATGGTGAAACTATGTGTCTGTGCAATAAAGAAAACCAGTATAATACAGTCTTAGTGCTAAAATAAATTAAAAAAATACTAGCTACCAGAATTTACCGTCTGTAGCGGAAATAATCTATTACCACAGGTCGATGGGTATTACAGAAAAAGAAAACTTAAATCGATTCAACATTTAAATCGTTAACACCTAAAAGAACCTTACAACGAAGAAAATGAGGTAGATATAATTGTGATATGGAATAATGATCAACGAACTTGTATTTTTTAACAATTAAAAAAAAACAGGTTTTATAACAAAGTTCCGTTGTCTCAGGGAAAAGGTACACATTAGATAACGTTTAGTAACTTTCATAACACTATCGATAAACTATTTCACGTGTTTCATATAATATTAGTAGTTCGTTGTAATATTTAATATTTAAATATTTTTATTATTTTTACAATTTTATCTTTATACTATCTAACTGTTTTCTTAGGTTTTAAGTATCTAAAAAAACAACTTTGTGGAGCGTCAGATAACTGCTAACTATAAAATATAACAGGAATATAATATGGAAATAAACTGCGTTAATAAAAAAATAGGTTCAAATTACTGCGATGTGATATATATGTGAAATCTATTTTGTATAAAACTGGAATGTAATGTGGAGGTAACTGATAGCTTCTAAGGCTTTGTCTATGAAATTAAAACAGCAAAGAGAAAATAAATACTTTTTTCAACATCAATAAATATTTTCGCAATATGTATATGTGAGTTCAGGCTATGAATGGATGTCTGGATTCCATTTTGGTCTATATTTTGTACGTTTAAGTTGCACTAACGGTGAATTCTATCATAGTTCTTTATACAAGAATGTTTTAATGTGTACTTTTTGGAGGCACTGCGATTCAACGTAGACAATTCCTACAAGTTAAGTGAGCGTAAAATAACAACACCTACCGTATAAACAAAAAGGAGAAGGTACGGTACACACGAACTTAATAATCGTAAAATGGACTACGTACGTACACTACACACACAAACTTAGCAATACAGACAGAAACGAGACACACTGACCGTAGTGCTCCATCTCGCTTCCACAATAACATGGCCAGTTAATTTTATTGCAAAAAATATTGGTTTTTAACAATAAAAACCTAAAGGATTGCACATAAAAGGTGACTCCAAGTGAATGTAATGACTTTATTTTTACTAGAGCGATTGGCACACATTTATAAAATGAGCAGGAAATAATTTCCATGATTATCCAAAGAATTCTTAGTATTATTTAAAGAACTGCAGTACGTGTGTACGCGACAATTAGCCATCTATGTAAGTCTTATTACGTGATAAGTATTGACGGAAATTCTTAGTTTGTTTGAATAATATATATGTTATGGACTATGTGATGAATAGGGCATTTTCATAACGCCCGGACAAAATGAATAATGCCCAATATGAACAGGCAATGTGATAAAAAATTGTGAGTGTAACTGTGTACACACGTACGAAGTGAACGTACGAAGTTCTTTATTTTATATTTTACATAAGTGGGTAAAATAAATAATAGTATACTCATGGAGCCCTGGCGGTGAAACGTTATAAGAAAACGTTACAAAAAACGTAACGTTTTTGTTTTTTAAAACTATTATAACAATTAAATTGACCGGGCTTTATGAATAAGGGTCGTTACATATTGGGCAGAGTAATAAAAATATAGGTTAGGTTAGTTTAGGTTAGGTTTTTTTTGATGTCACATTTTACGTGGTAGAGCCATGCTGCAGCTATATTAGTAGTATAGTTGTAGCACGAATGGGTCGGCTCGACCGGGGAAGGACCACGCTCTCACAGAATACCAACGTAAAATAGCAGCTTTACGCTGCTGTGTTTCGTATGGTGAGTGTAGAGAACTGGAGACCCTTTTTACTGGAAACGAGGCATTCTATCTTAGTCCTCACGGGTGACAACGCATCTGCATTTTGATTCGTAATAAATGTAGATGTCTATGGGCCGCAGCAACCACTTACCATCAGGTGGACTGTGTGTTCCTTTGTCACCCTTCTCTTATAAAAAACTTAAACACAATGGGAATAACGTAATAATAATTATATGTTTTTAGACAAAAATAAAAATAAAGAAAATAAAGGTTTTCACCGAACGTATTTTTTTCTTTGTAACACAAAGGAAGTTATACCCGTTGCTGCTATTTGATACTGCAAAGTGGTTTTTCCCTTCCTTCACATTTTTACACTTGTTAATTTCAGATTTGGTACATTATTAAATTATTGTCTTAAAAATGATTAACATATAACATAACAGGTTAGGTTAGGTTATATCAAATTGCCCAACAGTTACGTAGCTATATTCATAATGACCAGACAATGTTATAATTGATGAAGTTTAAATCTGTATTAATTACATACCCGATTTGACTTGTCACTATTCATATGGCCCGGGCATTATAAATAGTGCCCTGATTAATCACTTGGTCCATAACATATTGTATATGCTCCAGTAAGACGTAGTTTTCGTGGTCGACTTTTATATGCTAAGTACCGTATCTTCTCTTTTTTAATTCCATCAATGTTTGAGGTCATAATTTTTCGCGCCACTTTTTTATTGTCTCGCCGCATAATCTCAGGCCGATCAATGAACAATACTATGTGCACGTGCTTCGCCCAATAAGGGCAATAATAACGCATATTTACAATCAATACAACGGGAGTAAACCATGTCAGCTATTGTTAGGATGACCGTGTGAGTTTAAGCGAGAATAACTTCACGTGCCTATCGAATAAGGTCTATTTTCGAGGGGATAGACGGAACTACAATAAATTACGTAAACGTACCCGTAATACTATTGTTAGCAAAAATCAGCCTTGTATCATTGAAAATAAAGTCTAGTTTAGGAACAAAACACGCCAAGCTATCCTCGCGCAAACCTTTGCCGAACCACATAAGCGTTACCGCAGGTATTCTTAATGAGTCCATCTAGCTAATTGTGGAGATTCTGTACAAAATGCCAACCTATTCAGTACTAAATATACATCGACACCGCCCTCAACTGAATTTACGGCGTAAGTCGATTTGAGGGTCGCCCACCCCCTTGTAATTCTATAGGTCTGTGACGATTGATATCTCAACCATTGGGCTGCAGCGTTGGCTGAATTTTGCTGTTGTCTAACTGAAATTTCGTACCCCTGTTTAGCTCTGAGTTCATATTGTCGTCCGGGAGTTTTTGGAAGGAGTCGTTGGCGGTGAGGTCCGGCCGGGATTCGAACTCGGGACGACGTGAGGTGTCGAGGAAATTGAATGTTGAAGTTGAGTCGTCGAGCACCGTCTCCGCAGTCGTGTCGTGATCGTTGCGTGACACGTCGAACGCCTCATAGAGGCGGCCTTTCTTCAGCTTGCCATTCGGTGTCTTTGACTGGAGAAAAATATATTTGCATTTGTGACTTGATATAAAACCATGAGTTTATAAATGCATGTAGGCTGACAATTCAAGTTTCGATAAAGTAGAATTAGTTTTTTTTTTTTTACTACGTGTAGAAGCGCCAAAGGAACAAGACTTGCGCAATTCGGTATGTAAACTTTTTTTAAAGACTTTTTTAAACGCTTTTATATTTTTGCTTTATAAAACGAGACTTGGATAACTTTTTTTTTTTATAAGAGAGGGGCAAACGAGCATGCGGCTCACCTGATGGTAGTGACTACCGCCGCCCATGAACAACTGCAACACCAGGGAACCAGAGGAATTGCAGATGAGTTGCCGGCCTTTTAAAAAGAGTAGGCTCTTTTCTTGAAGGTCCCTAAGTCGTATCGGTCCGGAAAAATCGCTGGTGGTAAACTATTCCACAAGGAAGTTGTGCGAGGAAGAAAACATCTTCTAAATCGCACAGTGGTGGACCGCCAATCATCCAGATGGTGTGGATGGTATCGGGAGTTCTGCCGCGATGTGCGTTCGTGAAATGTGGCGGCTGGGATTAATCCGAACAATTCCTCAGAGCACTCCCCGTGGTAAATGCGAAAGAAAATGCAAAGAGATGCAACATCTCTTCGCAGCGCCAATGAATCGAGCCGATCGGAAAGGACTCGGTCGTCGACGATTCGAGCCGCTCTGCGCTGGATGCGATCAAGTGGAAGGAGCTGGCACTGGGGAGCCCCAGCCCAGAGATGGGAACAGTATTCCATGTGAGGCCGAACCTGCGCCTTGTAAAGTTGCAGGCGTTGTGCCGGCATGAAATACTGTCCCGCTCTGATGAGCACGCTGCTTTTTAGAGGCCAATTTGGCCTTTTCTTCCAAGTGACCGCGAAACTGCACGTCACTCGATATGTCGACGCCGAGGATTCCGATACTGGCTGAGGCAACAAGGGAGTGCCTTGAAACTGTTGATAACTTCTTAATTATGACAATATTGGAGTTAAATAACTAGATATTGGTCTTCATTCAGTCTGTTTTATGAAGTTATTTGGAGTTGAAACGAAAGTCAATTAATTTCGCGCATTTTTGATAAAATAAAAGCCATCTCTTTTCTTAAGACCTATAAACAGCAAAATGGGGTTTATAAATTATTAATATTGAAACGGTTTCAAAATCAGCATGGTTTATAATTTTCTTTACATACCGAATTACGGCAAACCCGTGGTATCCAAGTGAGATACCATATATCCAGTAGTGGAAAGCGTATAGAAATTCAACATGACAGTTCATTTTCTCAAGGGTTTCATAATTCCATCCATCCATTACAGCCTATAAAGTCCACTGCTGAACATAGACTTCTTCCGTAGATTGCCTCGTTGAGGGCATTTTAACGTAGTTGCCACGCTTGGGAGGTGGATTGCCAACCGCAGTTTTTATTATTCTGAGTTGTTATCAGGAAGATGCCGATGCCTTTGTCCTGTTCCAGTTCCCTCTGTCGCCTCTTAGTACACCCACGGGACGATATGGGGTAGTGGATATTCTTACACCGCCACTACAAGGTTTCATAATTATCGAATAACAAATATGGCGGACTATTAATATAAAAATCTACCAGATACCAACTCGGATGTACAGATAGGATGCGGCTTTTCAGGTCTGGTAATGATTGAGAGACAAATGACCATGAGACAAATATTGACCGTGCAATGGTGCAAGAATATCCCCTACCCCATATGATCCCAAGGGTCTTAAGAGGAGACAGAGGGAAAACAAACCAGAAGATGGACGGCAGCGTGTTTCTAATAACAACTATAAAAAAAACTTTCGTTGCCAACCCGAATGCTAAACTTAGTAACTATGACTAATATCCCCCTATAGGGTAATCTGTGAGGCCTATGTTTACCAGTGGGCTTTGATACTCTGTAATGAATTAATGAATAGAAAATACGAATGTTTTACGTGGTAGAGCCACTCTGCAGATATATTAGAACCACGCTCTCACAGAATACCAGCGTGAAATACTTAATGCAGCTGTGTTTTATATGGTGAGTGTAGAGAACCGGAGACCTTTTTTACTGGAAACGAGGCATTCCATCTTAGTCCTCAGGGGTGACAACGCATCTGCATTTTGATTCTTAATCGAGGATAAATGTAGATGCCTATGGTCCACAGCATCCACTTACTACCAGGTGGATCGTGTGCGCCTTTGTCACCCTTATTCTATAATTTAAAAAAAATCCCACCATAGTTCGCAATGGTGTAAATTTAGTCAAGTGGACTTTTTACAATCGCTAACGCTAATAGAAAAATATATAAATGATTTAGTATGAAATATCTCAACGATAAATCACTTGAATCATTTTTAATCTGACTGTGCGAATGGTTGCGTTTAAGTATTCAAGATTGTTGCGTATGTGTGCGTGTGCGTGTGTGTGTGCGTGTGCGTGTGCGTGTGCGTGTGCGTGTGCGTGTGCGAGTGCTCACGTGTGCGTGCTGCACGTGTCCGTTGAGCAGCGGCTCGCCGCACGCGCCGCCGTTGGCCAGCCGCCCGCCCACCTCCACTCCCATAGCCTGATGAAGCACAGTTTTTCATTATGGATGTATATATTACACATATTATATAGGCATTAATAAATTATTAAACGAGGATAGATGTAGATGTCTATAGGCCACAGCCACCACTTACCATCAGGTGGACTGTGCGCTCGCTTATCACCCTTATCCTATAAAAAAGGCAAACTAACACACATTATCCGTTCTTGTTTAACATATCGGCTATTATGAACTAGACTAGAAACCCACAAGAAACAAGTGTTTGTATGGCATAATAATAATTGTTTCGGGTCTGGATAAAATGCTTCCACAATAGAAGAGAAAACCCTAATGAGTAACGTGCCTAGGAGGTAACGTTTCATAAAGAAAGTTCTAGGTTCGACGTGTACAGATAGTAGGTATTGCCTACTCAACTGTGTTTAAAAAGGCACGTTTATCTTGTTTCGCTAGCTTGTTTCATTTTAATTTTTAACCCATACTTAGAGATTTAGATATGGCATAATAATAATATAGTGACATATATACATATATATTAACAAAAGGTACGGAGAGTTTGCTTACTTTTGTAACATTTTGGAGTTATAACAAACGGCATTAACGTTATGCGTATGTATACGACCTTCTTGACATAAAAACAATCCAATTATAATATTTGTTGAATATAGATTTAAATTCTTACCTTCATTTCCGAGCCTTCTTCGTCTGTTCCCTCGTTAGCTGGCTGATTCCTTCTTCGTGTTCTGTTAAATAAGAAAAATAAAATAATTGCACCTAGGAGACAAGAAGTGATTGTTAAAACTGCCGTATGAGATAAATGTCACTTAAGGCCATAAATGGGGCAATTAAAATAAGTCACGAAAATTAAACTTTTAATAAAATGTAAAAGCCGACTTCAAAGAACTAAATTCACTTCCACATGATAGCTTCTGAATTTGATTTTTTTTTTTAGTTCGTAAGCCGGCTTTTACTTTTTATTTCAAGTTAAATTTTTTTGAACCTTTTAAGCACACTAAGGAATGTCACGAGTTCCCGGTAACGAATAGAATGTTGACTAAATATTGACATTAAAAACTTCATCCGCAAGTTTTTCCGAATTTGTTCTTTAAATTTATTTGGGATCACCCCTGAACTGTAACTCTGTCGCCAGTTACGACACAACCGGGATGATATAGGGTAGTGGATATTCTTACACCGCCACTACACAATGTTATTTATTTAATAATTTTTTAATTTGTTAAATAATTTTTAATATTAAAAAAAAATAAAGACAGTAGTCGAATGGCGGATTCGAACCTACAACCTTTTGAGTTCGCGGTTCACACTGCATTCTATCTCATTCGCTCGCAGGCTAAATCCTATAGATGAATATGTTCGTCTCTTTTTAGTGTCGCTTTTTCGTTTCACCGCATTTCAAATCACAACGATCCTATAGAAAGTACGTCGGGAGAAGACGTCCTGCGTTTCGTGGAAGAGCGAAGCAGATGCCGCATTGAGGATCCGATCTCTTTACATTTGCAGCGTCTGGAGTCTAATAGGTCAACGAACTTCAAATCCTACGTACTCCAGGTTCCTGTAAAACACAAAGAGACATTCCTCGCTCCCGATTTCTGGCCCTCTGGGATAGTGTTTCGCCGATACAGGGACGCGCCAAAGAAGAAAGTTCCCTAAATAGTGTTAAGTTATGTCTATATTATAAATATATTTTTAGGTTAAGGTATATGCTATGGGCCAATGTTCTTAATTTTTAAGTCCTTGATGCCTGAAATAAAGTTATTGTATTGTATTGTATAGAAGTTCACTTCAAAAATATTCATTAAAATCGGTTCACAATCAACAAAGATATCGCATAGCATACAGATTAAAAAAAACATTCAGTCGATTTGAGAATCGCCACATTTTCTGAAGTGGCAATTGGCATGGGCGGCCCATTGCCACTTCAGCTCTCTAGTTTGAAGGACCTACAATCGACAGGGAAGAAAGGTAACCGAGTAACCTCGTACCGACAAGCGTAGAATTGAGCGACAATTTGAGGAACCATGCAGGGGGTCGACGGATACAAATGCTCCAAGACTGTGCTTTGTGGCAATCTCTGAATGAAGCCTATGTAAGCAGTGGATTTGTGATGATTTATTGCTGTAACGAGTACAGATCAGGGATAGATAAGAGCATTGTAGTAGTACGTATATTTTATATGAAATAAAGGTGACAAACGAGCACGCAGTCTACCTGGTGGTAAACGGATGCTGTGGCCCATAAACACCTTCATCTATCCCCGATTAAAATGTAAAAGTAGACGCATTGCAACCCTTAGGACGGAAGGTGGAATGCAAAAAAATGCATACGTAAAATACCCAGGCCGGTAACTGGGTGCAATGTCAAAGGCGCAAGACGTTTTAAACTGTTATCGCCAATCCGTATATACCACTATCTATATCTATATTATGGTTTCAGTACGATTGGATCGGCTCCACTGTGAAGAACCACGCCCTTTACAGAATACCAGAATACACGATTGACGGCTCCGTGGCGCAGTGGCTTAGCAATGAGTTGCAGCGATGGGGGCCGCGGGTTCGGATTTCGCACGGAACAAGTACATATTTATATGGGCTTCAAGTAATTATTCCGGGTCTGGATGTTTGTTCTTGTGCAATTTATGTTTGTAAACTGCCTCCATGATACAGGAGAAAATCCTAGTTTGGGGTAACGTTTTTTTAAAGTAAACAAGTATTTTTTTAAAGAAAACATAAGGATAGATTTAGATTTCTATTTATTTATTTATTTTATTTATAACACACCTTTTAAATGAATTCATTCAAGCCTATTCAAAGTAGTTATTTAAGCACTTGCTTTTTTATTGTGTGCGTGCGTACGTGCGTGCGTGCGTGCGTGCGTGTGTGTGTGTGTGCGTGTGTGGTGTGAGTGTGGGTGAGTGTGGATGAGTGTGGGTAGGTGTGAGTGAGTGTGGGTAGGTGTGGGTGAGTGTGGGTAGGTGTGGGTAGGTGTGGGTAGGTGTGTGTGGTGTGTGAGTGTGAGTGAGTGTGAATTTTAAACCTACAGCATAAGGGCTTTTGTACGTCATAATCAAAGTTCTCAAGCCACCCCTTTATTAGGTAATTAATGTAATTATTTAAGTTAAAGTCCGTGTATAACTATTTAGCATCTACGTACCATCAGACTGTACATACATATACATAAACACTCACGCCTGTCACCCAGAGGGGTAGGCAGAGACTATGGACTTCCATTTGGCACGATCCTGAGACACCTCTCTCGCCTCCTCCACATCCATATACCTACGCATACAGGCTCGTCGGTTAAGGGTACTCTTAATTTGGCCTATTTTCAATATATCGCCAATTTGGTCGATAAACATTAGACTGTGTGCTCGTATATCACTTTTCTTCCATAAAAAAGTGAGCTGTAATAAACAAGACGCTTACCTGACAGGCGACTGAGTTTTCTTGTATCTCCTCCAAAAGCAAGCGGCGGCGATGGACAACGCACACAACACGCACACGCCCAGCCCTACTCCTAAACCTGAAACAAATTATAATTATCTTTACTCCACAGTTTTTACGTTTTCATTGTTATTAAGAAGACTCTACTGCCAATCTTCTAGTCTGTTTTCTCTGTCGCTCCTTACTACACTCACAAGATGATATAGGGTAGTGGATATTTTACACTGCCACTACACGGACATTAGTATATAATAGTAGTAATACTTACTCAAGTACAAGTTGTAGTTGTCAACGGGTCGCGGCGGGATTGTGAGCACTTGGTTGGGCTTCCCGAGGCCTGGCAGCGTCACCATCACGTACACCGGCAGGGTGGGATCCAGGTCATCCAGCTGCAACAAACGAATCGGTATTTTACACCTTTCTACAATTAAATAATACGAAAATAACATCCACAAAAAGGCAGCGCAGTTTCAGTGCGTAACTTTACACGCCTTAATAATTTTATTTATCAGACATGTACTTAAGTTTCCTCACGATGTTTTCTTTGCAGTAAATCATGGTAGATCAGCGCTTAAAATTGTTACTGTTAATTATTATAACTTTAAGCGGAGTATGTTGGGCAGCCTTTCATGAGATGGAGTGATGACCTGGCAATTGGAATCTTGTGGCAAAAAGCAGTCTTCAGCAGTGGATTTGTAGCTGTAGTGAATGAAAAACCCTCCACGTTGGGCTTCGTGACGTCGACGCTGCGCCAGTGCTCGAGCGGGCGCGTGATGTTCTGTGCGAAGCGCACCGCTCGCCGAGTGTACACAGTATGTACCTGCACGCTGGGCTGCGTGACGTCGACGCTGCGCCAGTGCTCGAGCGGGCGCGTGATGTTCTGTGCGAAGCGCACCGCTCGCCGAGTGTACACAGTATGTACCTGCACGCTGGGCTGCGTGACGTCGACGCTGCGCCAGTGCTCGAGCGGCGCGTGATGTTCTGTGAAGCGCACCGCTCGCCGAGTGTGTACACAGTATGTACCGCACGCTGGGCTGCGTGACGTCGACGCTGCGCCAGTGCTCGAGCGGGCGCGTGATGTTCTGTGCGAAGCGCACCGCTCGCCGAGTGTACACAGTATGTACCGCACGCTGGCCTGCGTGACGTCGACGCTGCGCCAGTGCTCGAGCGGGCGCGTGATGTTCTGTGCGAAGCGCACCGCTCGCCGAGTGTACACAGTATGTACCGCACGCTGGGCTGCGTGACGTCGACTGCGCCAGTGCTCGAGCGGGCGCGTGATGTTCCTGCGAAGCGCACCGCCGCCGAGTGTACACAGTATGTACCTGCACGCTGGGCTGCGTGACGTCGACGCTGCGCCAGTGCTCGAGCGGGCGCGTGATGTTCTGTGCAGCGCACCGCTCGCCGAGTGCACAGTATGTACCGCACGCTGGGCTGCGTGACGTCGACGCTGCGCCAGTGCTCGAGCGGGCGCGTGATGTTCTGGCGAAGCGCACCGCTCGCCGAGTGTACACAGTATGTACCGCACGCTGGGCTGCGTGACGTCGACGCTGCGCCAGTGCTCGAGCGGGCGCGTGATGTTCTGTGCGCGCACCGCTCGCCGAGTGTACACAGTATGTACCTGCACGCTGGGCTGTGACGTCGACGCTGCGCCAGTGCTCGAGCGGCGCGTGATGTTCTGCGAAGCGCACCGCTCGCCGAGTGTACACAGTATGTACCGCACGCTGGGCTGCGGACGTCGACGCTGCGCCAGTGCTCGAGCGGGCGTGATGTTCTGTGCGAAGCGCACCGCTCGCCGAGTGTACACAGTATGTACCTGCACGCTGGGCTGCGTGACGTCGACGCTGCGCCAGTGCTCGAGCGGGCGCGTGATGTTCTGTGCGAAGCGCACCGCTCGCCGAGTGTACACAGTATGTACCTGCACGCTGGGCTGCGTGACGTCGACGCTGCGCCAGTGCTCGAGCGGGCGCGTGATGTTCTGTGCGAAGCGCACCGCTCGCCGAGTGTACACAGTATGTACCTGCACGCTGGGCTGCGTGACGTCGACGCTGCGCCAGTGCTCGAGCGGGCGCGTGATGTTTGTGCGAAGCGCACCGCTCGCCGAGTGTACACAGTATGTACCGCACGCTGGGCTGCGTGACGTCGACGCTGCGCCAGTGCTCGAGCGGGCGCGTGATGTTCTGTGCGAAGCGCACCGCTCGCCGAGTGTACACAGTATACCTGCACGCTGGGCTGCGTGATCGACGCTGCGCCAGTGCTCGAGCGGGCGCGATGTTCTGTGCGAAGCGCACCGCCGCCGAGTGTACACAGTATGTACCGCACGCTGGGCTGCGTGACGTCGACGCTGCGCCAGTGCTCGAGCGGGCGCGTGATGTTCTGTGCGAAGCGCACCGCTCGCCGAGTGTACACAGTATGTACCTGCACGCTGGGCTGCGTGACGTCGACGCTGCGCCAGTGCTCGAGCGGGCGCGTGATGTTCTGTGCGAAGCGCACCGCTCGCCTGCCCGCCCCGCGCCACCACACCCGCACGCCCCCGTGCGTGTACGCGTACCGCAGCTCCTGCGCATCTGTACCATGCATGACGTGACCAGTTAAAAAAAGATTCAAATAATCAATACTTTATTTGGGGGACTAGTCATCAACTTTATAAATGTTTAGTTTAAAAATTAGCTCTTACAATTTAGAATAAAAATATCAGGAATTCTGCGTTTTTAATGCAAAATCAAAAATTTTTGAAAAATTGTAAAATATCAATTAATTAAATAAATAAATATAATATACTCAATGTCACAATAGGGTTTCAGGCGAGGACTATGCAGCGAAGACGCTATTTCAGGGCTGACGTCATTCATTATTGAGCAAGTTGATATAGGAAATGAACGTTTAACAGTTTTGCTCGATATAAAATAGCCTTTGATAGCGTCTCTATCCCCACTCCTTTTTTAAAAAATTTGAACAAATAGGCATACGAGGTAAACCCTTAGTTTTATTTTAAGATTATTCTTAACAAACCGTAGACAAAGGGTCATAATAGGAGAGCACCGTTGTCATGACTGAACCATTACCTACGGTGTCCCACAAGGGAGTGTTTTAGGCCCCACTCTATTTATTGATTAACCATGCTGTAGCTATATTAGTAGTATAGTTGTAGCACTAAAGGGTCGGCTTGACCGGGGAAGGACCACGCTCTCACAGAATACCAGCGTAAAATAGCAGCTTAACACTGATGAGATTCGTATGGTTTTTTTTTTTTTATAGAATAAGGGTGACAAACGAGCACACAGTCCACCTGATGGTAAGTGGTTGCTGTGGCCCATAGACATCTACATCTATCTTCGTTTGCGAATTTAAATGCAGATGCGTTGTCAGCCGTGAGGACTAAGATAGAATGCCTCTTTTCCAGTAAAAAGGGTCTCCGGTTCTCTACACTCACCATACGAAACACAGCAGCATTAAGCTGCTATTTTACGATGGTATTCTGTGAGAGCGTGGTCCTTCCCCGGTCGAGCCGACCCATTCGTGCTACAACTATACTATTAATATAGCTGCAGCATGGCTCTACCACGTAAAAGTATGGTAACCGGAGACCCATTTTTACTGGAAAGGAGGCATTCCATCTTTGACCCGTGAACACAAAGATGGAATGCCTCATCATTTTGATTCTTTATTGAGGATAGATGTAGATGTCTATGGGTCACAGCAACCACTTACCATCAGGTGGACTGTGTGCTCGTTTGTCGCCCTATCCTATAAAAGAAAAACGTAAACAGCCTTTGTAATATGTCTCTACGAAATGGACACAAGTTCACGTATGCAGACATATTGACATGACATCGCTATGGTATTCTGTGGTCGAAGCTGGGAAAATGTTCGGCACAGGATTAATATATATATAATATATATATGGATAATTATAAAATAGGATTAACCAAGGTTGCAGAGTGGTTAAGAATACATTTATTAACTCTCAAGACATCTAAGAGAAACTATGTATGTTTTACTAATTACAATAGGACTCAACCTAATTTTAATATTAAAATTCATTCTTGTGTTGACCTTAATAACTGTAACTGCTCATGCCCTCATTTAAACAAAGTATCCAGCACAAAATATCTCGGAATACTATTAGCCGTGGTAGCTCAGATGGTTAGCGCCCGCTGTAAATTTCACAGTACGTGAGCAACCCGGGTTCGATCCCCGCCGGCACCAATGAAATTGTTGTCAGCACTTTTAAAGTGCTGATTTACCACGTGCTCTGCGGTTAAGGAAAACGTCGTGAGGAAACCTGCATGTCTGAGAAATAAGAAAAAAAAATTTTTGAAGACGTGAAGTTCGCAACACGCATTGGGGTAGCGCGAAAGACACTTCCTTGCCCTAAAACCCTCTCGGAAATGAGGGGAGGCCTGTCCCTGGGAGCAGTGGGACGTATATAGGCTGTAATTTTAACTATTAACTTTAACTATTAGACCCGAGTTTATCCATACATATCGAAATTTTAGTGACAAGGATTAGAAAATTCATACGGTTTTTTCAATTATTTTTTTCTCTTTAGATCAATTAGTTCTGGGCCTCCGGTTTTCTACACCCACCATACGAAACACTGGATAAAAACACCATTCATACAAACTATCTTACGCTGGTATTCTGTGAGAGCGTGGTCCTACCCCGGTCGAAGCGACCCGTTCGTGCTACAACCACAGTATAGCTGCAACGTGGCTTTACCACTTCAATAAGTGTCATAAATTTTTAAATATAATTCATAGTTTATTTTGATGTTTGACATTTGGAGTAATGAATTTAATATAAACCAATTTATTAATTTAAATATAGAATTATTCACTTCATCACATTTTATTAATTTTTGTTTTAGTTTAAAAATTCAGTCATTAAATAGTACTATATCATGGTTATCCCCTACTATGTAAGGTAAGTCATTAATGTAGACAAGAAACAGAAAGGGGCCGAGAAATTAGCCCTGAGACACGCCCATTTGCAATATCGACCCGAAGGAACTAATACCGTTGATAACAACTTCTTGCGTCTGTTATTTAAATTTGAAATGATAAATTCAAGAGCATCACTTCTTACTATAGTGTTGTAGTTTCCTGATTAATGTCTCATAGTGAAAAACTTTGGATAGGTCACAGAATATACCCAAAGCATCCTGTGAATTCTCCCATGCATTGAAAATATGTTTGATCAGCTCATCACCAACATCAGTTGTCGGGCAACCCCTTGTGAAACTGAATTGATTACTATAAAGTTTAAAAAGAGTTTTAAAAATTTCACTTTTTCAAGAATAAGTTTTTCAAAAATTTTACTAAGTATTGGCAGTGCAGAAATAGGTCAAATAAATATAATAATTTAATAATAGGTCAAAAATTGGGGGGTAAAATTTACTACCAGATTTAAATAAAGGTATCTTTCAGGAAATACACCAGATTCGATACTACTATTAAAATAATAGCTAGTTCATTAATGTGTAGTAGGCGTTGGTATCTATTAAAGACACAATACCTTTGACGGAAATCTCTCTCAGATCAGCGGTTTTCGTTATATCAATAGTTTTAAAACATTTTACAATATCTTTTGATTATACTGCATAAAATGTAAAATTCTATAAAAACGTATTCACATTTTGTTAGAGAAATGATTCAACGACTTTGTGGTTAAGATCGGAATTTTAGTAAAATATTTCTCAAAAGCCATTGCAACGGCCTGATCTGAATTAGGTAATTTATTGTTATAATTTAATTGGTAGAATTAATTGCGAGACTTGACCTTACCAGTTTCTCTATTAAATACAGGGTGTCCAGTAAATAGCACGACATACTGCAGGGGGTGATAGCTAGGGTCACTACCTATCAATACAACACAATATATGTTCAGCAAAATCTTACGGATTTACAGTTTTACAAAATTTTCCGAAATACCGAAAAATCTCTACCTTGAAACAGATTTTTAAGCATCTCGTAATGAAAAAATCCTTTTCTAGTACTTTTTTTACATCAAATTATTCGTGAATAGTTACTTTACTCATTGATAAGTCTTTTTTCTATCAAAGACAAGAATGTTTTCAAGAAATACTATTTTTTGTTTAAATTTGCACAGAACTATTTTCTTATCACTTAAGTTTAACCTACAGTGGTGAAAAAAAAAATGTATGTGGCAGTTTTGTACAACAAACTTAAAAAATAGCTTGTTTAATGGTGATTTTGGAAAGATACAATACTAGTGCATTTTCAAAAAATAACAAAAAATTCTATTTTAGTTCCAGAGAAGCTGATTTTGTTGAAAATGTAATTAACGTAATTTTGACAAAAACCACTATGAGAATAAGTAATAGCTGCTCATTTACGCGAATTATTATAAAACTAGTTGTGACACGTAAAATGCGACATGCACGCGTAATGACTAAAGGTTTTTACCTGCTCGCCGACCGACCCGACCCGACCGGTTACTGTCTAACAAAAGAAGCGCATGTGCTATCCCGCTCTTTCTTGCATTGTGATTTTGTGTCTCACTCTCAGCCTTATTTGCGACACTTGTCAGTACGCTACCTTAAACCGTGCGCAACGCATCTCTGTGTTCACAAATTATTGTTTCGTACTGACGACTGTTTTGTGCCTTGGACCCCGGACTTTGTTTGCCTTACGATTTGGATTTTTTATTGTGATCACTACGACGACTTGGCGACCACCTGGACTTTTGTGTTTTATAACATGGCCAACCGCCGCGTTTTTCCTGGTTATACGCAGCGAGAGTATGCTGAGATAAGGTGCGATAAGGTATTTACGGAGATTTTCCGTCCGTAAATTTGAAATCCGTAAGATTTTGCTGAACATATATTGTGTTGTATTGATAGGTAGTGACCCTAGCTATCACCCCCTGCAGTATGTCGTGCTATTTACTGGACAACCTGTATACATGTCATTTTAATTCAGTTAGAAGCCGTATTAATTTTGTTGCTCAAATACAAAAACTTGGCACACTCTAATAAATATTAAAATATTTTTTTACATATTCTCTAAATTCCACGCTAGGATTATGTCTCTAAATGCTAAATAGAAAAGACAGGTGTTAAGATAATTAATACTGAGGTAAAGCGGGCGACAATCAACGATTATAAGTAAGGCCGATTATATTTACGTGATATTTTTTCCAAAAATGCTTTAAAATATTAACAGTAGTACCAGATGAACATAACAACTTACCTAAATCTTTTACTTGTGCCGGAATTGTCAGGATTCGACTGTGTCCAAGGGGTTCGTAACCGGTCACCATTACGTAAGTTTGCTCAGTTGGCTCAATTCCAGTTATCTACAATCACAAAAAGACATTATAAAATAATATAAGTTATGAGTAATCCAAGTTTGTGTAAGCATGTGTAAGTGCGCGTGCATAAGTGTGTCGCCTGAGTAAATATGTGTGGTCGTACATGTACGTACATGTGTACGTGCGTGTGTACTCGGGTGTGTGCGTGTGTACACTCACCAACACAGAGGTGTCGGTGGTGGCGAGCGCGGGCCACTGCTCGACGGGCAGGAGCAGTGTGTACGTGTGTACGTGCGTGTATACTCGGGTGTGTGCGTGTGTACACTCACCAACACAGAGGTGTCGGTGGTGGCGAGCGCGGGCCACTGCTCGACGGGCAGGAGCAGTGTGTACGTGTGTACGTGCGTGTATACTCGGGTGTGTGCGTGTGTACACTCACCAACACAGAGGTGTCGGTGGTGGCGAGCGCGGGCCACTGCTCGACGGGCAGGCGGAGGCGCGCGCTGTGCCGCACGGTGTACCGCGCCGCCTGCCCGCTCCAGCGCACTCGAACCGCCGACGAGTTGACGAACGTGTACGACAAATCGCCTACACGCCACTGTCCTATATAATTCAAATTATCACTTCAAAAGCTGGATAAAAAGAAATAAAGACTATTCCTAAAATTAGGAAATTTCTATGAATCCCACTTTGCTGGCCACCCGCTTCAACTTACCTTCAGGTTGCGTAGTGACGCGGATTGGGTCGCTAAAAGCCCCACCAAGAAATCGGCCTTGCACAAGCGCTTGTACCCGCACTTCATATTCGCTTCCCGGCTCCAAGCCCTCCAATGTGGCGCTGCTCTTGTAACTGCGGGAAGAAAACACAATAGGTTACTATGAAAAAGTAGCTCAGTAATTATAATTTAAATAAAATTAAAATAAGACTTTTTAATAAAACTTCTATACGCATAAATTGAGGGTAATCAAAAATGGAAATATTTTTATACGAAAGTAACATTCAATAAAATCTACTCTATAGTCTGTTCACGCAATTTCAACATTTATTAAGGCAGCGGCTGACTATAGTATTTCGTAATCATAATTATTCTTACTATACTATAACCACAGCCCATCACAAATCCAACTATAAAACATGTAACTTCCCATATTTTGCTACAATCTACGAGTATTAATCCGTGCTTTAAGTTTTTTCGTTAAGAGGCTGGAATTAGTGTAAAGAAATGAAATAAGCGACTTCCAACTTGCTACATTTCGGATTATTCAAAACAAAAATTATTCAAATCTAACAATCATTAATCATTGTTAATTATTGAGCTGGGCTGACGCTTCGGTGGTTTGGGATGTAAACACCAGCATGCTTAAAAAGCATAAAAGTATAACTTCGCCACCAGGTCCTTCAAAAGAGTTATTGCCAAGGCAAAGTATGAGCACATTGGCAGAATTAGCGAGAAATTAGTTCGCCTTCCTTCGGGAACCCGTGCATTCTGGTCTCTCACCAAGGCTGTCCAAGGGAATTTCTGTAAGCCATCATTACCATCTCTGCACAGGTAGGACGACTCACTGGCCCACGCCGCAAAAGAGAAAGCCGACCTTTTAGGCTCCCTTTTTGCGTTCAACTCGACTCTCGATGACGGGGAGAACACACCGCCGACCATCCCGCGGTGTGAGTGCTCTATGCCTGATGTGCGATTCACGCAGTGCTCAGTACGCAAGGCACTCCTCTCCGTGGACATCCACAAGTCGAGTGGGCCTGATGGAATCCCGCCAATGGTGCTGAGGACGTGTGCTCCATAGTTAGCACCGGTTCTAACGCGTCTTTTCCGGTACTCCCACTCCCTAGGCGTTGTCCCGAATTCATGGAAGACAGCTTTCGTGCACCCGATCTCTGAAAAAGGTAACCGCCCTGATCCGTCCAACTACAGGCCTACCGCCATCACCTCCTTGTTCTCGAAAATAATGGAGTCCATTATTAACTGCCAGGTCATGCGGTACATTGAGGAGCACCAGCTGTTTAGTGACCGCCAGTACGGTTTCCGTCGGGGTCGCTCAGCCGGTGATATTCTTGTTTACCTAACACACAGATGGGCGCAGGTAATCGAGTCCAAGGACTAGGCATCCGCGGATAGTTTGGACATAGCGAAGACCTTCGATCGGGTTTGTCACAAAGCGCTTCTTTCGAAGCTGTGGGCTTCCCGAGAAATTTTGCAATTCGATCATCAGTTTTCTGGCTGATCAGAGTGTTCCACAAGGCTGCGTGCTATCACCAACGCTGTTTCTTCTGCATATCAATGATATGTTGCAAACCGGTAACATTCATTGCTATGCGGACGACAGCACTGGTGATGCTTTACACACCGGCCGTGCAAATATTTCTCTAGAAAACGTTGCCGAGTACCGGAACAATCTTGTGTCTGAAGTCGAGACTTTGTTGAACTAAGTCTCGGACTGGGGACGAATAATTCTAGTACAGTTCAATCCCCAGAAGACATAAGTTTGCGCGTTTACCGCTAAAAAGAACCCCCTTGACGTACCTCCTCAGTTTCAGGGCACTCCAGTATCGGAATTCTCGGCGTCGACATATCGAATGACGTGCAGTTTCTTGGTCACTTGGAAGGAATGGCCAGATTAGCTTTTAAAAAGCTAGGCGTGCTCAGCAGAGCGGGACAGTATTTCATGCCAGCACTTCATCCATTTGATCGCATCCAGCGCAGAGCGGTTTGAATCGTTGGCCAACGAGCTCTTTCTGATCGGCTTGACTCACTGGCGCTGCGAAGAGATGTTGCATCTCTTTGCGTATTCTATCGTATCTACCACGGGGAGTGCTCAGCGGAATTGTTCGGACTAATTCCAGCCGCTCAATTTCACCATCGCACATCGCGACAGAACTCGAGATATCATACGTACCATCTGGATGATTGGCGGTCCACTACTTTGCGATTTAGAAGAAGTTTTCTTCCTCGCACAACTTCCTTGTGGAATCGAATACCACCAACAATTTTTCCGTACCGATACGACTTAGGGACCTTCAAGAACAGAGCCTACTCTTCTTTAAAAGGCAGGCAACGCATCTGCAAATCCCCTGGTGTTGCAGTTGTTCATGGGCGGCGGTAGTCACTTACCATCAGGTGAGCGAGATGCTCGTTTGCCCCCTCTCATATAAAAAAATGGTCCACTATGAGGTTTTAATTAGTGCGGTATATAAAATATTGCTACTTTGAAGAAAAAAGCGGTTTGAAAAAAATTACGTGGGCGTCCGGATGTTGATTTTGTAACTCCCGAAAAATTGACGTATCGAGACCGGGTTTTTATTTGCTTTAAGAATTACATCAACTGGTTCCTTATTTCATATCAATAGTCCTAGTACGCGTCGTTTGTTAATAAAATGATTTTCAACTTATTAAAAATTAAAAGACAAAGGATAAATGTACCATACAGCCTATATCAATTTTATACTTTGTGTAATCGATTTATTTTGGTAAACATTATTAATGCGCTAAATTTAAAAGACGTAAATACATACTCGTAATATATTTTATTAAACTCTCATGAGGCGTGCACTTTTGGATTTTCCAAACTATTTACTTACATTATAGGTTACATCACTCACCTTTCTTGACACTCTTCCGTCCCCTCCACTTTCTTTAAGCACACCCTGAAACTGTACATTTCGGGTGAGGAGTCGGCCTCATCGCATCGCCACTTCACAGTGAAGCCGTGTACCCCGACATCCGACACTTTGACGTCCTGCGGTACTGCCGTCACGTCGCTGCAATAAAATAACTCTTATGTAATAACAACGGTTGTATAGTTTAAGAGTTTATAAACAAATTTAAAAGGTTTTACTGTTCTCAGAGAATAATAATAAACAATTTTTTATATTTTTCGCCGTGTGGTGGCAGCATAGGAGATTCCATCACTCTGTCATACTGTGGGTGTAGGAGATGACTGGAGAAGGTCGGTAATAACTAACGGTCTCCAATAGATGGCGCTATACCATTTCGTATATACCGAGGATTTCGGTGGTCGGAATCATTCTGCCTAACAGTCCAACTATAGGTATTGTTGGGCGGGGGTTAATCTACTCCTAATTCTCACATTTTTATATTATCAGTAGGACTAGATTAACACCTATTCTACTCTCCTGTCCAGCGAGCAGTTTGGCGAATGGCTCTGGGGGAGAGCGCAGGTCGTGTTGATCCTATTGCTTGATATATATTTTTTTTTTTGATAATTAAAGTAGCTTGCGTCAGCGAGTTGTATAAACAGCAGCTGTTTTGACTCGCTGATCACTTCGCGGTCAGCCACCGCAGTCTACTTCACCTGAGGATGTCTCGTGTAGAGGCGAAACACGTGTCGTATTATCGACGGTGGTGTGTCTTTCCTAGTGTAGGGTATTGGGAGTAGTGGTGCTGGGATTAGTGGTGACGGGGATAGTGCACGTAATTGAGGGAGGGCGGGAGGAGCTAATTTTATTTCACTACGCGGATATAAGCAAGTTAATTGTTACCAACTTTAATTAAAAAAACTCGTGAGTTTTATGTTTGTGATTAACATACAAAATTGGTAGAATTTTGTTAAGATAGTCTTGGTTATGTAAAATGTGGGGTAGTTGTGAAATATAAGTGACGAGAGCCTTATCGAACTAGAGACAGGTGGCGCTGTATGGTGGGAGGTGTTTCATTATGTTTTTTTCTTTGATTATGGACTCGTATGGTTATATTTTTTTCGGTATTATCGGGTATATATTATATATATACGGGATTATCCATTAAAATATTAATATGCTTGAAAACTTCTTCACGATAGGCTGATGCGTCACATTGCGAAGTTTTTCGGAGATTTTGATGACAGCGACCAGCGTACAGTCGATGACGACAGTATCTCAAGTTCTTAAGGCGACTAAGCGAATTATATCAACATTGAAGCACTTGTTTCGTCATTTCCACTAATATTTCACTTGCGCAGACAATCACGAAATGTCATCACTTTTACGTATCAACATCTACTTCAAATGAAAATTTATACGATTAAACAGGGAGTAACAATTTCTCGACGGTCAAGTTCCCAACAAATCTCCTTCGTTAAGTTGTATGGGTATGAGTTTGGTAGTGGGTGAGAGTGTGGATGTGGTTGTGGGTTTGGAAGTGGGTGTGTGTGAGTTTGGTAGGATGTGGGTGTGAGTTTGGATGTGGGTGTGAGTTTGATTTTGGTGGTGGATGTGGATGTGGGTGTGAGTGTGGATGTGGATGTGGGTGGGTATGAGTGCGGGTGCGGATGTCTGTGTGGATGTGGGAGATGTGGGTGGGGTGCGTACCGATGGAGATGGCGCGGCGCGGCGGCGGTCCAGGGCAGCAGCGCGAGCTCCTGCGGCGGCCAGCGCGGCGCGCGGCTCCCCAGCACGCGCACCCACGCCGCCTCCCCGCCGCCCCCGCCCCCGCCCCCGCCCCCGCCCCCACCTGCTGCACACCACACCCCCGCCGTCAAATTTCTTCCCAATCACTTCTAGTAGTCGAACACATTACACATAGTACATTCCGGCTATACATAGCTGCAGCACTTGCTCGACCGGGGTAGGACCACGCCCTCACGGAATAACAGCGTGAATTAACAGAATAATGCTGCTTTATTTCATATGGAGTGTAAAGAACCGAAAACCCCTTATACTGATAACGAGGTGTTCCATCTTAGTCCTCAGGAGTACCTAACAACACATCTTTATTCTTAATCAAAGATAGGTATAGATATCTATAAGCCACAGCATCCACTTACCATCTGGTAGACTGTGTACAAAGTTTCATCTTATTCAATAAAAAAACATACAAATCTACTAGATACTGACACTCCTATCGTACCTACAGTCAATCTGGATAGTTACCATCCTCTTATTTCTATCACCAATCAACAGCGCCTGTGCTACTGTGTTCCCATCTGAATTGTATAGAGAACCAATATAATCACAAACTATGACGCATTCAATCTTAGTTCTCGGAAATGAAAACGCATTTCATACTCTCTCGTGTTTCTTGTGTTAGCTGCAGTAGCCACAAACTATCAGGTAAATTGTAAGTTCGTTTGTAATTCCAATTTTACGAGAATTATTATGTTTCACACACGGTCATCAATAGGCGTTTCCTTCGTAGGTGTACATAATATGATAAAAATGGCGTGTATAACTTATAATTTCCCCAAACATTCAACATATAGCTAAGATAAATAACACATATAGATACTAAGCTACATAAAGTAAAGTTATAACCTATGCACACCCCACTGCTGGGCACAGATTTCGTCTAATATCTAGAGTTTTAGGACACAAAAGTGTCCACCACACTGACCCGATACGTGTTGGTGAACTTCATGTGCCACTGTGCCTGCGGGCTCGAACCCGGGTTTCTCGCATACTATGACATATACGACGAGCGCTTAGGCCCTAGGCTACATCCTTAAGCTACATAATTATTAATCATATAAATTTCTCAGTAATAGCGCATCTCAGAGACAGTGAATTACATATTATTGCATTGTCATCGTAATTACATAAGTATGCCAAATCTCAGCCCAATCGGATCAGCAAATGCTTCTGAAATCGATTACAAATTTTGAACCGAAAATATATACGTACACATATATATGAAACTTGTAAAAAGAATCTAATTCATTGTATGCATTGCACAAAATTACATAAACCTTACACGAACCTATAAGTCTATAAAATTTGACATCAATCCAACCACGACTCATGAAAATATAGAACATATGAGGTCTGTTGATGTAATATGAATTCACAAAATGTATAAACTTCATCATCATCATTTAGCCCATCACAAGCCCACTGCTGAACTTGGAACTCCTCCATAGATTGCCACAAAGTACGGTCCTGGACCAACCTGCACCCATCGACAATACATATTACATTATTATTATTAACTTAAAAAATTCTAACTTGGCAAAGTGTAGTTAGTGACTTCTCCGGGTAACGTGATGTTGTACTCTTGCGTGCTATTGTCGGCCTTATACTGCAGAATCCATTCCACAACTCCAGGGTTCTCTTCTGCGAACTGACGCCATGATACTAACACTGCGTCTCCCACCTTCGAGATTTTTACAGGTACTGTAGAACAACATTAATATTCATTAGTTAGCGAATTTACTTCGTGTATATGTCCTCTGTAAAGCAATGTAAAAAAAAGGCAAACATGACAGTTTGTGTACAGACTTTTTCTGATCGGTGCCGGTTTTTGAATAGGAGCATCAAAATTCCAGAATAATTTCAGATGTAGGTATATCTTTAACCGTTTTGAATACACTTTGATATTCAATAAAATAGAATTAGTTACAATAATAATAGATGTTCAATTCAAAACGCTTTGACTCCAGAACGCTGAATGACTCTTTTTATATACAAATATTCAATGAAAATGTGTGTTGAATAATAATTTGCATATAACTTATTAAATATTATTGTTATATATGAAGAATAAATATTTATTTTGAGTTTGAGTTTGAATGGTTTAAAATCATTTTAATAGAATTGGTCCTAAATGGCAACCTTGTGGTATTCCAAGGCAAAAACAAAGAATCCAATTACGCAAACTTTATAAGCACTGATTAATTAAAGTAAGTATCTCAATTTTTCAAAGTAATTTTAAAAGCTATTTAAAATAATTTTAAAAACTCAATTTTGTTTTCGGGCTTTGTAAAAAGAGAATGTCAAGAAGCATGTAGAGCAAAGAGCGTCGCAAACAATAACCTAATAGAGATATATGAAAATTGATTTAGAAGGCTTAGCTAAACCAGACGAAGCAATGGCCTTCAGTTTGAATTATCTTCTTTTTTAAAGTGGTTCCTTTGTATATGTTTACATCTCTTCTGCAATCTTTTAAAAAATTATCCGCAAAATTCGCTAAAATTGCAAAATTTCGAAGACATAATACACATTTTTAAAAGATTTACGAACCTCCTTGCCCCTGGCAGACGACGCTCTCCGACATGTCGCTCGCCACATTCTTCTTGCTCGATGTCGGGATGTAAGCTCGGACCTGCAAAAGGAACAATAATAGACTATAATATAAGAGATCTAAGTGATCTTTGAATTATATTGAAAACCGCATCCATATCCAATTATCAGTATTTTTAGGCATTCATCAAATAATTTTAAAGTTGTAAGCTAATGCACAGACAGACATGGTTATTTTATACTGTTTAATCATAGTTTTAGTAATTATAAATAGTGATTGTAATTATGAATGTGATTTTAGTGATTGCCGTATAGTGGCGGCGTAAGAGTAGAGAAACTGAAATAAGAGATGGGCAGCAGCAGAGAACACCTCAATGATAATAATAAAAAACTGTTGTTGCCAACCCGCCTGCCAAGCGTTGGAACTATGGCAAATGGGAAAAGAGAAGGACCTATGTTCAGCACTGGGCTTTTGATGGGCTGTTATTATGATGATGATGAGTGATAATTTAACTGGATTATGCCTTGCTCGGTCGGCTCGGTTTTACGGATCGGTAGCGCAGTATCTAAGGGTCAGGGGTAAGGGTTTGACTGCCGCGTTGGTCTGGTACACGCGATTGCTGATCATAAGGTTCGAATCCCGGGTCGGGCTAAAATCAATTATTGGGTTTTTTCTGTCGAAAAGCCTGATGGTCGTGTCGGATTACAGTCCCATCGGACTATGGGAGGGAGGTAATAGGGTGCTTACGCATACACTCCTGAACTATTATCCTGCCCTGCGCAGATGGCAAGTCTCCGTTGAGACTGACCGCTGTGACTGAAATTCGGTCTAGAGGTTATCTAAGGGTTCAAAATCCGCACGGAAAAAATGTTGGTATGGCTTACAAATAATTGTTTCGGGTGTCCATGAGCCATTTATATAATATGTAAAACGCCCCCAAGTTATCTAAAAGAGGAAATCCTAGTGTAAGAGTAGTCTTATAATAGTTTTTAATTTAAAAAAAAATACCTGAAAGATATAGGGTGTGAGCGGCTCTTTCACGGTGACAACTTCTTCGGTGTTAGTGTGCGGCTGGCCTGTTAATGCAATGCCTGGTTTATCTGTAACACAAACATTATTATTTTTTTTAATTAGTATAAGTAAAATAAGAAACATGTTTAACGTAACTTATATTGAATTTGAAAGGCTAGAACCAGACTTAATTTATATTGGAATACCATCCATCGGAAACAGACACAGGAAACGGCGCCCGGCGCCGCCACCCACGCGCCCGTCACGTTGAGCCCGCCCGACCACAGTGTAGTGTACCGTACCTGCGCGCGTGGCGTGCACAGTGTAGTGTACCGTACCTGCGCGCGTGGCGTGCACAGTGTAGTGTACCGTACCTGCGCGCGTGGCGTGCACAGTGTAGTGTACCGTACCTGCGCGCGTGGCGTGCACAGTGTAGTGTACCGTACCTGCGCGCGTGGCGTGCACAGTAGTGTACCGTACCGCGCGTGGCGTGCACAGTGTAGTGTACCGTACCTGCGCGCGTGGCGTGCACAGTGTAGTGTACCGTACCTGCGCGCGTGGCGTGCACAGTGTAGTGTACCGTACCTGCGCGCGTGGCGTGCACAGTGTAGTGTACCGTACCTGCGCGTGGCGTCCACAGTGTAGTGTACCGTACCAGCGCGTGGCGTGCACAGTGTAGTGTTCCGTACCTGCGCGCGTGGCGTCCACAGTGTAGTGTACCGTACCTGCTCGCGTGGCGTGCAGTGTAGTGTACCGTACGTGCGCGCGTGGCGTCCACAGTGTAGTGTACCGTACCTGCTCGCGTGGCGTCCACAGTGTAGTGTACCGTACCTGCTCGCGTGGCGTGCACGGTGTAGTGTACCGTACCTGCGCGCGTGGCGTGCACGGTGTAGTGTACCGTACCTGCGCGCGTGGCGTGCACAGTGTAGTGTACCGTACCTGCGCGCGCGTGGCGTCCACGGTGTAGTGTACCGTACCTGCTCGCGTGGCGTGCACGGTGTAGTGTACTGTACCTGCGCGCGTGGCGTCCACAGTGTAGTGTACTGTGCCTGCTCGCGAGGCGTGCACAGTGTAGTGTACCGTACCTGCTCGCGTGGCGTGCACAGTGTAGTGTACCGTACCTGCGCGCGTGGCGTGCACAGTGTAGTGTACCGTACCTGCGCGCGTGGCGTGCACAGTGTAGTGTACCGTACCTGCGCGCGTGGCGTGCACAGTGTAGTGTACCGTACCTGCGCGCGTGGCGTGCACAGTGTGTACCGTACCTGCGCGCGTGGCGTGCACAGTGTAGTGTACCGTACCTGCGCGCGTGGCGTGCACAGTGTAGTGTACCGTACCTGCGCGCGTGGCGTGCACAGTGTAGTGTACCGTACCTGCGCGCGTGGCGTCCACAGTGTAGTGTACTGTGCCTGCTCGCGAGGCGTGCACAGTGTAGTGTACCGTACCTGCGCGCGTGGCGTGCACAGTGTAGTGTACCGTACCTGCGCGCGTGGCGTGCACAGTGTAGTGTACCGTACCTGCGCGCGTGGCGTCCACAGTGTAGTGTACCGTACCTGCGCGCGTGGCGTCCACAGTGTAGGCGACGACGCGCGCGGCGGGCGGGCGCCAGCGCAGCGCCACGCGGCGCGCGCCCGCCGGCACGCAGCGCAGCGCGCCCGGCGCCGCCGCCCACGCGCCCGTCACGTTGAGCCACGCCCACGCGCTGCCACTGCCGCCGCTGCCACGCGCGAAGCACTGGTACACGCCTGCCACACGCGACATATACATATAACAGAAAACGCAAACTGGGCGGAGCTCTCTGCCACAAATACTAATTACCTGACAATTGCATACTTATACGTGGGATATACTGAAAGTTTTGCGTTTTTTTTAAATAGAATAAGTGTGACAAGCGAACACACAGTCCACTTGATGGTAAATGGATGCTGTGGCCCATAGACTTCTACATCTATCCTCAATCAAAATACAAATGCGGTCTCACCCCTGAGAACTGAGATACAATGGCTCGTTTCCAGTGAAAAGGGTCTCCGGTTCTCTACACTCACCGTACGTAAAAAGAACATTAAACTACTATTTTACGCTGGTATTCTGTTAGAACGTGGTTCTATCTGTGAAAACTTACGACGAAACTGAGTCTTCATTACTATCATAAACTAAACGCACACACGAAAATATAACTTTTGATACATCATTTACTCGTACTTCATACCAGGTGGTAAGACTACCCTCTTACCTATTTTCTCACCTACATAAAAGTGCGTGCTCCTCTACAGTTATATTTTAGTAGACCCTTACGACACCTACAGGAAGAAATAGAAATCAATAAGAAATATAAAATCCGTAAAAGAAATATCACATCATTTTTCCTTTTCTATTCCTTATTTATAAATATCTTTATTTTTTATAGTTACCTCAATTTATTTAAGTTTAAATAAGCTATTTTACTCAAACAAATTATCTCACTCTCAACTGCACAACTGAAGTATTACAAAAATCTTAAAATTGTATTAGACGGTTTAGGTGGTGCTGGAGGGGATCGAACTGCTTTCCGCGCATACTATGAAAGTCAAGCGCTTATCCCCTGAGTTCCGAGATCCCACAGTTCTCAGTATATTAAATATGTACAGACACCTACAATTTACATTTTCTTATATGTATAAATAGATATATAAAAAAGAGAAGTAAAATTTACCAGCATCATCCGACGTCACCCCGCTAATCACCAACTGGATTTGACTACCATCAGCGGAAGTCCGTAAATTTATCTGCATTAAAATGTATTTTTATTTATTTCATACCTTTATTTACATATAACATAAAATATACGATATTTAATATAATAATAAAACACTAAAACTAATTACTAATATAATTATACAACCCTACTCCCCACGGTATAGAACTAAGAACGCTGGCAGCGTTTTTCGCTGAATGCTTCGCTCTTAACCGTGTAGTGGCGTTATAAGAATAATCACTACAGTCAGGTCTGAAGTATGTGAATATGATGAAGATGAAGACGTAATAGACTTTGAGAAACTGTATGCATGTCCTCGACGTCATCTGGATCTGGATCTTGTCTTCAAGGCTTAGTTATTGACGTAGTTGGAGGAGTACCTAAGTAAACCAAGAGCCGCCAGCTCAGAAGACATTTTAGAGTGGTGGAGGACTGCAAGTTCAGTACCTGCTGAGATTATTTTCTAAAGTATCATTAATAATTAGAAAACATAGAAATAGATTAAATGATGAGTCAGCCAGATGGTTACTTTGTATTAATTCTTGTCAAAAGAATTAATATAAAGTAACAGTAATATCAAAGCTACTGTGTATTGTTGTGTAATTTAATTTGTATTGTATATTATTTTTATTTAAAGAAATGGTAAATTGTATAACTCTTTTATTCTATTTCATATAAGGTGAGGTCTATCAATCTCTTTCTAGACAGATAATGTTCTTTAAAATACAGTCAAGTTAATGTCATTAATTTGTTTTTATATGTTTTAACCATGTTTTAGCACATGTAAGCTTATTAAATGTACACGTTTATTAAAAACAGACTGACTCAGTGGCCGTGGGACACGGTAGATAGCTCAGTTGGTTAGAGGATCGACATGGATCGCTTAGGTCGTGGGTTCAAACCCACCCGGTGTCAGTTGATTTTTCAATTTCTCATTAAATGTTTAGACATTTATTAATTTGGTTGGTCTTTACTATGGCTATGTTAAGGGTGCGTTTGCAAATCAGGCGAAATTATGCTGTTTTTCGGTACATTTTGTGACAAAACTAAACCAAATCAAACATAGCTAATTGCTACCACGTATAGAATGGTTCTTCATCTTCAAACGGTGGTGACTTTTTGTTGAAAATAATAGTTTTTATATTGTAAATACGATCTTCCCTAGCCATTTTTACAAAATTAACGATACCGGCTCATGTTTAGGTACATTTTGTTCTATTATCAACATATATTAAGATTTCTAAAATACTATAAGTAGGCAGACATACTCAATAAAAAATAGTGGTGTTTACTTTTTATCAAAATGTCACAAATAGTCGTAAAAAAATAAAACTGATGCTTATTTTTCACATATTTTGCTAATACGGATGAATCATAATGGATTAAGGGTTATTTTATTTTTGGTGCCTGTTTGGATTTATTGTACAAAAATTTCGATGAAACCTCAGTCCGCGCTCGGTCGCCGTCATGATTGGATACTGTATCGCCTGCCTGATTGCAGCAGTCAAAAAGATCGCTGTACATACACAAAATATTTGAATTTGATACATAGGTACTTGACAAGGCAAAATAATATTATTATTTTTAATTTTTGTTATAATATTTAGTTTCGTTGAAAGTAAGTGGGATTTATATATATAAATAATTATATAAATGCCTATTCGTCTTGGACTTTATGGAGTGATCTGAAAGTGTTCATCGGTGACTGCTACTGGAACTCCTAGTCGAGTAGAACTAGATGTGCCGAGTTTGGGCTCGTTTTGTTAGTTATGATGAGACTTTACCTCCGGACTTGATGGAGAGACCTGATGGTGTACTTCGGTGACCATTACTGGAACTCCTGGACGAGTAGAACTAGGTGTGCCAAGTTTGGGCTCGTTTTGTTAGTTATGATGATATTTACCTCGGACTTGATGGAGAGACCTGATGGTGTACTTCGGTGACCATTACTGGAACTCCTGGACGAGTAGAACTAGGTGTGCCAAGTTTGGGCTCGTTTTGTTAGTTATGATGAGACTTTACCTCCGGACTTGATGGAGAGACCTGATGGTGTACTTCGGTGACCATTACTGGAACTCCTGGACGAGTAGAACTAGGTGTGCCAAATTTGGGCTCGTTTTGTTAGTTATGATGAGACTTTACCTCCGGACTTGATGGAGAGACCTGATGGTGTACTTCGGTGACCATTACTGGAACTCCTGGACGAGTAGAACTAGGTGTGCCGAGTTTGGGCTCGTTTTGTTAGTTATGATGAGACTTTACCTCCGGACTTGATGGAGAGACCTGATAGTGTACTTCGGTGACCATTACTGGAACTCCTGGACGAGTAGAACTAGGTGTGCCAAATTTAGGCTCGTTTTGTTAATTATGATGAGACTTTACCTCCGGACTTGATGGAAAGACTTGATGGTGTACTTCGGTGACCATTACTGGAACTCCTGGACGAGTAGAACTAGGTGTGTCTGTCACTCCATCAAGTCCGGGGTAAGTTCTTATCATAACTTCCAAAATGGCAAAGTTTCCAGGTATCACGGTACTTCATATCGTCCCGTGGATGTTGTAAAGGCGACAGAGGAAACTGAAATAGGAGATGAGCAGCAGCATCTCCTTGATAACAACTAAAAATAAAAACTGGATCCAATCCGCTTGCCAAGCGTGGCAACTATGGCAAATTTTTACGTGGTAGAGCCATGCAGCTGCATATTAGTAGTATAGTTGTAGCACGAATGGGTCGGCTCGACCGGGGAAGGACCACGCCTCACAGAATACCAGCGTAAAATGGCAGCTTGACACTGCTGTGTTTCGTATGGTGAGTGTAGAGAACCGGAGACCCATTTTACTGGAAAAGAGGCATTCCATCTTAGTCCTCACGGGTGACGACGCATCTGCATTTTGATTCTTTATTGAGGATAAATGTAGATGTCTATGGGTCACAGCAACCACTTACCATCAGGTGGACTGTGTGCTCGTTTGTCACCCTATCCTATAAAAAAAAAAAAATCCACTATGAGGCAATCTATGGGAGGCCTATGTTCAGCAGTGGACTTTAATAGGCTGTAACGGTAACGGTAGCGGCTACACTAAGCCTTTGAGTGATAAAAAGCAAGGATTCGCTTACCACACTGGGTAGGCGGGTTGTTGGTTAGTGTTACACAGTTACAGTTTAGTACTCAAAGTACCTAGATATTATGGCATCGTTCCTATGTTCGAGCACGAGCAACTGTTGTGTAACAATAGTGGGAATCGTGGTTGACTTGATGATCGTGTTGGTGTAACGATTTCAATGAACATATATGTAGGTACGGCTTCACTAGCAGCACGCGCGTGTGTGTGCGTCTGCGTGTGCGTATGCGTGCGCGTGTACGTGCATTTGCGTATGTCTGTGCGTGTGTGGCTCTTTGCCGATTCATTCATTGGATCTGTTTTTATGATGGCAAAGAATGGCCATTTTCATGTGTCTTCATTTTTCTAAAATAGCCTATCTTAGCTTTAAATGCCCGGGTACGAATGGTACAATTAAGATACCATTGACAACATTATAGATGATGTATAATGTTGCTTGTTCTCACATCTTTAAATTAATAAGGTAACAATGGGGTAAAATTCAATATACCTGACGACAAACTCTTCCCGCAGCCTAGAGCTATGGTGGAATATAAGTAAACATTTATTTGTTCATACATATATTCATTTATCCATTCATTAATTACACCCTATCAAGAGTCCACTATGGATAGCCTCATAGTTCCCCATAGATAGGGTGTGAATAGAATAGAATAGAATATATAATAATTTTTATTCAATATAGATTAGTAACTATTACTTATTGAAAGTATTTTTTTTTTATTTGTATACATATTTGTTTGCCGTAGTTGCTGGCAACCGCAGTATTTTATTATTTGAGCTCTTAATCATCTCCTGTTTCAGTTTTCCTCTTTCGTCTCTTACGACGTCCGCAAGTAGTATCTTCCAAGTAGTAGATCATTTAACGCCGCCACTACACGCCCGCATTACACGGCAAGTTTACCTTTGAATAAACTAAGCTATTGATGGATCCAGTTTCTCAGTCGTGAAATAAATAAGTAAGCATATATTTATCAACACATACAAACTATAAGAGTCACTTAAAGAAAAGTTTAAACAAATAAATATATTAACTTTGGCCCCTCAGTATATTTACGAAAATTTAATGTATGTTCACAAAAACAAAGGTAGTTTTAGTAAAAAAGTGATATACACTCTGTAAACACCAGGAAAAAACAAAAGCTAGTGATACCAGTTGCTCGACACCACACAGTCAGTAATTCATTCTTGGGGTAATGTATACGCTATTACAACAAAATCCCAGAAAATATACAAGGTCTTTCTATTACCAAGTTTTTTTTTTTTTTATAGAATAAGGGTGACAAACGAGCACACAGTCCACCTGATGGTAAGTGGTTGCTGTTGCCCATAGACATCTACATCTATCTTCGTTAGCGAATTTAAATGCAGATGCGTTGTCAGCCGTGAGGACTAAGATAGAATGCCTCTCATCATGACTAACAAAACGAGCCCAAACTCGGCACCTAGTTCTACTCGTCCAGAATTCCAGCAGTAGTCACCGAAGTACACCATCAGGTCACTCTATCAAGTCTGGAGGTAAGCTCTCATCATGACTGGCAAAACGAGCCAAACTCGGCACACCTAGTTCTACTCGTCCAGAATTCCAGCAGTAGTCACCGAAGTACACCATCAGGTCACCTATCAAGTCCGTAGGTAAGCTCATCATGACTAACAAAACGAGCCCAAACTCGGCACACCTAGTTCTACTCGTCCAGGAATTCCAGCAGTAGTCACCGAAGCACACCATCAGGTCACTCTATCAAGTCTGGAGGTAAGCTCTCATCATGACTAACAAAACGAGCCCAAACTCGGCACCTAGTTCTACTCGTCCAGGAGTTACAGCAGTATTTACCGAAGTACACCATCAGGTCACTCTATCAAGTCCGGAGGTAAGCTCTCATCATGACTAACAAAACGAGCCCAAACTCGGCACACCTAGTTCTACTCGTCCAGGAATTCCAGCAGTAGTCACCGAAGTACACCATCAGGTCACTCTATCAAGTCCGGAGGTAAGCTTTCATCATGACTAACAAAACGAGCCCAAACTCGGCACACCTAGTACTACTCGTCGAGGAGTTCCAGTAGCTGTCACCGAAGTATACCTTCAAGTCACTTCACCAAGTCCGAAGCTAAAGTCTTATCATAACTAACAAAACCAGCCCAAAGTCCACAGCCACCATCTCAATGCTAGTAGTGGGCTTCTAGTGCTAACAGTCTCTGGAGCAGCTATTCGTATTTCGTATGTAATATATTTTTGTTCGTATAAGAAAAAGAAAAAAATCAATCTTTCAAATTATCAAAATGTTTTACTTGATAACGATTCCCACACCCGCAGCTAACCGTGCGTACACTTGTGTGTGTGACCCGTGTCAATGTAATAGTTCGATTCTATACCTATCAATTTTGCAAACGCGTCCTTAATTCAAGCTCAAAATGTACCTACTCTGTTAAGTTGTTCTAAGATCTAAAGTAACGTTTAATAAATAGCAATAGGCTAATAGGTAATTGCGAGACTTGAGACTCTTGCTGCAAGACCAAGACCAAGACCAAGACTGGGAGCGCATAACCAAGACCAAGACCAAGACTGGGAGCGCATAACCAAGACTAAGACCAGATGTATTGGCGCAAGACCATGACCAAGACTGGCTAAGTCTCGTCTTGTTCTTGTATTTGGGCAACACTAAATGTAAGTATTTGTTTAAATTATTAATAAATACCAAATCTATGAAGAATATAATGTCACATTTAACATTGACATGATCTCACAGTACATTTTTGTTGGAAAATTGGTGTTAAACTTTTAAGTCCTTCCAAAATGGCAAAGTTTCCAGGTATCATGGTACTTCATATCATCCCGTGGATGTTGTAAGAGGCGACAGAGGAAACTGAAATAGGAGATGAGCAGCAGCATCTCCTGATAACAACTAAAATAAAAACTGCGGGATCCAATCCGCTTGCCAAGCGTGGCAACTATGGCAAATTTTACGTGGTAGAGCCATGCTGCAGCTGCATATTAGTAGTATAGTTGTAGCACGAATGGGTCGGCTCGACCGGGGAAGGACCACGCTCTCACAGAATACCAGCGTAAAATGGCAGCTTGACACTGCTGTGTTTCGTATGGTGAGTGTAGAGAACCGGAGACCCATTTTACTGGAAAGAGGCATTCCATCTTAGTCCTCACGGGTGACGACGCATCTGCATTTTGATTCTTTATTGAGGATAAATGTAGATGTCGATGGGTCACAGCAACCATTTACCATCAGGTGGACTGTGTGCTCGTTTGTCACCCTATCCTATAAAAAAAACAAAAATCCACTATGAGGCAATCTATGGGGAGGCCTATGTTCAGCAGTGGACTTTAATAGGCTGTAACGGTAACGGTAGCGGCTACACTAAGCCTTTGAGTGATAAAAAGCAAGGATTCGCTTACCACACTGGGTAGGCGGGTTGTTGGTTAGTGTTACACAGTTACAGTTTAGTACTCAAAGTACCTAGATATTATGGCATCGTTCCTATGTTCGAGCACGAGCAACTGTGTTGTGTAACAATCGTGGGAATCGTGGTTGACTTGATGATCGTGTTGGTGTAACGATTTCAATGAACATATATGTAGGTATGGCTTCACTAGCAGCACACGCGTGTGCGTGTGCGTGCGCGTGTGCGTGTGCGTGCGCGTGTGCGTGTGCATTTGCCTGTGCGTGTGTGGCTCCTTGCCGATTCATTCATTCGATCTGTTTTATGATGGCAAAGAATGGCCATTTTCATGTGTCTTCATGTTTCTAAAATAGCCTATCTTAGCTTTAAATGCCCGGGAACGAATGGTGCACCAAGATACCATTGACAACATTATATATGATGTTTAATGTTGTTTGTTCTCACATCTTTAAATTAATAAGGTAACAATGGGGTAAAATTCATTATACCTGACGACATACTATTCCGCAGCCTAGAGCTATGGTGGAATATAAGTAAACATTTATTTGTTCATACATATATTCATTTATTCATTCATTAATTACACCCTATCAAAAGTCCACTATGGATAGCCTCATAGTTCCCCATAGATAGGGTGTGAATAGAATAGAATAGAATGTATAATAATTTTTATTCAATATAGATTATTAACTATTACTTATTGAAAGTATTTTTTTTATTTGTATACATATTTGTTTGCCGTAGTCGTTGGCAACCGCAGTATTTGATAATTTGAGCAATTAATCATCTCCGGTTTCAGTTTCCCTCTTTCGTCTCTTACGACATCCGCAAGTAGTATCTTCCAAGTAGTAGATCATTTAACGCCGCCACTACACGCCCGCATTACACGGCCAGTTTACCTTTGAATAAACTAAGCTATTGATGGATCCAGTTTCTCAGTCGTGAAATAAATAAGTAAGCATATATTTATCAACACATACAAACTATAAGAGTCACTTAAAGAAAAGTTTAAACAAATAAATATATTAACTTTGGCCCCTCAGTATATTTACGAAAATTTAATGTATGTTCACAAAAACAAAGGTAGTTTTAGTAAAAAAGTGATATACACTCTGTAAACACCAGGAAAAAACAAAAGCTAGTGATACCAGTTGCTCGACACCACACAGTCAGTAATTCATTCTTGGGGTAATGTATACGCTATTACAACAAAATCCCAGAAAATATACAAGGTCTTTCTATTACCAAGTTTTTTTTTTTTTTATAGAATAAGGGTGACAAACGAGCACACAGTCCACCTGATGGTAAGTGGTTGCTGTTGCCCATAGACATCTACATCTATCTTCGTTAGCGAATTTAAATGCAGATGCGTTGTCAGCCGTGAGGACTAAGATAGAATGCCTCTTTTCCAGTAAAAAGGGTCTCCGGTTCTCTACACTCACCATACGAAACACAGCAGCATTAAGCTGCTATTTTACGTTGGTATTCTGTGAGAGCGTGGTCCTTCCCCGGTCGAGCCGACCCATTCGTGCTACAACTGTATAAAAAGGGTTATTATAATATAAATGAATACATGGTTGATAATAACCCCTGGGAATAAGGTGGTCGTTCCAAGCTGTTTCTGAAATACATTTTAGTAAATAGTTTGTACAACCTTTCATATTGTAAAATTTATTTTAAAAAGAAATGTCCCGCTGCGTTTCTTGCTGATTCTTCGCAGGACAGAGGTATTTTTCCGAACCAGTGGTAAAGTAAAAACTGACTCAATAAGAATTACATATATGTGATCTATATTCAATAAAAATATTTTATTTATTTATTTATTTATTTATATACGACCTTACAATTGAGAAGTCCGGAACGTTTAATGTAGTATATTCTTAGAAAGTTACAGTACTTGTGATATAATATTATGTCAAAGAGTAATGAAATGCCGCATCGCAGTTACAGTAAGACGGCGCGGCGGGAGCACAAGGCGATGTTTCAGTGCTCTGTGCTATATGTTTTTGTGACAAACAAGGACACAGTCCACCTGATGATAAGTGGATGCTATGGTCCATAGACATCTACATCTATCCGCGCATAAGAATCAAAATGCCTATGTGACTTCACCCCTGTGATGGAATGCCTTCTTTCCAGTATAAAGCGTAACCGATTTTCTATACTCATCATACGAAACATGCATTAAGCTGATATTTTGACACTGATATTCTGTGAGAGCGTGGTCCTACCGGTCGAGCCGACCCATTCAATCCATACAATGTACTAAACAAATCGTAATATAGCTGCAGCATGGCTCTAATGTGTGTTAAAGTAACGTTCGAGTCGAACTCGAATAAAAATTATAACTTCAAAATCACTTACCCTCCCTGCCAGCACTAAGGGCTGACCATCTTTGTACCAGGTTATAACGGGCTCGGGTTTGCCAGTGGCCGTGCAGTTGAAGCGCACGGTACTCGCTCGCTGTACCTCCTTAGAAGTGGGGGGATGCGAGATGTTCACCGGCGTGGTCACAGTCACGTTGAAGGTCTGGAAGAAATGGCAACAGAATCAAGGCATGTGCTATATGTATAGGTTTAAGATACAACAATCTGTAACGATACCCCGTCATATTTTCTACTTGACAACATAAAAATATGTTAATTTACAATTGTGGATGGCAATTGAAACATACACATAGATCATCATCATTACGACAATGATAGATTATTGATGTAACGATGACTATGAGCCACAGCATCCACTTACAATCATTGGACTGTATGCTCGCTTGTCCTTCTCTTATCATGGGGTTACAAAGCATTTGATACTTCGGAAATTTCAAATAGATTTAACGCACTTTTTTCCCACATTTTGGCTTAGGGTTTGAAGTTTAAACCCAGTAGTACGATCGTGTTATTCAGGTGGAAATCGTATGCATATACAGTAGAACGTCGATTATCCGAACGTCGATCAACCGAACGATCGCTTAACCGAACTACTACCACGCTGAGATACGACTACCGCAGCAGCGAGCTGCGAGTTGAGTGAGAGTGAGGAGTTTTTGTACCCGCTGTAAAAGCCCATCAGCTAAAGAATGGAAAAAGAGAGAAAACTTTATTGCTCCTTGATAATGCACCAAGTCATCCATCATGTGACATCCTAAATGAAAAGGATGAATTTATAAAAGTGATGTTTCTTCCACCTAACGTAACCCTAATGTTACCTCTCTGGCCACACTGCTCTACCGCGCAATTAATCGCGACACTCCGCACTAGGTCGCTCACGTTTGCAACACAATGGTTAATGTAACCGTGGCAGCATGCGCGCTATATGCATATTTAGTATAGCTAATTATGTCAATGTCATAAAAAAGAAATATACGTCGTCGTTCTCGCCAACGGAAATGGTGGATGATAACATCTATTCATCGAAATAGAATAGAACGACGCTTCCGTAACGAGCGCTTGATGCCGATGCGTTTGCGCGAGTATGTGGCCAGCCACTCGCGCTCACATTGCCAGTCCTTTGAACCGCGCCCAAAAAACCGACAAAACGGAGCGATAGGCATGACGAGGAGCGTGATGTGCGGCATTACGAGTATTGTGGCCACAATACGTCTCTGCTTCCTTTTTTCGCTACTTCCCCCATGCCACTCGACGAGTGCGTGGCCGGGGGGTAATAAACGAAATTTGTATTACATATAAATATGTTTTATTGGTATATTGGTACATAAAATTATACAGTTCGATTATCCGAATAAATCGGTTTTCCGAACACCCATGTCCCCAATTCGGATAATCGACGCTCTACTGTATATATAAAAATCAATTGCTGTTCGTTAGTCTCTCAAAACTCGAAACTGGTTCGACCGATTCTGATGAAATTTTTGTGTGTTTGAGTGGGTCCCTAGATGGGTTAGATTCACAATTGGACCCGGTAGATGTTTTAATTTCAATAGCCTCGCTAATCATCCTTGGTAGGAATAGATGTTCTATTGCGAGGATTTGTTGTCTATCAGATCTGATATAATGGTTGGGCCGATACTGAATATGTTGACATACTTCAGACTTCGTCGTCAGTGCTTCACATCAGCAATATGTTCTTTTAAGCAAATTTTTATGGAACTTTCTTCCAAAGATGTGTTTTGTACAACCCAACCCAATTAACTGTCTTTAATTTTATTTAATGCCAAGTTATTAATTATCTCCCACATTTTCTTAGGATTACTGTAACTATTATGGAATAAGTTATGGTAGTAGATTTTTTTGTGTGTCTTGATAAGATTTTTGACTTTGTTCTGTTCTTTAATTAAGTTTTTGGCAGGTTATTATCTTTTGGGTGAGATTTAGTCTGCTGCTATAAGTTGTTTCGTAAATTTATTGAATTTATAATATCTCGGTTTATCCAGTCTTGTTGAGGTGGGTTTAGATTTTTTTTTTAATTTGTTGTAACATAAATTTCTCTAGGTAGTAAAAGTCATTATCTTCATTATTATATTGGGCTATTAAAGTAGTATTGTACAATTTTTCATAATCAATTGCTTTATATTGAATTCTTTTGTGTTTCTTGTTGCCAAGTTGCCTATTTCATGATTCAATTATTGAGAGGCTAAATGAGTGATTGTTTATATTCGTACATACATGGTCCAGTATAGCGCTTGTGGTACTGGTTTCACGAGTACTGTATAGTCTATTAATTTTATTCAATATTTCATATCCACTTTCTTTTATTTCAGTTAGGTATTTTGTGACGCTGCTAAGTTAGCTGTACTAAGTAGATCAATATTAAAATCTCCAAACACAATCGCCCTTCTTCTTCGTTCCAATTGTGAGGAATATGTATTTAAAAAGTTGTTTACGTTAGAACTTCCAGGTTTGTATATTGCGATGTTCAAAGATAGTTAATCTATGTATATCCATAAGTAGTGGTTCCCATTCTCAAATAAATCTTCCGTGATATCGTATTTTATGCTATTATGTACGTAAATTGAAACGCCACCACCTTTGCAATTTTGTCTATAGTTGTAAATATGTTTATAGTTTGGTATCTGATATAGTTTTGCGTCGGCTTCCGAAGAAATCCATGTCTCAGTAAAAATTAATAAGTGCGTAGTCATCGGTATTGCTTTTAATATACATTTTATTTCATCGAGTTTACCAGCCTTGCGAATACTACGTAAATTAGTATAGAAAAATCTTAATGAGGACGGGTGCAATGGAATGTTTTCGTAATTGTTTATTAATTGATGGCTTAGTCTATCCGTGTATTTTTCGGTTTGTAGAGAAGCCGTTATTGGTTTTTTGGTATGTTTTGTTAACAACGATTGAAGGTGTGCCTTTTATATATTTAATAGCAAGGTCCTTTTCACCGTTTTCTATTCGTTTGTTTAATTCCTCTTTCAATTGTTTAAAATACTGTTTTTGCGCTGGTGTTTGATCTGAGTAAATACTTATATTTTCGGCTAGGTTCTTTTTATTTCGTAAGAGGTACTCGTATTTCGGAGTATCTATATTGTTAAAGTAAACTTTGATATGCCGGCTCTTGTTTGAAACATATTTCCCCAGTCTTATACATTTTATTGGCTTAGGGCAGTCTTTATAAGATACGACTACCGCAGCAGCTAGCTGTGAGTTGGGTGAGAGTGAGGAGTTTTTGTACCCGCTGTAAAAGCCCATCAGCTAAAGAATGGAAAAGAGAAAACTTTATTGCTCCTTGATAATGCACCAAGTCATCCATCATGTGACATCCTAAATGAAAAGGATGAATTTTATAAAAGTGATGTTTATCCACCTAACGTAACCCTAATGTTACCCTCTCTGGCCACACACTGCTCTACCCGCGCAATTAATCGCGACACTCCGCACTAGGTCGCTCACGTTTGCAACACAATGGTTAATGCAACTGTGGCAGCATGCGCGCATATTTAGTATAGCTAATTATATCAATGTCATAAAAGAAATATACGTCGTCGTTCTCGCCAACGGAGATGGTGGATGATAACATCTGTTAATCGAAATAGAAAAGAACGACGCTTCCGTAACGAGCGCTTGATTCCGATGCGTTTGCGCGAGTATGTGGCCAGCCACTCGCGCTCACATTGCCAGTCCTTTGAACCGCGCCCAAAAAACCGACAAAACGGAGCGATAGGCATGACGAGGAGCGTGATGTGCGGCATTACGAGTATTGTGGCCACAATACGTCTCTGCTTCCTTTCCTCGCTACTTCCCATGCCACTCGACGAGTGTGTGGCCGGGGGGTAATAAACGAAATTTGTATTACATATAAATATGTTTTATTGGTATATTGGTACATAAAATTATACAGTTCGATTATCCGAATAAATCGGTTTTCCGAATACCCATGTCACCCAATTAATTCGGATAATCGACGCTCTAATGTATATATAAAAATCAATTGCTGTTCGTTAGTCTCTCAAAACTCGAAACTGGTTCGACCGATTCTGATGAAATTTTTTGTGTGTTTGAGTGGGTCCCTTGATGGGTTAGATTCACAATTGAACCCGGTAGATGTTTTTAATTTCAATAGCCTCGCTAATCATCCTTGGTAGGAATAGACGTTCTATTGCGAGGATTTGTTGTCTATCAGATCTAATATAATGGTGGGGACGATACTGAACATGTTGACATACTTCAGACTTCTCGGAACGTCAGTGCTTCACATCAGCAATATGTTCTTTTAAGCAAATTTTTATGGATCTTTCTTCCAAAGATGTGTTTTGTATAACCCGCTTAAATAAAAGTTAAAATGTAACGTGATTTATTAAAATTTGTTTTATTACATGTGTAGTATTCATCATTATAGAACTGCATTTATGAAATTTTGAAGTCTACTCAAACGTAGAAAAAATATCAGAATCTATTTTATGGTGCCAATCAATATTAAATGGGAACAATGATATGAATCAAATATCATATATAAGACCATGAAATCATCATTATTTTGTTAAAACTAAATTAACTTTAGTTATGAATGAATGTAAAGAGTAAATAATAACAATAAATTTTGATTAAAAGACAATTTATCTTTCTTATGGATACATCGGAAGACACGTCCAATATAAAAATTGTAGATGTTTCTAGACATAATATGATATTAATGCAATTCTGAAAAACTTATTTATTCACGTGTTCCTATAGCATATTAACTATATGCCAAATATCAATCATCTAGGTCCAATAGTCTTTGGGAATTCAAAAAAATTCTTTGACAAATACAGACACCGAAGTGACACTAAAAGTGATCGAATTTTGCTAAATTTGGCACGCAATAGCATTTAATGATGTTTCTAAATTGAAGACCATGCGAGCGAAGCCGCGGATAAAAAGCTAGTATAATTATATTTTAAACAAGTTCAAAACAAAGAGCAGATTCGAATTCGACGCGTATGTTTGTTTTTTATTTCACCGATTTCGCGGAATCAGCTGAATCGATTTAAATTACTATTTTCTTATTGAATAGGTTTTACTCCAAGTGGATAAAATTAATTATAATTCGGCGAGAAGGCCCAGAAAGTGGTCAAAATTCTCCCGGCCGGAATGACCAAAAAATGGTTCTAATCCGGGCGAGAAATGGTGTTGCTGTGGTTTAACTCACCAACTACTGGTTCAGAGTTATTAGAGGATGATTATACGTAAATTAATGGACTGTATGGTGCGGTGCGAATTTACTATTTCGCGATACTGCAAATGCCCTAAATTCGGGCTACAGGAAGGATGTCAAGGAATGCATGTGCACTCATCTGGACTTATGCTGATCTGCCTCGTGTTTCAAGGGCTGCAGCCACGATGGTTCGGCGCCGGCTGTCTTCACACATATAAACTTCACAGATAATCGCGAAATATAGCGTTATTGTAAATGTATATACACTTTACGATATTTTTGTATAGTTTAATATCTAAATTACACAAAGGCGGGAGCGATGACGCGAGATAGTAGCGTCATAGTTTCAGTACCAGAAAAAAATATTCTCTTTATAAATGTGTAACAACGCTTACTAGACCGTTCCATCACCGACTAACATCGTATCATGCCATGATACAGGCGCCCACACGTGTTGTAAACAAGTTTGCTCACCGTTGTCCAAAATACGTTGATAGTTTTTTTCTTATAGCATAAGGGTGACAAACGAGCACACAGCATTGAGCTGCTATTTTATGCTGGTATACTGTGAGAGCGTGGTCCTTCCCCGGTGGTGCCGACCTGTTCGCGCTACAACCATAATATAGCCGCAACATGGCTCTACCACGTATATAATATCTATCATAGTAGCCGTTATAGTTGGCCGAGACCTTTATTCGGTTTCGGCTTAAAGAATTTTATTTCTCATAAGATCATACAATGGTTCACTTATAATGAGATACAAAGTAATTAGTATAATTTGATAATATTATCACATCTATCTCTAGTGCTGGAAGCGATATAGTCTTAGGTTATTCACTTATACATATTAGGTACCATGTATTAAAAAGATTACACTGTGCGTACGTATTTTCTATGTTTACTTTTAAACAATTTCATGTTATTGCAGTTTTTAATGTCATCTGGTAATTTATTGAACAGCTGTCCACCCCTTAAACAATAGTGTTTTTTTGCCATAATTAGTTCGTGCAGTCATTAGTTGGAGTTTATTTTTACTTCTTAAGTTGTGTGTTGTTGTTTTTTTATGTAACTGTATGTTTGATTGAATAGAATTAGTGGTTATATTTTTTATTATGTTGCAAGTGCAATAGGTATATAGTTGTGTAAGATTTAGTAAGTTAGTTTTATCGTATAGTACTTTTGTTGGAGTTAGATAATGGTAGTAAAATAATGCTTTGATAATTTTATTTTGGGTTCTTTGAAGTGGATCTAGATTAGTTTTAGAGGCTGATCCCCATATCTCAATTAGATATTCGATATGTGATTTAACTAAAGAGTTGTATATAATTTTACGTGCCTTTTTCGGAATACAGTTTGTAACTTTACGTAATGCACCTAGTAATGACATCAGTTTTGATTTAACATGATTAATATGCAGTTTCCAAGTAAGTTTGTCATCTACCAATAGACCTAGATATTTTTCCTGACTTGAACGTTTTATTATTTTATTATCAATAGTAAGATGTGCAAACTCTGGTAAAGGTTTATTCTTTGTGGAAAAAATCATAAATGATGTTTTTGAGGTATTAATTGTTAGTAGGTTATATTTTAAACATTCTCCGAGTAGGTCAAGATCTTTTTGAGCATAAGTTATAATGTTGTGAACATAGACTTAGAATATACTTCTAAGTCTATGGTTGTGAATAGATTTATCGAAATAGAAAAGACATGTGTCATCCGCGTACAAGGTTAGGTGTCCTGTCAGCCCTATTTTGTTTATATTATTTATATAAATTAAAAAAAGTAATGGACTGATAATTGAGCCATGAGGACAGCCGTACGATACATTTTTAATCAAACTAGTAAAATTATCTATTTGAACAGCTTGTTGCCTATTTTGTAGATATGATGTGAATATTTCGAGGCCTTGCTCAAAATAACCTATGTTGTTTAGTTTCTGCAGCAGCTTATGATGGCTTACTGTGTCAAATGCTTTTTTTATGTCAATGAAAATCCCCAAAGCAAAATTCCTTTGATCGATGCGAGTTTTCATATTTGTGATTAAGTCTACTGCAGCTGTAAGAGTACTCGATTTCGATCGAAAGCCATATTGTTTTAAGTAATATATTTTTGATAAAACGGGCAAGACAGACACTGGCCTGCAGTTACTTGGGTCAGTCCTATTTCCGGATTTGAAAATAGGACTGACCTTAGCAACCTTAAGCGTGTCGCGAAAAACACCGCGTATTAAACACATATTTATACCATTCGTTAACCTTTCTACAATTATACTTTTTAGGCATTTAATCGCTTTGGTGCTTATACCATCTAGACCAGTACTAGTGTTGCTATCGAGATCATCGATTATTTTTGATATTTCATTTGTAGTACAAGGTATAAGTTCACTTAGTATAATTTCATATGTATAGTCATGTTCGTACATAAGGGTGTTACCAGTGTTTATGTGATACATATTAGGAATTTTGTTAGCCAAGTCCGAGCCTATTGAGGAGAAAAATAAGTTAAATAATTCACATATTGAGTTACCTTCTGTTATTAGTCCCGCGTTCGACATTAGTTTGGGAGGAGCACTGCTGTCTTTAATTTTATTTAATGCCAAGTTATTAACTATCTCCCACATTTTCTTAGGATTATTGTAATTATGGAATGTTATGGTAGATTTTTGTGTGATTAAATTAAGAATGAACCCTGAGGACTACGATGGAATGCCTCGTTTCCAGTAAAAAGTATCTCCGGTTCTCTATACGCCCCATATGAAACACAGCATCATTATGTAGCTATTTTACGCTGATATTCTGTGAGAGATTCGATTATTTTATTTCTTTTAGATCTTTGAAGTCGGCTTTTATTTTTAATAAAAAAAACTAACTGTTCCCCGCGGCTTCGTCCGCTTGGAATTTATTACGATTCGATTTCATAGGTTTTAATTTTTTGCGCGGAACCCTTTTGCTAAAATAAAAATATCTTAAGTTACTCCTTATAACATCAGCTATCTGCCAGTGAAAGTCTCGTTAAAAACGGTCCAGCCATTTCGGAGATTTAATTTTTACCCTTCTAATTGGACTTAGGGAAACATCCTCAAGGTAACTAGAATATCTTTTAAATAGTTATATTGAAAACTTCATCCCCTATTTTGGAATTTTTTCTCTAAATTAATCTCATCCCATATCGGTCCCTACGGATGTACAACATATTTAATTTAAAAAAAAACATAAAATAGATTAACAATTGAAGAAAATATTGCGAATCGCTGCTTCTATCGCTCCCACTACCGCCTTACAATTAAATACTGCAAAAACGATGCCGTAATACACGTCTGGAAATCTTTCTTTTTATCCTGCTCCTCTCGCTTAGCTGATATTTGAATATTTCGCGAAATTGCTTCAGACGTTCCTCTAATTACATTTCTCTCGAGTCTCGACTGCCTCTTCATGTAATTCAAAATACCTGTATCGTGTTATCTTTCCTTATAATTGTTACTGCTCATTTTAACGAGATAATTAAGTTTAAATTAAAATTTATAAGGTAAATACTGTTTCTTTATATATTACTAGCAACCCGCCCCGACTTCGCATGGATGCAATATACATGTGGTGTAATTTATGTTTAAAAACACTGTTCGATCGATTTAGAGTTTATCGTTACCAAAACGATGAACTTTAAAAGTCATAAAACGTGCGCTTAGCAAGAAAATATTATATTTATTTTATAACGTTTATTTATTTAAGTGCAAACTTCTTTAGAATCGTTGTGATTTGAAACCCGATGAAACAAAATAACCGGCCAAGTGCGAGTCAGACTCCCGCATGAAGGGTTCCGTACCATCGTAATACACGTTTCTAGTAAGGGAGCCCCTTTTAATTTTTAATTTATTTTAAATACACATTCTGTGAAAATTTTAACTGTCTACCTATTACGGATCATGAGATACAGCCCGCTGACAGACAGACGGACGGACGGACGGGCAGCGGAGGCTTAGTAATAGGGTCCCGTTGGTTACCCTTTGGGTATGGAACCCTAAAAACGACACGAAAAAGAGATAAACATATATGTATATCTATTAGAGATGGGCCGACTATGGTATTTGCCGACTAATCGGTTTTCAAATTGCCGATCAGTCGGCCGACTAGTCGGCGATGCCGATCATTTTAATACTAGCCTTTCGGAGGTATTCGGGCTATGTCGTCATCACTCGGCAACCTCGCGAATGAGTAGTGCGTACGAGTCATCGTGCGGCCACGCCGAGCGTGTTGTGACTTGTGTTGTGATGTGAGCTGTGACGTGTTTTGTTTACTTTTTAATCGTTTTGTGTATATTCGCTCTGCCGGTGTTGCCTAGTTAAAATAAATAAAAGAACTGTGTGTTATAAGTCCTGTATACTTTATATTGTTTATTTACTTAAAAGCTAAATTACTTTCTTAGAAGCCAAACTAATGTTATGTCATAAGATACTATTTACTTTATGTTATAAGACCTGTATACTTTATATCATTCCCAACATTTATGAGAACACTAAAAGTGAAATATGATACGGAGTGCTCAGCGCTGCTGCGCTATCCGTAACTACAGATTTGTGGACAAATATAAACAATAACGAAAGTTTTTTAAGCTTTACAGCACACTGGTTGGATAACGATATGAATTTTCGTCACGCAGTACTCCAGATGAAACATTTTCCTATGTCTCTCGACGCACATAATATAAAAGTGTATCTCGAAGAAATTCCTGCCTCATGGAATATAAGTGCAGCCAAAATACACGCTGTTGTGCGAGATAATGGGAGGAACATTGCAAAGGCTATCAATGAATCGATTTTCAAAGCAATTCCATGTTTTATTCATACTATGCAATTGGCAATCCACGACTCACTTAAAATTGACTATATAGCATAAATTCTTCAAAAATCGAGGCGTATCGTTACACATTTCAATCATTCAGCACCAGCTCAAAAAAAACTAAGTGCTATTCAAAACGAACTTAATTTACCTTCACATCTTCTTGTTCAAGATGTTTCCACAAGGTGGAACTCTTCTTATTACATGATGTTTCGCCTGTTTGAGCAAAAACGATCCGTTTCTTTGTACGTGACAGAAAATACAGTTAATTTTGAGAATTTATCGACCGAGGAGTGGAAGTTACTCGAAAAATGCATTACGCTACTAAAACCGTTTGAAGAGCTGACGAAGATAATTAGTTCCAGCTGCTCCTCGATATCTGAAGTTATTCCTCACCTAAAAATACTGGAAAAATATCTGGAAAACTATACAGACGAAGACGGAAATGAGCAATTAATGGAAATGAAAACTGTATTGCAAAAGGGCTTGAAAACTAGATTCAGAAATTTGGAACAGAATAAATTATTTTCACTTGCAACTTTGCTCGATCCAGATCCAGATACTATATTTTCATTATCAAAAAATTGAGGTACAAACTACAATTTTTTGATAATGAAAATATAGTATCAGTAAGATCATAGTTTTGCTGGAAGCCTTAAAGAACAGTATGAGTGATGATGATGACAGCGACCTAAATAACGACGAGACCAATACCCAAAATCCTAACTCCGAAATGACAGCTCATCGCAACTTTTGGGGAGTTTACCAAGAAATGGTTACGCGAAAAGTGCACAATATTGACAATGAAACATCTAGTTCAGCTAACGAACTTCATTCTTACTGCACATTGCCAGTTCTAGATATCCTGAAATGGCTCGTATAGCTAAAGTATATCTATGTTGTCCCGCCAGCACAGTTTATAGCGAGCGTCTCTTTTCGGAAGCTGGCAATGTATATGAGACAAAAGGAACCGCTTACTTCCATCGCGCCGAAACATTGACATTTTGCATCATAACTTGCCACTAATTAAAAAAGATATTTAAGTACTTTTAAGCATTCATTAGCACTAAACATCTTGTTGCCAATTTATTTTAATAATGTACAATGTTTCCATCACACTATTTTTATATTTTATTATTCTTAATAAAGACTAACTAAATTTAAAGTAATACTATGGCTCTATGATACCTTGAAAATGTTATTAAGGTACCTATATTATTTTGTTTTATTTGTTATGTATGTGTCATTGATTGATGATACTTAATTTCTGACTGATTTTAAATTTTTTTTTTTGGAGTTTATGGCCTGGTATCTAGACCTTTAGGCTAAGTCTTAGGTATTTTTATTCGGTTTATTATAATTTTCTTCATAGTACACTGCTTCAGATATGTTGATGCGTCACATTGTGCAGCCCTTGGGAGATTTTGACGGCAACTTGAGTCAGCAGACAGCTGACAGTTGGCGATGGTATCTCAAGGCGCCTAAACAGATAGACACCTTATCTTGAGAATCACATCACCATCAGAGCACTTGTATCACCGTTTCCACTAATAGCTCACATGCGCAGACACTTAATACATAAAATCGCACCACTTTTACATTTCAAAATCCACTTCAAACCATTATTCAAACAATAATACAGGAGCAGCAAACCCTGTATTATTGTTTGATCAATTCCATAAAACTCCGATTTTAAATTCCTTATAATATGGCAACAGATTAATAATTAATATAATAAAGCGCAGCTAGGTAATTATCATAAAAACAGCTAGCAGCTAGCACAGCAGATTAATGAAAAGGTATAATAAAAAACAATTATTAGGAATAAATGTTGGTTTAATTTTTTTGCTAACCACCGATTATAATCGGCATATTTTGCCGGCTATAATAATAGGCGACTAGCCTACTAGTCACAGACTGTAAAAGATGCCGAATAGTCGGCTATCCCAGCGAGATATTGAGATAGAATACAGTATACAGTGTTTCCTAATATCTCGGTCTCCTTTTGTCCTGCTTTTCTGAAGGTTTTACTTCTACCGCATGTGAACTGCACACATGTTTGTATTATATTTAATCGTATGGCTAAATGAGAAACATGAATATTAAAAGTGGTAAACGTTCATTGTTGTAATTTTATAGTTCTTGCTTTGATCTTTGAACAACAACTCTGCAAAATACGGTTTTCATGTGCAGACAATAAAGGAGGGACTGAAAATGGCATCACCTCTATTCACCTCTCGCTCGCACACTGTTACTATCTATACTCACACCAGCCGGTAAAGACTACAAAAAAAAATTCAATCCGGTTTCGCTAAATTGTGAACTAGACGCGTCCTAAGACTTTGCTTAATAATTATTGTAAATTTTGTTTGTTAATATTTTTGTATAAAATATTTACATGCCATTGAGACATGAGTAACCATTTTTAAAATTTTTGCTTATCTGTCTGTCTGTCCGAGCTAATTTTCAAAATTAATAAAACTTCACGAACAATTAGAGAGTATTACCAGGAGTGATATAAACTACATATTATTAAATTTATTTTATTAAAATAGAAATATTGATAAGATGAAACAAATGGTCTTCTAATAATAAATGAAATAAATGGTCAACTGCAAACCTCTATCATTTTATTTATATATATTAATGTACCTACTTGCGTATACAATTATTTTCAAACATTTTACAATTAAAAGAAAATTTCCAACTAACTGAATAATATAACGTTATAACGATAAACGAACTCGATGAGCTGTCATTTATAATCCCATTCTTTATCCGTACGGACTGTACATTAGTTTTCTATGCGTTCCTACTTCCTACACCATTCATCCAATTAGGTTGCAACTTTGGAGAGTACTATGCGCACACCCGCAAAAGTTTCTGACAATAAGAAAGAGGCATTACACAAAGCATGTCGGGTACAGCTAGTTTAAGCTGTATTCCAAATTTGTTTTTGGATATTCATCAACTTCTCACCGCCTCGTTAACAACAAGTTAAAGAAAACCTTAGTGAGCTTAAGTCCTACCTTCATCAGATCGCGTTGACCCTCAATAGCACAAGTGAAGAGGCCCTCCTGATCGAGTTCCAGGTTTCGCAGGATCAGAATCTCATCAGTTGTCTCGAGCTCGCTGCTCCTCTCGCCGGGAGGGGTCAGGTGCCAGATTAGCTGCAAAATAGTATTATGTGTATAAGAATTATGGCTGATTCTCATTGGTCCATAGGGAATGCAACGCGGGCAGAGCGGACCCCTTTCTATCTGCGTGTCTTACCAACTCGTCACTCCATCTAGCGGGGAGCACCCTACACTATGAGTGTTTCGTTGCTCTAGTGGTCGTAAACCCGGTTGCTGATCACGAGGTCCCCATGAGGAGGAATCGCGGGTCGGGCCAAAATCAGTTATTAGGTTTTTCTGTGAAATTCTCAGTACCAAGCAGGAGTCCGGAAGTTGACGATGTTTTACCGCCGTGCCTGGTTTAATCTAATTATCTCTGTACCTGCCCCTTCCTATTGTTATTTAGTGAAAGAGAGAATAGCTATAAGCATTTCTTTGACAGACATCGATTTTAGTGTAGCTTCACTCAATGTAAGCAAAAGTAAAGATTGTAAACCTGAAGACTTAACTTTTTTTATATATTTAAAAACTCCAATTATTTATTCTGTAGCATTTTTATTTCCTATTATATTTTTCCTTATCCTTATTTTTTTTTGCCATTTCGTTTTATTTCGCCATAATTAGTTTTATTTTTCATAACATAGTTGCTCTTTTTTATAATATTATGCCATTTTCGTTCCATGTAATGATTTTAATTATATCATTGACGGCGCCGTGGCGCAGTGGCTTAGCAATGAGTTGTTGCGCTGGAGGCCGCGGGTTCGAATCCCGCACGGAACAAGTATTTGTATGGCCTACAAATAATTGTTCCGGGTCTGGATGTTTGTCCTTGTGCAATTTATGTTTGTAAACTGCCTCCACGATACAGGAGACTAGGATTTTCTCCTGTTTCGTGGAGGCAACGTTTTTTTAAAAAGAATAAATCTGAAACAGTCTTACTCAACATATTGCATGAGCAACTACGAATTAATGTTAGGCATTCCATCTTAGTCCTCAGGGATGACAACGCATTTGCATTTTGGTTCTCAATCGAGGATAGATGTAAACGTCTATGGGACCACAGTATCCACTTACCATCAGATGAACTGTGTGCTCGTTTGTCACCCTTATTTTATATTAAATAAAGAAACGAATAGACAGCGCTATCAGATATTTAAAATAAAAATTTAATGTTAAATTTGTTATGTAAATGATTTCTTATATATAAATTTTATGGTCTCACCTTTGGTCTGGGCCATCCAACAACGGGACAGGGTAACACCACAAGTGATCCCTTTGGCGTGACTATTTGGGATTCGTGATGCACTTCTAGCAAACCAGCCGGTTGATCTTCCACGGTGTCGAGGATATTTAGCCTGCCGTTGTGGCTCACGCGGCTTCTGTTCGCCAGTTGGTTTGTTGCTATACAACTGCCGGAAAACAAAACGTTTTAAATTAATTCCTTCTATTATGTTATAAGAGGAAATAAGAATAAGCAGAAGCACATAGATTATTTTAAATAGAATAAGGGTCATAAACGAGCACACAGTCCACCTGATGGTAAGTGGATGCTGCGACCCATAGGCCCGTATTAATAAACGTTACTCAACGACGAACTCAAGTGCGTAATCATTTGATACGCCCTCATTACGAAATCAGCATCTCAAGATCGTTGCTAATTAATAAACACATAAAAACAGTATCTCAAAACGCTGTACTTAGGAATACTCTTCTGTGACTTGCACTCAAGTATACACACTTGAGAGCCGAGATTCGTTTATTAATCAGTGTGGCACTCAGTTGATATCGTAAACCTAAACCGCATCTTGAGATATGTTTATTAAGAAGATCATAACCTCAAGATTGTACTCAAGTGCGTCTACTTGACCTGAGTAACGTTTATTAATACGGGCCATAGACATCTACATCTATCCTCGATTAAGAATCAAAGTGCAGATGCGTTGTCAGCCCTGAGGACCTAAGATGGAATGCCTCGTTTCCAGTAAAAAGGGTATCCGGTTCTCTACAGTCACCATGCGAAACACAGCAGCATTACGCTGCTATTTCACGCTGGTATTCTGTGACCCATTCGTGCTACAACCATATTATGGCTGCAGCGTGGCTTTACCACGTAAATTGTAGTAATCATTTCGCCCCGCTCTAATACCAGCTATACGACTCCAGAGTCAGTAATTCCTTCATGTGGCAATGTGCAGGACCACTCTATCAAAAAGTTTAAAATGTTTAAGGAAACAATTTTTAATAAGGGTTATTATATTACTAAAAAGTACACGATTGATAAATAACCCCTGGGAATGTCGTGATCGCTACCATGATGTTTCTAAATGTTATCGCATTTTATTTGTCCAACATATTACATTGTAAATTAATGTTTAAAAGAAAGTCCCGCTGGGTTTCTTGCTAGTTCGTCTCAGGGCAGAAGTTTTTCGGAACCAGTGGTAAAAGCATAAATGACTTCCAATAATTATTCTTGTAATCTAAATAGAATAAAAAATCTATTATAATATTCTATTCCATCTAAAAGTACATTAAGGGTGGATTCGACAGATCCTGGATTTATACACGATTAATTATACCAGGGATAAGCTATTCCACGATTTAAATGTCGAGTAAATTCTTGTATCGTTTCTCCGTGCAATCTAAAGCAGCGTGATTGATGAATAAATTTAAAATCCGGAAAATAAATAATATTGTTCCATTATAGCACGATCTAAAAGGTTATATCATGTCCACTCGGTTTTGTCGTATTATAGTGTTAGCTTCTGTCTTGTCAGACTTTACTAGACCCTAAATAAGTCGATCGGTATTCATTCTGCTTATTTATGATAGGTAGGTACTTGTACAATGGCAACCAAAATTATTTAATCCTTCAATCATGGATTCGGCCGTTTATTCGAATGCATACTAAACGAGTGGAGGGGATTTCAGAGAGGGAAGAAAACACTCAAAAAGAAAGGCATTCTGGTTCGAGGCTTACCAAGAAGTATTTTAAATGAAACTAGTTTTACGGATTTTATCGTATATTTTATATTCCCGACGTTTCGAGTACTTTACAGATTAAAAACGATTATATAATAATTTTTAATCTGGAGGTAACCGTGGTTAACTATGACATTGGGACGTCAAATACCTCAGTCCCCCCCGTAACCATGGGTGCTGTAAAGTACTCGAAACGTCGGGAATATAAAATAAGTTAATATACGCGATAAAATCCGTAAAACTAGTTTCATTTAAATGTGTAGTGTTCGCGTAAATATAAGAAATCGTTAAGAAGTATTTTGTAAACAGTAAAGCGCAAAAGTTAATTATTGGAAGACAGAAACTGTAAGTACATGTGAACTTAATAGCTAATATATACCCTGTGATATTGAATAACTTTATGATTATATAAGATGTGTTTATATGGAATATTTGGTCCTTCTTTTACGAATCCCTATGCTAGAGGTGACGACAACAATAGTGTCAACAAGTGGTAAAATTAAAAATTTGCACAACCGACTTCAATATAAATATAATCTATTGTCGATTTTTTTAAAACCGATCGACCGATTTAGAAAAAAATTAATTGGGACCACCTGGGAAGTATACCTTTTGAAACAAAAAAAAAAGAATTTTCCAAATCGGTTCAGGCGTCTTCGAGTAATCGGTGTACATACATAAAAAAAGATTCCGACGAATTATTATAAACCTCTCCTCCTTTTTGAAGTCGGTTGAAAATAGCTGCCAACAAGTGTCAATGTCGGGGTGTTTGCGAGGTTAAAGTTTTCGTTATGTTTGTTTTTATAGTGTGTATTATTTCTTAATATTATTCGGTGTTTTGAAATAAAAAATAAGTGAGGATAAATGTAAAATATAATATATCTGACGAAATTGACACTGACAGTAAAACCAGTGAAGAAAAATATTATAAGGCCGATCAAAATATTCTTAGAATAACTCTGTTATTCCGTGCGAAAGTTTGGTTTAGTAATTATTCCGAATACGTCCGCTATTCTTAAAATTTCAAGGGGTAAAACGTTAAAGTTATAGTTACAGCCTATATGTGTCCCACTACTGGGCACAGGCCTCCTCTCATTTCTGAGAGGGTTTTAGGGCAAGGAAGTGTCCGCCGCGCTGCCCCAATGCGTGTTGGCGAACTTCACATGTCTCCGATTTTTTTGATTTTTTTTATTTTCTCAGACATGCAGGTTTCCCTTCACCGCAGCGCACGTGGTAAATCAGCACTTAAAATTGCAATCAAGAATTTCATTGGTGCCGGCGGGGATCGAACCCGGGTTGCTCGCGTACTGTGAAATTTACAGCAAGTGCTAACCATCTGAGCTACCACGGCTTTTGGTAAAACGTAAAATTAGTTTATTCTCGAATAAAAGGCGATTCACTCTAACAATAAAATTTATTCTCGTTTGGTGGAATCCACCCTTGAAAATATTAACAGTATGAGAGTTCCTTGTAGGACAGAGATTTTACAAACCTTTTTGAGATTAATAACGTTTTGAGAGTTAACTGGATATGCTAAAATATAATCCGTCACCCTCACAGCCTATCAGAAGTCCACCGCTGCACAGAGTCATATTTGCCACAGTTGCCACGCTTGGCAGGCGGGTTGGCAACCGCAGTTATTTTATGTTTTTTTTTTTATAAGGAAGACACTGCTGCCCATGTCCTGAGTTGTTTCCCTCTGTCGCCTCTTACGACACACACTGGACGATATGGGGTAGTGGATATTCTTATACAAAAATATATATGATCAATTATATGATAATGTTTATATGAATAATAATATCAAATACCTGTACGTTCCGGAGTCTTCTGGTCTCGCATCCATGATCAACAGTTGAGTATCCAGAATGTGGTATCTGAGAAAAAGGAAATGATGTATATGCTGAAAAGGAATTCCAGACAACTACAAATAACGTGCCGATGCAGCTCAATGAATCAGCACAGCGCTTGCTTTGCGCTTTACATTACAGTACTGGTTCAAGCACTCGGTGGTGCAGGAATATTGTGAAGAAACCCGGATATCTAAGGAATTGACAATGTATCCCACCAAATCTGGAAAGGGACCAAAGTTCAGCACGAAGCTTATTAACAATAATAATTTATACGATTGTTGTCGCTTAATGAAAATATGCAACACAAAGCAATTTTTGAGAATTGGATAAACACTTGTACTAGTTTCCTAATATTTTTTAAACTAGCGATCCGCCCTGGCTTCGCACGGATGATTTCTGGATCTCGACAACAGCGCCACCTACCGGGTCCGAAAGAGAATTTGAACCATCTAGGGATCCATTCAATCACACACAAATAATTTCATCAAAATCAGTCGAGCCGTTTATGAGTTTTAGCGAGACTGGCGGACAGCAATAAAATGTACAATAAATATTATGAAACTAGTAAAAAGTAAAGTAGAGTTACAGCCTATATACGTCCCATTGCTGGGCACAGGCCTCCTCTCATTTCTGAGAGGGTTTTAGGGCAAGGAAATGTCCGCCGCGCTGCCCCAAAAAAGGCGAACTTCACATGACTTCGAATTTTTTTTTTTGATTTCTCAGACATGCAGGTTTCCTCAATTTCATTGGTGCCGGCGGGGATCGAACCCGGGTTGCTCGCGTACAGTGTAACTTACAGCGAGCGCTAACCATCTGAGCTACCACTGCTAAAACTACTAAAAGTGTTTATAAAAATCACAAAAATCCTAGCAGATGCTTAAATAATCACAGGATACATCCACAACAATGTTCTTGGAGTTAGTACGAAGCTAGGCGCCCGTTCAGATCTCTTTCATCGCCACCGCCGACAACCATGAACATCGTTTGCACCGAAGTAGTCCAGCTCCTTGTCACATGTATATTTTTGGTGGGTTATCATTAATTTTTGGAAAAACTTTTATCCTTTCATTTAATCTAAATAAATGCATGACCATTAACGATTTTCTTGCGTGTACTCTTTCCATCCATCCATTACAGCCTATAAAAGTGTGCCGTAACCTAGGCCTCCCCTTAGATTGCCTAATAAGAAGGATTTTGCCTTAGCTGCCACGCTTAGCAGTCGAGTTGGCAATCACAGTTTTTATTGTTTTGCATTTATCAGGAAGATGCTGCTTTCTATTTCCTGTTTCATTTTCCCTCTGTCGCCTCTACGACACCCACGGGACGATATGGGGTAGAGGATATTCTTACACTGCCACTACGAGGCCAAAACATCAATAATATAGACGGCTCCGTGGCGCAGTGATTTAGCAATGAGTTCCCGAATCCCGCACAGAACAAGTATTTGTGTGGCCTTCAAATAATTGTTCCGGGTCTGGATGTTTGTCCTTGTGAAATTTATGTAGGTATGTAAACTAACCACGATACAGGAAAAAATCCTAGTGAGGCGTTTAAAAAATAATATCTAATAATAATAATATGCACACGAACAAACATGTAGACCCGAAACAATCACTGTTTGACATTGTAGGGAGAATTTGTCTTAATCTTCACGCTTGCACGAAGTATTGACGATTGCATATTTGATGATGTTCCTCGGTGCAGATCTGAGTACCTATTTACGTCTAGCGTAAATGAGATGAGACCACTATCTATCGGAAGCCTTCAGATCTTTCCAGCATTTCCCTTAATCGTCTCTTACGACATTCATGTAATATGTCAAAATATAATCAAACGAAAGTACCTAGAATTCCGGAGTAACTCTTCGCCGTTCTTCAACCAGGTGATAGATGCTGGAGGCCCAGAACTAATGTTACAGGATAGAGCGACAGGTTGTCCTCTATGAATTGTCATGTTTTCTGGATGCTTCGAGAATTGCTTATCCATGTCTGTAATAAAAACATATCTTAAATAATTTATTTATTTATCCTTTATTGCATTTCCTATTACAAAATTATGCAAATGGCGAACTTAATGCCACGAGGCATTTTCTACCAATCAACCCATGGAGTTCTTGACTGGTAGAGAATATAACTACTTAATTATGTTTAGTTATTCTCAAACGCATTACCGTTACATCCCATTAAAAGTCCACTGCTGAACATAGACCTCCCCCCATAGATTGCCTCATAGGGGGGACATTTGCCATAGATGCCACGCTCGGCAAGCGAGTTGGCAACCACAGTTTTTTTTCTTTTAGTCGTTATTAGGAAGACGCTGCTGCCCATCTCCTGATTTGTTTCCCTCTGTCGCCTCTTACGACACCCACGACACGATGTGGGGTAGTGGATATTCATACACTGACACTACACGGCACATTAATCACAGTGCTACCGTGTAATGGGTTATCTAATTGTTTTATTTATTTAAAGAAATAGCAACCGACATTCATTTTATCACAAAACTAAATCAGTCTAGGTTTTTGATCAAAAAACTGTATTTTCTCATGTTTATGATAATATAAAAGTCGTAATTTTGTCTTCTTCCTGTTCTTGATCAAAAGCCTAGGTAAAAAACATGCGACATATATAATTATATATTCAATATTTCGTTTAAATAATGATTTATTTTATTTTTATTTTTATTTTTATTTTATTTATTCAAACAAAATCTACAGCTTGTACATTTACAAATATATATATAAACAAGTTTTGAACATATTATGCAATATAAAAGCCTTTATAGATTTACATTTTTTTTGCGAAACATTTAAATATATTTTTGTCGTCTTCAGCAATGTTAACACATAATTTACAGTGTTTGTCGTAAGATATCTTTATCTGCGTCATATTGTAAGTACTGTATATTTGTATACCGTATGTTGAGTATCAGAGTGATGAGAATGAGAGGAAGTGTTTGTGTGTGTGTGTGTGTGTGTGTGTGTGTGCGCGTGCGTGTGCATGTGTATGATTGAGAGGCTAAAACGTGTGATATTTACGAAATACTAATTAAGCCGGGCATATTTGAATGAAACATAATAGAGTATGTATGGAGTATGTATTTACTAAACATAAGAACCGAAGCGGAATATCAGTTGACTTATAAATAACTCCAACGTGGCTACATATCGGACTTATTCCGCTGCCTATTACAAATCCGTACACCGCCTAAAGCGGTATTAAGTTGACATGGTCTGAAATATTATTGGCTAAATCCTATTGTAGTATTAAATATTATTTATATTATATAAATCTTAAAAGAAAATAGAAAAATTTACTCTTAAATTAGAAAAGCAGTATTTTTATAGAATAAGGGTGACAAACGAGAACACAGTCCACATCTATCCTCGATTAAGAATCAAAATGCAGTGCGTTGTCACTCCTAAGGGCTAAAATGGTATGCCTCGTTTCCAGTAAAAAGGGTCTCCGGTTCTCTACACTCACCATACGAATCACAGCAGCGTTAAGCTGCTATTTTACGCTGGTATTCTGTGAGAGCGTGGTCCTTCCGCGGTCGAGATGACCCATTCGTGCTACAACCATAACATTGAGCTTCAGCATGGCTCTACTACGTATAAAAGTGCAATGTCTTCAATAAACAATTATAATTCTGACATTTCACAATAAAACCACTAGTTTACTTGTTTGTTCGTTAAAATCTTAATGGTTTTAATTAACAAAAATATCCTCCTTTATACAAAATCGATCTCCCTGCCTCGTTCCGTTCACTCACAACTTCCTCTCAAACATATTTGTTCGGAAACTTAATATCGCTCTTTTAAATGCGCTATATGTATGCTTAGAATGCCGAATGGCGTTCTGAACACGTACATAAATAAATGTGTTCTTATTATAATACACATTTTGATAAATTAAGTGTCAAATAATGCTTGTAAGCAAGTGGTAAAATTATAAATGTTGTACAACCGACTTCAATATCAATTAAATGAGAACATAATCAATGAAGTCGAAGTCAATTAAATGCGCATTATTAAGGATAACTCAAAAACTATTGGTCAGATCTTGATCAAATTTATATGGGACCACATGAGAAGCACCAACTTTCAAATAAAAAAGAATCATCAAAATCGGTTGACCTAGAAAAAATTGCTGAGGTAACACACATAAAAAAGAGAACACTCACCTCACAGAACCTCCTAATTTTTTGAAGTCGGTTGAAGATATAAAAGAATTTAACTAATGATACAATTGCCGTGTAGTTACGGCGTAGGAAAATCCACTAACCCAAGTCATACCGTGGGCGTCGGTAAGAGGCGAGGTATATGAAACAGAGGATGGGCAGCAGCATCTTCTTAATAACAGCCTTAAAAGAATAAAAAATCCCAGTTGATAATCCATCATTGCATTGCAACTATGGCAAATATCTTCTCTATGAGGCAAGGTATGGTCCTATGTAGACTTGTGACAAAAGAATTTACAGTCCATCTGTTAGTGGCCACTGCAGTCCATGCAGCCTACATCTCCAGCCAACCTCAAACAAAGAAGGTTACAGACTTGCAGATGCGCTGGCACCTCTTAGGACCAAGATGGAATGCCTTACATCCTGTAATTGTACTGGATCTATACCTTTCTCCGGCCCACAGCAGTGCAAGTATTGCTATTTGGCGCCAATATTAACTAAAAAGGTGGTACATACACAGACCCCTATGCGGAAAGGAGACGTGGTGTCATACGTGGTAGAGCCACTCTGCAGCTATATTGTGGCTGTGACACGAACGGGTCGGCTAGACTGGAGTTGGACCACACCCTCACAGCATACTAGAAAAAATGCAGCTAAATCTGCATTGTTTTATATGGTGACTTTTTACTGGAGACGAGGCATTACATCTTAGTCCTCAGGGGTGACTATGCATTTCTAATTTCATAATTCCTAATCAAGTGTAGATGTATTAATCTATGGGCAACAGCATCCACTTACCTTCAGGTGTACTGTGTGTCGTTTGCCACCCTTATGTATAAACAAGTTCAAAGGTTAAAACAGTCATTAAATAAACCCGACTGCGTAAAAAAGTTTACTGAAAAGAGAAAAGTTTTAGATGTCTTTACAGTGCTGTCCTTTCTTTAAAGGCACTTTTCTTTAGTTAAAAAACCGGCCAAGTGCGAGTCGGACTCGCGCATGAAGGGTTCCGTACCATCGTAAAATACGTTTCTAGTAGGGGAGCCCCCTTTAATTTTTAATTTATTTTTATTATTTTGTGTTATAGCCGCAACAGAAATACACATTCTGTGAAAATTTCAACTGTCTACCTATTACGGATCATGAGATACAGCCCGCTGACAGACAGACAGACGGACAGCGGAGGCTTAGTAATAGGGTCCCGTTGGTTACCCTTAGGGTACGGAACCCTAAAAATTTATACAATTCATTAAACATGCTCAGTCCTAGGTTGTTAGGTAACAATGTACCGAATCCTTATTCGGAAAACATTGTTTTAACCGCGCACCTTTTCCTTTTATCAAAATTAACGTCGGTTTTGTGAATTAATTTTCCGCTGTTAAAACAATATTTAGACGAGATCCTTCAAACGGGGCTCGAATTGTGATTAAGATAAATGTTGGCTGAATTTTCAGGGCCTCACGACGGAAGAACAACACGATCTTTGTTATTTTATTAAACTCTTGTTTTAGGAAACTTTTGTATGTTGTTAGAAAGGATGATTTACTTTTCTCGTTGAATATAATATTAAAAAGTCATATTTTCCATATTTTTCCAAATAATATTAACTAAATTAAAACAAACTGTTTCATAAAGAATTTTTCAGAAAATTATAATTGTGTTTGGGTAGGTATAGGTGACAACACAGTCGTTCTGTTGGTAAGTGGATGCTATGGCACACAGACACTACATCTATCCTCGATTAAGAATCGGAATGCCTGTTCAGGTAGGTATATGTGACAACACAGTTTATCTGTTGGCAAGTGGATGCTATGGCACATATCCTCGATTAAGAATCAGAATGTCTAATCAGGTAGATATAAGTAACAACACAGTCTATCTGTTGGTAAGTGGATGCTATGGCACATAGACACTACATCTATCCTCGATTAAGAATCGGAATGCCTGTTCAGGTAGGTATATGTGACAACACAGTTTATCTGTTGGCAAGTGGATGCTATGGCACATATCCTCGATTAAGAATCAGAATGTCTAATCAGGTAGATATAAGTAACAACACAGTCTATCTGTTGGTAAGTGGATGCTATGGCACATAGACACTACATCTATCCTCGATTAAGAATCAGAATGTCTAATCAGGTAGATATAAGTAACAACACAGTCTATCTGTTGGTAAGTGGATGCTATGGCACATAGACACTACATCTATCCTCGATTAAGAATCAGAATGTCTAATCAGGTAGATATAAGTAACAACACAGTCCATCTGTTGGTAAGTGGATGCTATGGCACATAGACACTACATCTATCCTCGATTAAGAATCAGAATGCCTGTTCAGGTAGGTATAGGTGACAACACAGTCTATCTGTTGGTAAGTGGATGCTATGGCACATAGACACTACATCTATCCTCGATTAAGAATCAGAATGCCTGTTCAGGTAGGTATAGGTGACAACACAGAAATAAACTAAGTAACTAAATTTTATGTAGAGGCAAAAGAGAATATTTACCAATTTCATATATTGCTATTTGCTACGAAATGGAAAAATAGCCACATATGCCTATATATTAAACACTATAGTAGGATACGCCTCAGTTGTTCGTCATTTAGGCTGTTATTATGAAAACCTACAACCACTCGGATCCATTTCACACAATATCTCCGACATATGCGGCGTTCATATTTTTTCCCTATTATCAAAGTTTTCCTGCTCTTTCAAGAATATACTCGAGGCTCTTGCTTCCTCCGGTTCGGCCTTGGGCGAGAATATTTTTCGTTGTAATATGTCTCGAACTGAAAGGTCGTATATTTTGTAGGTAGTATCTTTTCATCGGGAAACAAAGAATGTTTCCCGCCTAACTCAATAATGCAACAGCGGTTAAGCTTCGACTTAGACAACAGTTGCTTGATATTTTTGTATTTGTTCGCACACTATGCGTTTAATATAACATTACAATACAATGGGAAAACTTTTAATGTCTACTATTGTTGCCTGATTTCAATAGATGCTTAAAGTGATGCGACAAACTTACAGAACCGCAGGCCCAGTTTTTTAAACTATTAGGTAGTTACGTTACGTTATTATAAATATTTGATAGTCAAAATTGGATTTTACAAAGCACTTTTTTAAAGTCGAAAACTACACCATGGCTTCAACTGGTCCCTACTGCAGGGAAACTTTGTGATAAGCGGCAAGAAACTCACAAGTGGACTATTTTTCTCCCAACAGTTAGTGATGAGCATAAAGGAGTAAACAGGTAAGTGAAATAAAAGGCTTAACGCAAGGAAAAATAGATAGCAATTTTAATAAGCGACGTGAGTCCAAGGATAGATAAAGGAATGATTCAAGAAGGAAACAAATGCGCTTCGACAAGTTTTTTTGAAGTTATGCTTCTTTTGAGGCAAAGCAGGGCTCCTACTTCTAAGTGGTTTATAAAAAAAATAACCACGAAGGGATGGCGGGGTCGATTCGCTCGCTTCGCTTTCGCTCCGCTTTGCGGGGCTCCTACTTCTGCGTGGTTTATAAAAAAACAACCACGAAGGGGATGGCGGGGTCGATTCGCTCGCTTCGCTTTCGCTCCGCTTTGCGGGGCTCCTACTTCTGCGTGGTTTATAAAAAAACAACCACGAAGGGGATGGCGGGGACGATACGATCGCTTCGCTCGCTCCCTCGACCCCGCCATCCCCAGCTAACCTAACCCGTCCGAGTCGGAGTGCCTCAAGTCACGAGTTCGCTTCGCTCGCTCTTGCACTCAATAAAACACCAAAATATTAACTTTTATAATTACTTTAATTTATAAACATAATTTATAGCTGCCACCATTTATATAAAAGGATATTTGCCAAATTAGCGAAGTCGTCGAAAAACAGGAGGAGGCAGATAAAAACGTTAGGGAGCACATTCACACTCGGAAGCAACGGAATGACGTAAAGTATATGTGTCACTGTCAACAAAATGGCCGGCCTAGCGAATAATTTTACGCATTTTGAGATGACTTCGACAGATTCAACGTCAAAACCGTTAGAATTTAGTTAAATGTACGTTCCATTTTACGTTTAGTTAGTGATTTACCAATATTTTTAAAAAATAATTAAAAATACTTCGACGCTGCTCCGGCAACAACAATCGCATGGGGGTGCTTCAGATAAACCCCCTTGAACCGCCCCCCCCCCCCACATTGACAGAATCCTCAAATTCAGGCGACTTACTTTCAAACCCAACCCCTGGTCTTTGTTCCGATTTATAAAAAACATATATTTCCGCAAACATACATTTCTTTGAGGAAAACTGGTTGTCAATCTTTTCAATAAGAGTCTTTTATAAGCCAATTCTTCTAGTTTTAACGGAAAAGCTGAATCGCCTACTAAGCCATATGTATCTTCTGCTAATGATGTGAGCAAAAAAGCTCTTCTCATAACTCCTGCTTTGTCAGTGTCGTCATGATAATCATTTGCCATATAGAACTGGACAAATCGACTCTCAAAAATATCCCACTCTTGCATGTGGTTATAAAATGCGAGGTTGTTGCCGAACAACACATTTCCTTTATTTGACATTATTAATTCAATAATGCGTGAATAAGGTCCTCGTCGCCAAATATTGTGTATTTATGGGGATTTCACCACTAAAACACAAATGAAATTTATACCTTTTATTGAATGATAACACAACTGTCAGATCAAAGTTTTTTCATAAGCATACAATATGGCTTACATACTCTACAATAATATAAATAAAACACGTGTTGTAGATTCATATATATTAGAGTAACAACCTTAAATATAGTTATCAGTTCCCACGAAAACTTGAGTGACAATTACCCACTGAAGTTGTCGCTTTTAGGTGTCAGTGTGCGCGCGCATTGTAACAACTTCATGGTGTCGTTTTAGGTGTCGGTGTGCGACACCTAAAAACGACAAAAAATTCGAAAAATTCACTCTCTACATTTTTCCCTAACGCCCCAAAAGAAGCATAACTTCAAAAAAACTTGTCAAAGCGCATTTGTTTCCTTCTTGAATCATTCCTTTATCTATCCCTGGACTCACGTCGCTTATTAAAATTGCTATCTATTTTTCCTTGCGTTAAGCCTTTTATTTCACTTACCTGTTTACTCCTTTATGCTCATCACTAACTGTTGGGAGAAAAATAGTCCACTTGCGAGTTTCTTACCGCTTATCACAAAGTTTCCCTGCAGTAGGGACCAGTTGAAGCCATGGTGTAGTTTTCGACTATAATAAAGTGCTTTGTAAAATCCAATTTTGAATAAAAATATTTGACTATCAAATGTTTATAATAACGTAACGTAACTACCTAATAGTTTAAAAAACTGGGCTTATGGTTCTGTAAGTTTGTCGCATCACCTTAAGCATCTATTGAAATCAGGCAACAATGGTAGACATTAAAAGTTTTCCCATTGTATTGTAATGTTATATTAAACGCATAGTGTGCGAACAAATACAAAAATATCAAGCAATTGTTGTCTAAGTCGAAGCTTAACCGCTGTCGCATTATTGAGTTAGGCGGGAAACATTCTTTGTTTCTCGATGAGAAGATACTACCTACAAAATATACGACCTTTCAGTTCGAGACATATTACAACGAAAAATATTCTCGCCCAAGGCCGAACCGGAGGAAGCAAAAGCCTCGAGTATATTCTTGAAAGAGCTGGAAAACTTTGATAATAGGGAAAAAATATGAACGCCGCATATGTCGGAGATATTGTGTGAAATGGATCCGAGTGGTTGTAGGTTTTCATAATAACAGCCTAAATTACGAACAACTGAGGCGTATCCTACTATAGTGTTTAATATATACGCATATGTGGCTATTTTTCCATTTCATAGCAAATAGCAATATATGAAATTGGTAAATATTCTCTTTTGCCTCTACATAAAATTTAGTTATAGTTTATTTAAAAAAAACGCGTTATCGGCACACTAGGATTTTCCATAGAATTTCACAAGGACAAACAACGTTTTATACGTGGTAGAGCCATGCTGCAGCTATATTTATATTATAGTTGTAGCACCAATGGGTCGGCTCGACCGGGGAAGGGCCACGCTCTCACAGAATACCAGCGTAAAATAGCAGCTTAATGCTGCTGTGTTTCGTATGGTGAGTGTAGAGAGTTCGTCCACACGGCTGAAAACGCATCTGCATTTTGATTCGAGGATATATGTAGATGTCTATGGGCCACAGCAACCACTTACCATCAGGTGGACTGTGTGCTCGCTTGTCACCCTTATACTATAAAAAAAACTTGATCCGGAACAATTAATTGTAGGCCATACAAATGCTCGTTCCGTGCGGTTATCGAGCCCGCGGTCCTAAGCGCCTCAACTCCATGCTAATCCACTGCACCACGGAGCCGTCAAAACGATATATTAGATATTATTTATGGAATATACTTAAAATTATTCTCTTTTAAACTTCAATTATTTAGTTTTACTTCATAATTATCCTATTAAGCGCTCATAAAACTTAATATTGTTCTGCTAACTGCGCATATCAAATTAAATGCTAATAATTTATTTTAGACGTCACAAAATTAAGAAAATATTTATTTGTTTCATTTAAATTTAAGGTAGACCAGATAACAAACGGTCATAGATTCCGTAGGTATCCTCTTTAAATGTTTAAAGATAAAAGTACGTAAAATTACATCCGATACGTGCTTTGGAAGGCACGGGGATGAAAAACCGCCGGTTGAAAACCTTCTGACTCCGGGCTGAAATTGAGAATTTGTTGATAGAAAAAACCAATAACTGACTTTTGGCTCCACCAGAGATTCGAACCCGAGGCCGAAAGATCAACAGTCACATCTACGACGACTTTTTTATACGTGGGGAAACTAGACCAACCGGATCAACTAAATTAACACATGAAATATGGCCATATTTTAATGTTTTTTTTTTTACCGTGTAGTGGCTGTATAATAATATCCACTACCCAAATCAGTGGTTCATGTTCAGCAGTGGACTTTAATAGGCTGTAACGGTAACGGTAAATTATTTTTAAAAAAGACGTCGACTGCACAAATTAATTTGTTGTTAATATTTTATTTTGCATATTTGGAATCGGAATCGAGTAACTGATTAACGTCCTTTAATATGCCGTTGTAGCTCAGGGGCTTAGCGCTCGCTGTAAATTTCACAGTATGCGAGCAACCCGGGTTCGATCCCTGCCGACACCAATGAAATTGTTAATTGCAATTTTAAGTGCTGATTTACCACGTGCTCAGCGGTGAAGGAAAACACCGTGAGGAAACCTGCATGTCTGAGAAATAAGAAAAAAAATATTTCGAAGACATGTGAAGTTCGCCAACACGCATTGGGGCAGCGCGGCGAACATTTCCTTGCCCTAAAACCCTCTCAGAAATGAGAGGAGGCCTGTGCCCAGCAGTGGGACGTATATAGGCTGTAACTTTAATATGATTTGACTGTGTAGTGGAAGCATAAGTATATCATGTGTAGTGGTAGTGAATGTATTCTTATATAGGCTGTAACTACATGGTAAATAAATTTTATTTAAGTCCTAAAATAATCAAATTATGTAGATTGTAAAATAACAAGTCTTAATAATTAACAATCTATTCTGTTTATTAACCTCCAACGAAAACAGAGGGGTGTTATAATTTTGTAGTGTGTATCTGTGTTTCTGTGTCTCCTGAACGGATGAACCGATTTTGATTAAGTTTTTTTTTTTTGTTTGTAAGGTGTGTCTTAATCGAGTGTTCTTAGCTATGTTTCAAGAAAATCTGCTCTTTTGTTTCGGTGGTTTTCATTTTTTTTAAATTTAATTTATATTATTGTGCAAATGTTTAGCATAGTTGTTCTTTTATGATACCTGTAACCGAGCCCCAAAGTGTGGAGCGTGAAGCCGAGTCACGCACCGTTGTTTCACCCACGATAATCCTCCGCAGGGTTCACGCACAAGGGCAGGTTTTATCTTTATCGAAACAAATAATACTAAATGGACATTTTATGTATTATTATTTTCTGAATCGATTTCTGATCTTTAATAACAAAAAAGTTCACTACGTACAAAACGAAAGTATCCATCCATCCATTACAGCGTATCAAACGTCCACTGCTCGACATAGGCCGATTTCAGGCCCTGATCCGATTTGACCCGACCCGATCCGACCCGAGCCGAACCGAGCCTATCCGATCCCGCCTAATAATTGCCATAGTTGACCGCACCCGCAGTTTTTTTAATGTTTTAGTTGTTGTCAGATGCTGCTGTCCATCTCCTGTTTCATTTTCCTCTGTCGCCTCTTACGACACCCACGAGATGATTGGGGCAGTGGATTCTCATACGCGGCTATAACACGGCGAACGTATGGTCATTAGCAAAAGTCAATTTTTTTGTTTTTTTTTTTATTTTATATGTCCATAGACAAACATCTAGTTAATAAAGAATAAGCAGAAAAAATGGCAGAAGAAATATTGTAGTAGGTAATAAAAATGGTTTATATTATTAGGTGTTAAGTGAGGTTTGTGCACGCGATTTTAGTCTTAAACTATGTATGGACTTTATATAGTAGTAGATATACGATTTATCTATATCTATAAATTACCCTAGCCAAAGAATCAAAAAAACCGGTGGAGTAGTTTCTAAAAAAATCGCGCACATATTATCACACTGGGGAAACTGAGACACTTCTTTATTGCACTCGGTTAAAAACCTTTTAAAAAGTTGCTAACACACTATCAAGACGTTTAGAAAATATTGTTTGCTAAAGAAATTTTTGACACAAACACATGAGAGGTAGATTAAGATTCTGCAGAACATACGGCATCGTAATGTACGAGCCCAGCCTTTTGTGAGTCGACACGGGTCCGTTGTGGAATTCTTTTGAACACAAATTGTGATTGATCCGCTCTAAGATAACGGTAGTAGTGTAGGGATATACTTTATCGTTGTTGACAAAAATTCGTAGGGAATGTAAGGCGTAAGATTTAAAGGGATAACAGAAAAAAATCTGTTTTAGTAGACTTAAGTTTAGTAGGCATATATACGTCCCACAGTTGGGCATAAGCCTTCCCACATTCTGCGGTTTTAGGGCAAGGCCGCTGCCCCAATGCGTGTTAGCGGACTTCACATGTCTTAGAAATATTTTTTTAATTTCTCAAGACATGCAGGTTTCCTCACGATGTTTTCCTTCACCGCCGAGCACGTGGTAAATCAACATTTAAAATTGCAATTAACAATTTCAAAAATCAAACCGGGGCCCCTGAACTACCACGACTCCGACTACCGGCTTTGGTAGGGATACACTTAATTTATTTACGATGCCGCTGTACTGATTATCTCGGATATTTTCAAAAGACTAAACACAACAAAACACAATTCATTTCTAAACCAACGTATACGTTTCGTTTTTATTTCCAATCGATGTAAGCCACAAAAATTGTTCGAAAATAGATTTTACAACCTCTTCCGCGACCATAAAGCTCCACTTAGGCCGTAATACGCATAAAAGATAGTTTTTACAGTGCTGTTGACAAGCGGAGATTTACAACAGGCGAAGTTGTAACAGCGCTACGAGGAAACAAACGAAACGCAATAATAACCGAAGCATAAAACTTCGATCACGCTACTGAAGTTTCCGAACAACTGCAATATCTTTATTTTTTACACAAGGTTATTCTTCAAAGATAAGCCAAATTTTAAACTTAAGTTCAAACATATAAATAATATACCGTTATTGCAGTTTTTGAAAATACGAGTAAATAAGGCTTCTACTTTTATTTGAAATTATCCCAAATTGAATGTGATTTATGGGCAACAACGTTTTTGCCTACCAATCGACCCTTACGAATGTGTGTGTGCGCAGTAAAATCAGTGAAAATAATGTATTACCACGCATTTTGCAAAATTTTTAAAAGATAAAAAGGACAGAATTATTGAAATTTTTTAATCAATTTTTCTTCACCATTTGCCTATATTACTTATTCTGAACCTTCTCTGCAAATTTGACCGGTTATTGCAAAATAACCCTGTATAATCGTTGGTAGTCAGCTAGTGATCGTGCAACTTCTAAACGAGTGGTTCTATTGAGATAATATTCGCTAAATATGTTCGTTTTATCGAAACGATGGTTTACAGCTACACTAGGATACGATAGATAGGACCAATATGACTCCTATTCACAATACATATAGTATATTATGTTGGTTTAGTGCCAAAAAATAAAAACACTAAATCACCCGATAGGTGGCGCTGTGTTATTAATAAATTATAATATCATCATCATCATCATTACAGCTTATCAAAGTACACCTCTGATCATAGGCCTCCTTCATAGTCTGCTTTATTAGGAGGATTCGGGGGATGCAGTCGGGGTGGTAACCGCTAGTTTTTTATTATTTTGAGTTTTTATTAGGATGCTGCTGCTGCCCATCTTTTGTTCCAGTTAATCTCCAGTAATACATTTTATATTTACACAAAAAGACGAAGAAAACGCGGATTATAACCGAAGTAAATGTGGAGTCAATCCGGATGATTTTATATTAATTCCCCGGAGAGATTTTAGCACCAGCCATTATATTATAGTTTATAATACAAACGGCAGAGTTGGGAAGGACGCCCTAGACGAAGGTTTATCGACCAAATTGGCGTTATATTGAAAAAGGCCAGATTAGGAGTACCCATGAATGTGGATGTAAAGGAGGCGAGAGGTCTGCCAGGATCGTGCCAAATGGAAGTCCATAGTCTCGGCCTACCCTCTGGGTGACAGGCGTGAGTGTTTATGTTTTTTATGTTAATACAATACTCTTTATTGTACACCAAGAAAAAATAAAAATATCAAAAAGAAAAAGTAAACAACTATTGAGGGAAATACAAAGGGCGGTCTTATTGCTACATAGCAATCTCTTCCAGACAATCCAGAAAGAGAAATAAATAAAAATAAGAAAAAGAACAATGAAGAAATGAAGAAAAAAGTTTAGTTCTGTACAATCACACGTGGCGATTGTAGATCCCAGGCCTATACCCAGCTAACACCTTGCCTGATGAGAAAGCTCAACTTTTGAAATGAGAAAAATCTACTATAAGATATATTACGATGTGAAAATACTAGATTTCTCTTATATTGTGTTATAATTATTTCATCCACCAGCAGCATATTAAGACTGCAAGAAGAATGAGTCGACTCGAACGGGAAAGGACCACGCTCTCGCAGAATACCAGCATGAAATAGCAGCTTGATTCTGCTGTGTCTCATATAGTTTGTGACGCGAATCGGAGATCCTTTTTACTGATAACGAGGCATTCCATTTCAGTCCTCAAGGATGACAGATACTATTTCGATTTTTAAGGGTAGATGTAGTAGATGTCTATGGGCCACAGCATCTACTTACCACCATCTATTTGCCACCTTTATTTCAATAAAAAATCATGCAAGGTAATACTAAATATTATAAATCGGACATATTACCGTTATCGTCACAGCCTGTCAAAAATCCACCGCTGAACACAGACCCCAAGGATTGCCTCATAGGGGGAATATTTGCCATAGTTGCCACGCTGGCAAGCGGGTTGGCAACCGCAGTTTTTATTTTTTAGTTGTTATTAGGAAGACGCCCATCTTCTGATTTGTTTCCCTCTGTCTCCTCTTATGACATCCGCGGGGTACTCTTATGACATATGGGGTAGTGGATATTCTTACACCTCCACTACACCGTTAATTTTCCGTTAATCAGTCACTCGATTCTGATTCCAATTAAGTAAAATAAAATGTTACCTAGAAATTAATGCAGTCGACTTCTTTGTTTTTAAAAACAATTTTCTTGTTAAATAAGGCCGTATGTTTTCATGTGTTAATTTAAGCGCCACCTTCTACTAAACGCGCAGTTTGGCTGGAGCTTATTGCTCAGTCGTTTAGAAACCGCCTCACCGCAATAGTTTAGGTTCATTTTTTTTCAATAGAATATGGTTACGTTTCCGAAGTTACCCTTCTGGAATTTTCTATAGTAGCTTAAGTATATTATATTTTTGTGACATTTTATGATACCACGGGATGAAACATGTAACCAAACGGCCAAACATCGTTATTACGATGGAAGAATTTAAAAAGTCGTAAAATCATCGTCATTTCTCATGATTCCTCAACAGACCTCATTGTCTATCAAAGTCCACTGCTGAAAATAAGCTTTCCCATAGTTTGCCTCATAAGGGGGATGTCTTGTACATGCCACGCATGGCAGGCTGGTTTTCAGCCACACTCTTTTTTCTAGTTGTCATAAGGAAGACGCTGCTGTACATCTCCTGTTTTATTTTCCTCTGTCGTCTCTTACGACACCCACGGACGATAATGGGGTAATGTATTCTCCTATGCCGCAGTATACGGATATGAATTTTTATTACTTAGCGAATTTGTTAAACTAATTCAGAAGGTGGAATCATTGTCCTTTTCTAGAGATGTATGTAAAATGAAGTAACAAGCTTAATGATTATAACAGTAATTTTAAAAAAAAACGACTGTATAAAATTGTTTACTGAAAAGTGAATAATTATTTTTCACATTAATAAAACCTATTTTACGATTACATAAAAACTTTATCACAGCTCTATTATAAATTGTAAAAATTTAAGTGAGAATGGTAGCTAACCAACCTAAAAAGGTAATAGATCATGAATGATTTTCAAAGATCTATTCAATTATACCCCACTTGAGACAGTTCGTCGATTTTCAGTTTTTTCTTTTTCGCAATTGGGCGTTTGGTTGTCGCCATATTGAATTTTGATTACGGCTACCGTGACACTCACAAGTGGATTGACGTAAGAATCATCCAAATTGCCACGCGATTGATCTCTAGAGCGCCACAAAGGAACAAACATACATACAAATATAGGTTAATAAACACATTACCCTCCTTGCGTCACGCAGTCTCGTAAAAAGGCAAACGTTCTGTCACGAACTAACGGAAAAGATTACCTACAACTAGTACTAGTACTACTAGTAGTGTATATTCTTACACCGCCACTACACGGACAAGAAATAAATAAAAAATGGAAAATGCAAAAGTGCACACCTCGAACGGGACGGTTTACAATAGGGAAATTCAAAAGGCTTTCCTAAGGATTAAAATCTAAAGCTAATAAAAAATCAAAGTGATAAGTTCAGTTTTTCGAAAGATATCTTGTTCACATCCATACCGACCAACTAACGTCCAAGTGAAATTATGTTAAATTAACTTTTTTTAATAATAATCGAAATAATTAATCTTATAACTACGTCAGAATTATTAATTGAAATCTCCTCTTACTATTGGTGTACTTTTTTAGTATATTAGTGCAATATAAAGCTGGTGGAAGTGATTTAAGTTGAGTGGATCGCGATTTTTTGATTTGGTAACAATAGAGCACTACATCTCCGCTTCACGTTCGATGTGTGCAAAAAGTTAAAAAACAAATCCACTTAATTTATAAAGCACCGAAGCACATTTCTATCAAACTCACGCAAGTCTAAATTATAACTTCTTAGTTTGTTTACCCCTCGAGAAAGTGTAACGAAATAAATTTGTGTTAGAAATATATCACGTAACTAATCCTGGACAGAGTAGTCTTTGATCCTAGGAATCTGTGACAGCCCCGGCAAGGGCAATCAATCATTCGTTAGATTAATAAAGCGCGCCCGCCCACTGACTGGGCGGTTTCGGGCTACGCTCCGGCGAAGTTTCATTTATCTGGGCGGGTGGAAGTCGCGGGAAATTTATGAAAGTTGTCATCTGTTATTCGTATGTTGCTGTTCATTTTATATAAACGTACGCAAGTATGACGGAAAAGTTTTAGGTGAAATAACGCCAAGGAAAATTACTTATATACTTAGATTAGAGTAACTGACTTCCAGACCACCGATATATCGTTATTTGCCATAGTTATTTTACAATCTCTCTATACCAGGCGTAAAATACTCGGCCAGGCGACGAGTAGCATCGAAGAAAGAATTGTTTTAAAACTGAATTGTTATTTTATATCATAACTAGCTGTTCCCAGCGACTTCGTCCGCGTGGAAATTATTGCGATTGGATTTCATGGTTTTAATTATTTTTTCGCGGAATACTAATTCTTTTTCTAAAATAAAAGTAACCTAAGTTACTCCTTATAACATCAGCTATCTTCCAGTGCAAGTCTTTTAATTATAATTTTTAAGAGAAATTGAATCTAATTTTATTTTAGAAATACAATTTGGGTTCCGCGCGAAAAAATCAAAACCCATGAAATCCAACCGTAATAAATTCAAAACAGCTATTTCAAAATAACAAAATATGCGTGAGTGTCGTGGAACACTCGGTTGGAACGAAATTCCTTTCGTAGTATATTGTTATTGATAAGCGTATTATATTATTGATTAACAAATCCAAATAAATGAATTACTGACGCTAGTAATTCATTTATTTGTAAAAATAAAGCGTCAATTAAAATAAAATAATATTTCTTTCATGGCAAGATAAGAAAAAGTGCGAGGGAGATGGATATTATTCCATCTCGCTTCTTTATAGCCGCCAAGGCCGTCTACAGTCTACACTACGTCAGAAGGGGTCGTGAGAGAAAAATATTACACTTTATCTCGCCAGGCCCCCATCCGCCAAACTCGTACCGCCGGATAAGGAACTTCGTTCCAACAAAATCTGCCCTCAATTCATTATTGAGATCTAACAACAGCCTTTAACAAAGCGTTTTTTCTTTAGTTTAGTACAGTTTCTTTAAGAACGATAGTCGAGCCAAAAACTCTAATCAAGCCAAAAAAAATCGTATAATATCATTTATTACTCAATAACTTATGAAGGGTGCTCGACTATATTACAAACGACTATATTACATACAATGAAACCCTTCGAATATTATAGCTCTTATGAATAGAGGCTGGGAGAATAATGAAAAGCGCGCGCTGAATTTAAATACTCCAACGTCAGTCTCCGCTGGAAATGCCAGCCTCGAGGCTTTGACAGATGACTTGGAGTAAGTTCGTTGCGCTTATTTAAATAGAAAGAATGATAGTTATTTTTGAGGTAGCCGGGCTAACTATGACATCGGGACGGCAAACACCTCAATCCCTCCCGTGACCATGGTTGCTCATTATCAGGAAATAAAGGAACGAAATAAAAATGTAGCCGATTAAGAATCTAATTCAATAACATGCCTTTGCTTCTACATGCTCAAAAAAAAAAACGAGAATACGAACGTCAAAGTTTTTTCCCGGCGATTCAATTATATTTTTTTTTTATCTCGTTAAATATGAAGTATTTTAGAAATCTATTTGATTAAGAATTTAATTGAGTATTATATATATGCGCATATTTTTTGGCATATACTAAAGAGAGCAGATAGAAAGCAAATACAAAAAGTACAATTCTTGAACGTTAAAATTGTGTTGTAAAATACGAAATTTTGCCCAACCAGGCCTTAAGTTGCATCCATACCATGAGTTCCCTTGAAATAAATGCGAAGTACAATCGAAAGCAGACTCGCCCGTGATCTATTAATAGTCTTATTAAGACGAAGTAAAAGCAAATTTGACTCGATTTCATTCAGAGCACTTTAGTTCAAATTCTAAGTATCTTGACTCAAACAACAATTAAAGTGTATAGTTGTAGAATAGTTTCTTAGGACTACACAAGTTTTAATCAGTGGAAGCAAGTCGTTAGAGTTCAATAATCCATCAATTGGTTTCTTACCGTGGGCAGAAAGATCTTTACGTATATATTTGGTTTGTATACCATCATTTATCTGAATCATTATATACCACTATTTATCTGACGTCTATCTTCAGATATAACCATCTCGTTTACCCCAGACGTAAACTACCCAGACAGTTTTTTTAATAGGATAGGGTGACAAGCGAGCACACAGTCCACCTGATGATAAGTGGTTGCTGTGACCCATAGACATCTACATCTATCCTCAGTAAAGAATCAACCACAACAACAAATTGTAACCGACTATGAATACTTAACACCGAGAGAGTTAACTCAGCTTCTGTTGGACCAAAGGTATACACTCTCTTAATTAAAATTCAGGGTAATGAAAGGCAACAATGGTGCGCGCCAATTAAGCGCACAACAAGCCTGCGAGCTGCCACACGATCTGAATACAAGCTGCATCTAAAAGCGAATGGATTAAATAAAAGCCTCTTTCAGCTCGGTGCTGAATGGCTGCGCCTCGCCAAGAAAGAAGGCACTGTAAAACTGCTATTGTATCTATCACGAAGTTAATATCTTCCCGCAATATTTTTTTTCACTATTATAATCTAGTGCTTGACTTTTTATAGAATAAGGGTATCCAACGAGCACACAGTCCTAGGTGGACTGTGTGCTCGTTCGAACATGGTAAATGGATACTGTGGCCCATAGACATCTACATATATCCCCGATTAAGAATCGGAATGCAGATGCGTTGTCACCCCCTGAGGACCAAGATTTAATACCTCGTTTCCAGTAAAAGGGTCTCCGAATCTCTATACGTACCATACGAAACAGCAGCATTAAGTTGCTATTTTACGCTGGTATTCTATGAGATCGTGGTCCTTCATCATTCATGCTACAAGCATGATATAGCTGCAGCATGGCTACTACTATCCCACATGATGGTAAATGGTGATGCAGCCGAAGATGGTAAAGCGCACTAATCGTACACACACAATTTGAACATTTTAATATAAAACGTATAAAGATTTATAAGTTTTTGGCTAAACTAGCAACGTCCGTTACTCGTCCTTACATTTATTATTAAATTTATTTTCCCAAAGTTTCACACAAGAAAGAAATAAATTACTTCAAGGAAAAGCTAGCACATAGTTTCTCACAGTACATAGAAATACCTAAGAGAAAACCTTCGCCGCGTCGCAAATATGAGTCGACACGCGGCAAGATCAAAGTATCACGTATTCCACTTATAAAGATGGGTCCATCTCTTAAGGGTAAGTTGTACGGAAATTTGTAAGCGTTGTTTGGAAAGTTTCTTGTAAAAACTTTGTTGCCGAGGCTTAAAATTTACAGCGAATCGGATCGTTAAGAAACACTTGAACAACTTTGAATTGGATGTGCTTATGCAAAAAGGATCTAACCCACTAAAACCTTATTTTGAGATATTGAGGTTAGAAGTTTTAATCAGTGGTCACTGGTAGTGACTTGCTTTGATTGATTTATTTATTTTATAGAAGAGATGGCAAACGAGCATGCGTCTCACCTGATGGTAAGTGTCGACCGCTGCCCATGAACAACTGCAAAACCAGGGGAATTGCAGATGCGTTGCCGGCCTTTTAAAAAGGAGTAAGCTTGTTTCTTGAAGGTCCCTAAGCTGTATTGGTCCGGAAAAATCACAGGTGGTAAGGTGGCGCGAAGGAAAACGATTTGTTGGTTGTTTTGATTTTTTATCGACTGAGATTTGACTTTATTCTATGAAAGAATAAGCCCTAAGGACAATTTTTTGCATACAAATTTAAATCATATTTTGACTGTCTAGTTGGTCAAGTGGTTCGTTCGTATCTCGGGTCGGGCCAAAAATACAGTTATTAAGTTTCTACCAAGAGAATAACGTGGTAGAGCCATGCTGCAGCTATTAGTAGTATAGTTGTAGCACGAATGGGTCGGCTCGACCGGGAAGGACCACGCTCTCACAGAATACCAACGTAAAATAGCAGCTTAACGCTGCTGTGTTTCGTATGGTGAGTGTAGAGAACCGGAGACCCTTTTTACTGGAAACGAGGCATTCCATCTTAGTCCTCACGGGTGACAACGCATCTGCATTTTGATTCGTAATCGAAGATAGATAGATAGATGTAGATGTCTATGGGCCACAGCAACCACTTACCATCAGGTGGACTGTGTGCTCGTTTGTCACCCTTATCCTATAAAAAAAATCTCAATAGTAGCCAAGGCAGGTAGTTGGGGGTGTTTCACCACCGTGCCTCGGAAAGATGTAAAGCCGTTGGTCCTGTGCCTATCTTTTTCCGGTCGTGTCGGATTGCCGTCCTATCGGACAATGAGAGGGAGGGAATAGAGAGTGCACCGGTGCTTGCGCACACACTCTTACACTATAAACCTGTCCTGCTAGTCTAGTCTCCGTTGAAACTGGCCGCCGCGACCGAAATTCGGTCTGTAAGACATTATTATTATTATCATTATGCAAGTGTTCTTCTTAAGTAGTAACGGTGTTATAGATACACATAGTTATAAATAGTCATTAAATTAAAACATATTCACTGTAAAAATAGAACTGTCCAACCCTTCAAACTGGAAAACAATCATGGGTATGTGGCAGCGCTTTCGTCGCGTCGCAATAGCATCATAGCATAAACAGACCAGGCCATATTCATAGCCAATGACGTAGATCACGCTATCAAAGTTTCCGAATAGCTCTTTTTTATACAGAATTTTGAATTTTTATACAGAATGATTTTGCAATAACCGACCAAATTTGCAGAGAAGTTTCAAAATAATAAGTACAGGCAAGTGGTGAAGTAAAGTTAATTTAAAAAAAAAAATTCTGTAGTTTTTATCTTTTAAATTCAAAATGCGTGGTAATGCATTATTTTAACTGATTTTACTGCACACGCACACATTCGTAAGTGTCGATCGGTAGGCAAAAACGTTGTTGCCCATAAACCACATTCAATTTGGGATAATTTCAAATAAAAGTATTTCAAGTATGTAGAAGCCTTATTTACAAAAACTGCAATAACGGTATAACATTATTTATATATTTGAACTTAAAATTTGGTTACTCTTTGATAAATAACCCTGTATAGATAGATATACGAGTACAAAAGCTTAAGCACGTTATCCGGATCCCTCCTTTCCTTTTCCCTGCACGGCGACCCCAGCGTAATGTAAACACGCAACCTGCAACCTTCGGACACCTCCACAATCAAGCTTATCTTGATCGTTTTCATGATTCTCTTCACTCCCGAGAACACATCGGCGTCACTTGCCCTTGCGCACACAGCACATTTATCATAAACGGACCATAACCCAAGCCTAAATTACGCTATCGAACATTCTTTACGACCCTACATATTGTATAGAATAAGCTCCGTACTACACGGAGCGTATATGGGCTCTTTAACGGCGGTAAATCTCCGCTTTTCTCTCACGGCCAAAGGTTTAATGCTGTTAGAAAGTGAGCGGTAGCAACCAATAGGGAATCCTAGACGAATAAAGGCATCCTACCACTTAATGAAAGGCTTTCTACTCTGGCTTGTTATAGACTTCATCCAATATTTATATCTCTCTTCACTCAATTCAGTTTATTTAGTTTTATAAGTCATAACACTATAAAAGTTAAGTTAACAACATAATAGCATTTTTTTCATACTCACAGGCAAACTTGAGATGCACGGGATTCCCTAGCACCACCCCAGCATGGTGGCGCACTCCACACTGGTACACACCGTCCCCACCACCGTCGCGCTTTTTAGACACCTCCAGCGTACCATTTAAAGAAATCCTGAAACAAAGAGACAAATGAGATCGTGTTAAATGTCGGAATTCTTTAGCTTCTTATCAATACAGAGAGATATCACAACGCCGAAAATTAAAGTACCAGTAGTATATACAGAGCCAGTTTATTTACAGGCTGTAAGGCATTCCATCTTAGTTATCAGAGGTGACAACGCATCTAGCAGAAATTGACCTTAAGTTCGTTTGTTACTTCAGTTTTATAAAAACGAGAAGTCAGAATTAGTCAGGGTATGAGGAAAGTTTTGAGAGTACATTATAAAGATTATCAACCTTCACTGAAACGTAGTGACGGATTCTGCATGTCTCCACTACATTAAAAAATGAGAGGGGTGGGCTGTATCCCGTGGTAGGTATTTATATTTTTATAGATTACTATTAAGTTTAAAGTTGGTAACCTCCGTATTACAATTAAATATTTGACGATGTAAAGACAAATTACCGGTAACATTGCCTCACCAGAACTAGTTTTTTCATGCAAATAAGGTGACAAAAGAGCGCACAGTCCACAGTCATGGAAAAATACATCTATTTCTGTCCTCGATTAAGAATCAAAATACGCACTTACGTTTTCATCACTGAGGACTAAAATCCGGTTTTGTTACTAATCATAGGAAACAACAGCATTTTCACATAGACATAGACATAGACGCACATTTTATAGCTATCAATACTATCACATGCATTTAAAGTAGACAGAAAACACAAGATGAAGTATATAAAAATAAATAAAAAATAGATATCAACAAGAAATAGAAACAGAAACAGAAACTTTTCTATTCAATATAGATTATAAATAATATTTATAGTAAATCAATCTTATGTTTAATTTACCACTGGTTCGGAAAATACATCTGTCCTGGGAAGAACCAGCAAGAAACGATTAAAAAATAATTGTGTAACATATATAACAAGATATTACACAATTATTTTTATAAAAAAAAAATACTTTTCGTGAGTGATTTGATGTCAAAACGGATTCCGAATTTTTGAAATGAAACTTCGTTATCGACGTAGTGGAGAAATTTAGTACGGTATTTAAAAAAACGTCACGTTTTCTTGTAACGTTTCATCGCTGTGGCTTTATGAGTATACTATTATTTAACCTACTTATGTAAAATATAAAAAAAAGAAGAATGATATGTCGAAAGAAGTTTCACTTCGTACGTGTGTACAATTACACACACAATTTTTTTTCCGCGTATATGCTGATATTAAACGCTGGTATGCGTGCGTGGACCCCGTGATCCCCACTCGATACGACATATTCGTGCTGCAAACTTAGTATACGAAAAAACGTGGCGTGGTATTTATAGTATATTATAAATACTATGCTTAGAGCCGTGGTAGCTCAGGGGTTAAGCGCTCTTTGTAAATTTCACAGTACGAGAGCAGCCCGGGTTCTATTCCCGCCGCCACCAACGAAATAGTTAATTTCAATTTTAAGTGCTGGTTTATCACATGCTCGGCGGTGAAGGAAAACATCGTGAGGAAACCTGCATGTCTGAGAAATAAGAATAAAACTTTACCTTTAACTAAGCTATTGTAATATTCAGTTTAAAAAAATGGTAAATAGAGTAGATACATGCGCAGTTTCTTTCGTCGTTGCTTTTTCGGTCGGAGGAACCTCATTTCATAACAGTTTGAAAAAAATTACATTTGGCAAACGAAATTTTGCGTTATCCCGTTTATCCACCCGAAACTAGCCACCCTAAGGTAAAATAAGTTAAATATATTCTTTATTATTAGTACAATAAGGTAGTATACATCTCAGCGTAGTTACTTTTATTTTACTTTTCTACGTCGAAGAAAAAATATGCTTTATTTCATTTACCTGAAAGGTCAACTGAGGTGAAATGAAATAACGTACGTCGGGAGGCTGACCGGGATCAACCAGTTTGCGGAAACGACTACAGGAATAATTTCGATCGGCAGACCACCCCACATGTCGGTTACCAGTCGGTCGGACCCAGTTATTCTGTTCGCTTATCCGTTTCAGCTTTCACGAGGTCTCGTCATACGTCGATAATGGCGACTAATTACTATTACTATTAAACGTAACAAAAATCTAAGAAAAACCTACTTCAATAAAACAATAATGAAATTAATAAAGGGCAGTAAAATTCGACTGCTGCTGACATCTGGCTATCGGTTCTAAATCAAACTTTTAGGATTTAGATTCGCGTCAGCTTAAATTGAATTTGAACCCGATCGGTGGAATTAATTTGTGCGACCGTTAAAAAAATCGAGATCTTTTACAGGGAGAGCGAGCTATTTAGAAAGATCAATCTTGTTAGAAGCAGATGCGAAATGGTCTCTTTCGTTGTAATTAAATTAGCTATGTGTATAAAAATATTCAATTATTTATACCAGGGGTGCCCAAAGTGTGCGCCACGGCTCCCTGGTGCACCGCAGAGAGTAAAGAGGGGCGCCGTGAGGCGCTCGTGTTTACCATTCTCCGGAAACTAAACTTAGGTACTCGCTGGTACAAAATAACGAGCAAATATTGTTCAAAGATCAACGCGGAGCAAGAAATGAGAGTAGCGATGTCAAGCCTTAACACATAGACTGTGTCATCTATACCTAAACCTAATCACAATTTTAATTTTCTGAAAAATTCTTTAAGAAATCTTTTGTATTAATTTAGTTAATATTTGGAAAAAATATGATTACTTTTTAATATTATATTCAACGAGAAAAGTAAATCGCCGTTTCTAACAACATACAAAAGCTTCCTAAAACAAGAGTTTAATAAAACAACAATGAACACCACCAAGCTCACACGTTGAATAAGTTGCCAATCTATTTTATTTCCTAACTTTCTTAAATAATAAATGTATTCTTGTGTGACATACAAGAATATAGTTTCATATAAATATGAAAACTAAGCTTCATATTGTGGATATTTTAATTTTTGTGCCTATCTACCTAATATAATTGTACCCTAGTGCCGAGACAAACATTTGATTTATTTTAAATCTACATAACGCTACATTAATATATAAATTACCCTACCCAGGCGATGCTTAAGCTGGTCTCTGATTGTTCATATAACAGTGTATGTTGCATACCTTTTGGGGTTGACCTCGTCCCCATCACGTCTCCAGAAGTAGGGCTTGGGGCGGGCGCGCGCGTCGTCGAGGGGGGGCGGCGGGCGACGCGGCTCCGCGCCTGCAGAGCACGCAAGCCACGCGCGCGCCGGTCCCACCCATCTCACTGCCACGTCTGCGGAGACCAACGGATGCTGAGTACATCTTAACTTTACAGTATTTTTTTTAAGATCATTTAATAGAATCAAGCGTTACTTTGCCGTGATCCATTATATGTGGTGTGGAGGCATTACATCTCAGGCGTGAAATCGCATGCAAATTTTGATTCTTTATTGAGGATAAATGAAGATGTGTATGGGTCACAACATGCACTTACCATCAGGTGGACTGTGTGCTCGTTTGTCACACTTACTCTATAAAAAAAACTGTCAGTCGCAGGTCACAGAAGTGGAAATTTCTGAGCTTCACAAACCTGTAAATATATATATTTTCTTAGGAAGTATTTTTTATTAGAAATTATTTTTATCAACGTATAAATAAAGTAATAAAATTTTCATTAATTATTGCGCTGTTTTACATGAAAAATAATGATTTTTATCTATACAGGGCTATTTTTCAAAGAGTAGCCAAATTTTAAAAGTTTCAATATATAAATAATGATATGTACCGTTATTGCAGTTTTTGAAAATACGAGTAAATAAGGCTTCTACTTTTATTTGAAATTATCCCAAATTGAATGTGATTTATGTGCAACAACGTCTTTGCATACCGATCGACCCGTACGAATGTGTGAGCGCAGGTTAAAATCAGTTAAAATAATGCATTACCACGCATTTTGAATTTAAAAGATAAAAAAGACAGAGTTGTTTGAGATTTTTTTTATTAATTTTTCTTCACCATTTGTCTATATTGCTTATTCTGAACCTTCTCCGCAAATTTGGCCGGTTATTGCAAAATAACCCTGCATAATACAAACAAATTTATTTTATTATTGGATTTTCAACATTAATTTCATCCATTTTATGTATCTGAGTCACGCGAGTTTAGTGCTTTTTCCCCATCCCAAAAGTGCCCAACGTGCCTAAAGAAATTTTCACTTCAAAAAAAACAATAATAATAGAAGCTTTTTTCTTCATTACCCCCTAAAAGCCCATTGCTGACTTGGCCTCTCCCATTGCAGAAATAATTTACTTTAACTATTACACTTGGTAGGCGAACTTACGATCTCAGTACCAGAATCATGCGAATTAGGCGGAATGCAAAAGGTCCTATCCATTTTACTTTGAAAAATTTGAAATTAATGTCAACCAGATCAATTTTAATCCTCATAATTCAATTCCAATCAATAATAATAAAAAGCTAAATGAATAAGAAACCGAACAAATCAGATGTTACGTAGATAGAGTGAATTCAGACGTAGACACACAACAGATGACATTCGTTCCCGGGCTGGGACACGTTTTCACCTCATTAGACCTCTGACAAAGACAGAATTGAATTGCGAACTGCGCACGAAATGTTTATCGGAGCGAGGGAACCCGCAAATCTTATCAAGATAGCGATAAGGGTCATCAGTTGAGAAGACGAATATATTAAAAGTTAACCGTTTGATAGAAGCTGCTCTCTCATCTGTCATAAATGATTGTTAGAACGAAATGCTATTTGAAATCTATACATTAAATAACGTTGAAGTGTCTATCTGTAATATCAAAAAAATGTGTATATGTCTGTCTGTCCGGGCTAATCTTAAGAATGGCTAAACTGATTGTAATGAAACTTCACAAACAGATAGAGAGCAATGCACGGAGTGATCTAGGTTATTATTTTATTCGAAAAACTTGTTCATTACAAAAAACGATATTGATAAAATAAATGGTCTTAAATCTAATCATCCTATCCCATCCAGGTGAAAAGCCGGGGAGGGTCGCTAGTACATAATATTATAACACAAAATAAAACTAACTTCACTATCGCCGGATCTAGATAAATTGTATATGGGAAAAACTCTCGTATTCTCTAACTATAAGTATCCATGGATCAACTAAGGGCAAAAAGGCGAAGCCGTGGTCGCTCAGGGTCTAAGCACATAGACACTGTTAATTGCAATTTTAAGTGCTGACTCAACATGTGCACGGCGGTGAAGGAAAACTACCTTAGGAAACCTTAAAGTCTGAATCAATAATGAGAATCAAAGAAAGAAAGAAAAAGCTCTTAACTTGCCGTGACAGAATTCGGTCTGGAGGACATTAATAAGGTTCCATCAATAGTCAAATGGCGGATTTACACCACGGACTTTTATATTTGCAGTCCCTTGACCATTAGGGCTGTTGCTTGTCAACCAAATATTACTTTATATAGCAACGAAACACAGAAAATGATTAAATATGTGTCCGAGAGAAGTTATTGCTTACGGAAGTATTTCCCCAGTGGATGTAAAGCGGGAAAAATATTAAGAATCCCTTTGACGACAACAAGTGGAAATTGAATCAAAGAAATTTTCTGTGAACTCATAAATTTGGGATAGACAAAAACATTCCGGGCACATCCAATTCGAAACAAATATTTTAACGTCGATTTGGCTCATAAAAATACAAAGAAAACAATAAAAACAACATTTTTAAGAAAAATATAAGCAAACATTTACTAATGGAATGTTTTTGATTGTACCTACTGTTAGGGCTTGGATAGGAATCAATTGCTCTATCGCGTGTGGGCCGTATGAAGTGTTAAATGAGGACATCTAATATAACTCATGCTCTATAAAGTTCTTCGTATTCTTCAGATCTGAGATTTGGACCACAGTACCAACGTTTTCAACCGACTTCAAAAAAAGGAGGAGGTTCAATTCCACTGTATTTTTTTTATGTGTGTTACCTCAGAACTTTTTTGTAGGTGAACCGATTTTGATGATTCTTTTTTTATGTGAAGACTGGATTAAATTTTTTTATCAAGATTTGACCAGTAGTTTTTGAGTTATCCTTAATAATGCGTATTTAATTGACTTCGATTACATTGATGATGTTCTCATTTTATTTATATTGAAGTCGGTTGTACAAATTTTTATTTATACTACTTCTTATATAATATTATCACAGATATTGAAGTGAAAAATAAACTTTATTAACAATCAAAATAGCAGAAATAAATATTACGGTGATATTAAAAAAGTGAGATGTACGAATCTATTTCCATATTTATAAAGGGGCACTTGAAAACTCAAGAAACTCTAATTACATTTCAGACAGAGCTATCACAAAGCATAATTATAACAAATCATTTTTTTTCATCAAAATAAATATTTAATTAAAAGTTAAAGAATCTATCGTCAAATTTCGTCCCGGTGGTGTCGTAAATGGCGACAGTACTTTTACAGGCTAATAATGAGGAATATTCAAATGAAAAAGAAGTTCGTGTGGTCCACGCGCTGTATAGTTCCCAAAGGAACTGTACCAATAGAACTGTATGTCGCCGCTGCAGGTGATAAGAGGGCTGGTTCTCTTCTCGCTCAAAGGCTAAGTATAGCCAGCGTTCTCGGCACGATACCACCGGGATTAGGACTGAATGATAATAAAATTAAGTTTTATTTTTTATTATAATTTTTCAATAAACGATAATATAAAAAAGATTACATATATTTTTCTTAAGGCGTTCTTTGTACCAACCTTGTTTTTCGAAGAGATTTCTGTTCCAACTCGCTCGTTGATCTTAGAAAAATACTTACGCAAATCAAAAGCCCTGTCATCTTGAACCGGACTCGGGGATTCAGAAGTTACCGCCAATACTTAACTAATAACTAACCTTTTGTCTGATGCAACATAAGCGACGTGATGCTGCGATCCAGTCAGATTCGCTTGGGGATTAATTTAGGATGGGATGAAAGGATACATATTGTAGAACACGTTATCTGGAAATTAAAAAGTTATAATTCATGCGACTTATTTTGCCTATACACATATATAATGTACCTATAAGTTCTCTTTATAGAATGAGGATGACAAACGAGCACACAGTCCATCTGATGTTAAGTGGATGCTGAAGTCCATAGACATCTATATCTATCCTCGATTCAGTTTAAGGACATATTGCAAGACTAGTATAACTGCGACCTACGAACGTATGATCCAATGTGATAGCAGCTTTGGCTATGCTCAGCCCTACACTTTCTATGAACTGTAGGAGTTGCACAAGCAGTGTGGGCTGTCACTTTCTCTGGGCTTAATAAGTAGTTCCCTAGGTGGATGCTACATTTGCGGGCAGTTAGAATGTGCAGAGTTCTTCCTTTGCATAGGAGGGATATTTCCCATAGTTGTCACGCGTGGCTGCCACGATGACAACCGCATTTTATAATTTTAATTGTTAGTTCATCATCATCATCATCATCATTACAGCCCTTCACAAGTCCACTGCTGAACATAGGTCAAGGAATGCCACAAAGCACGGTCCTGAGCCACCCGCATCCATCGACTTCCTGCATGTCTTACCAGGTCGTCACTCCATCTAGTGGGGACGTACACTTCGTCCGCCGGTACGAGGCCGCCACCGAGAACCTTTTTTCCATCGGTTGTCGGTCTTCGAGCTATATGGCCGGCCCATTGCCACTTCAGCTTACTAATCTGTTGGCTATGTCGGTCACCTGGTTCTACTGCGGATATCCTCATTTCTAAGTTTATCACGCAGTGCGACCCCGGCATAGCCCCTCCATAGCTCGCTGAGCGACCTTGAGCTTCCTCATCCGGCCAGCAGTGAAGGACCACGTCTCAGTTCCGTAGGTCATCACTGGCAACACGCACTGGTTGTACAGCCTTGTTTTCAAGTTTTGAGGTATACCTGACGAGAAGATGTGCCGTAATTTCCCGAACGCTGCCCAGCCGAGTTGAATCCGTCGATTGACCTCTCGGTCGAAGTTGGACTTTAGTCGGACTATTTGTCCCAGGTAAACATATTCGTCAACAACTCGAGCTTAGTGTTCAACAACTACCGGCATAGGTGTGACATGGACATTAAACATGATCTTTATTTGTCCATGTTCATCTTAAGACCTATCCGTTGGGAGGCACTATTGAGGTCATTGAGCATAGTGCTTAGGTCCTCCAGCGATTCTGCCATAAGGACTATATCATCGGCAAATCGAAGGTGAGTGATACCGCCATTGATGTTAATGCCGCATCCTTTCCAGTCCAGAAGCTTGAAAACGTCTTCCAATGCAGCGGTGAAGAGTTTCGGGATATAACGTCACCCTGTCTTACACCTCTCTGCAGTTGGATAGGTTTTGTACCTGGTTCTGTACTCGGATAGCCATCGGCCCTACTGTACAAGCACTTCAGCACTCGATATACCGACAGTCAACTTGGCACCGCTGAAGGGACTGCAGCACCGCCCAATTTCGACGGAATCAAAGGCTTTCTCATAGTCACATACGCCAGACATAGGCAAATTGTACCTCGGACTTCTGTACAATTTGCCGAAGGGTATGTATGTGGTCTATGGCAAAGCCTTTCGGAAACCGGCTTGTTCGAGGCTGGAAGTCGTCGAGTCTGCGAGACGATTCGTAATGACTCTCGAAAACAGCACGTAGACGCGGCTCAGAAGGAATCGGTCTGTAGTTCTTCAAGAGAGCGTTGTCGCCTTCTTGAAGAACAAGACCACCGCACTTCTGCTCCACGCCTCCGGTGTAGTGCCACCATGTGACGGAATTAAAGAGCTTCTGAAGGACTTCAAGTACCGGTTTTCCACCCGCTTCAGAAGCTCCGCTGTAATTCCATCCTCGCCTGGGGCCTGCCGTTTTTAAGGTGCTGGAGAGCCATTCTAACTCGCTCAGACTGACGTCCGGATATCATCGGAATAGTGTCGGATAAGACTCGCTCTGATCGTTACTACACTTGCGTGGCTCCAACGATGATGTGTACAGCTGCCCATAGAACTCAATTCACCAAAATCTCAGGTGTCCCGGAAACGACGCTGCCACATCGGTCTTCAGCTTCGACAGTTGGCTCTTTCTGGCAGACAGATTCTAGCAAAGACTTTGAGCCCTGGTTCCATTTCGATCGCTTCTTCAATATGAGCTGGCTTGAAGTTGCAATCCCGCCGCATGCATTTGAGATCTGTCTGTTCAGTTGCCTGTATGCTATCAAATCTACTGAAGATTGCAGCTTATTTCCCGTCTAACAGCCATGAGATTAAGAGTGTGATCGAGAGTTTTTTGTTCTTCTGCGGCGGGTCTTACAAAACTTACTCCGACCGCATGGACAGTTTCCACGAGCTTGTCATTCATATCGTCCACTGCATTGTAATCTTCTAGGCACTGAAAACGGTTTTGTAACTCGATCTGAAAGGTTTCGAGACTTTGGATTAGAGCACGAGCGGGACGGAGCGTTGATTTCATTAGACGGAACCTCTTCAAATTAACGTTTAGGTTCAGTGTGCCTCCAACCATTCGGTGATCGCTACCAGTTTTCACCCTTGCGATCACTGAGATATAACTGAACAGTTGACGTCTAGTCGTCATAATGAAGTCAATCTCTTTTTGTCGAACCGTCGGGGCTCGACCAGGTCCACTTTCTCAGGGGCCGCTTCTGGAAGAAAGAGTTCATCATAAAGAGTCCTCTTTCTCCATGAAGTCGGCCAGCTGTTGGCCCCTTGGGTTCCGTTGCCCTAATCCGAATTCCCCCACTTTCAGCTCACCGTTTCTCTTGTGCCTAGTTGCGTTGAAGTCTCCCATTAACACCGTATAGGGTTTTAGAGAATGCATGGCTCTAGAGATATCCTCTACATTTCCTCCACCTTCATCGGGTGTGCCGAAGTTGCGTAAACCTGTATGACCTTCAGCGAATACCGTTTGGTGATTCTGAGTATAAGGTACGCAACCTCGTCGACACACTCCCAATTTTACAACGTTGTTAACGAGACTTGGGACGATAAATCCGACACCTCCTTGGGACAGATGGTCGCCCTCCTGGTGATAGAACAAGTTGCCGGATTCGAGGATTACCGTGTCCTCCTCTCTTCGGACCTCGGATAATCCTAATATTCCAGCGCAACTTGTCTATCTCTCTTCCAGCTCCAGGATCTTCTCGTCAGTCCTCAGAGTGCGCGTTATAAGTTGCCAGGTCGAGTCGTCGTAGGTGGCAACCGAACTCCACCGGAGATTTAGTCGGTTGTACAAATTTTTATTTATACTACTTCTTATAATATTATCACAGATATTGAAGTGAAAAATAAACTTTATTAACAATCAAAATAGCAGAAATAAATATTACGGTGATATTAAAAAAGTGAGATGTACGAATCTATTTCCATATTTATAAAGGGGCACTTGAAAACTCAAGAAACTCTAATTACATTTCAGACATATAACAAATAATTTTTTTTCATCAAAATAAATATTTAATTAAAAGTTAAAGAATCTATCGTCAAATTTAGTCCCGGTGGTGTCGTAAATGGCGACAGTACTTTTACAGGCTAATAATGAGGAATATTCAAATGAAAAAGAAGTTCGTGTGGTCCACGCGCTGTAAAGTTCCCAAAGGAACTGTATCCTCGACTGGTCGCCGCTGCAGGTGATAAGAGGGCTGGTTCTCTTCTCGCTCAAAGGCTAAGTATAGCCAGCGTTCTCGGCACGATACCGCCGGGATTAGGACTGAATGATAATAAAATTAAGTTTTATTTTTTATTATAATTTTTCAATAAACGATAATATTAAAAAGATTACATATATTCTTCTTAAGGCGTTCTTTGTACCAACCTTGTTTTTCGAAGAGATTTCTGTTCCAACTCGCTCGTTGATCTTAGAAAAATACTTACGCAAATTAAAAGCCCTGTCATCTTGAACCGGACTCGGGGATTCAGAAGTTACCGCCAATACTTAACTAACAACTAACCTTTTGTCTGATGCAACATAAGCTACGTGATGCTGCGATCCAGTCAGATTCGCTTGGGGATTAATTTAGGATGGGATGAAAGGAAACATATTATAGAACACGTTCACTGGAAATTAAAAAGTTATAATTCATGCGACTTATTTTGCCTATACGCATATATAATGTACCTATAAGTTTTCTTTATAGAATGAGGGTGACAAACGAGCACACAGTCCACCTGATAGTAAGTGGACGCTGAAGCCCATAGACATCTATATCTATCCTCGATTCAGTTTAAGGTCATATTGCAAGACTAGTATAACTGCGACCTACGAACGTATGATCCAATGTGATAGCTGCTTTGGCTATGCTCAGCCCTACACTTTCAATGAATTTTAGGAGTTGCACAAGCAGTGTGGGCTGTCACATTCTCTGGGCTTAGTAAGTAGTTCCCTAGATGGATGCTACATTTGAGGGCAGCTAGAATGTGCAGAGTTCTTCCTTTGCATAGGAGGGATATTTCCCATAGTTGCCACGCGTGGCTGCCACGATGACAACCGCAGCTTTTTATAATTTTAGTTGTAAGTTCGTTCTTACTTAATCCTAAGGCTTCTGAAGCGAATTTAATATCATACGCCCGGAAGAGTTTAGTCTTGTAATGAATCCAAACCTAGTGTTTTAGACTCAACTTTAATTTAAGGGTTTCAAGAGTAAGTCGGGCCAAGCTTTTAGAGATTTCACAAAATGGGTCTGAATCAAATTGTGTTCTTCCAGCATCCCAAAGTCTTAAGACGATTTACACAATCTCCTGTGTATTCACATACCTCTTTCCACAGAATCACCTAATGGTATAATTTAATATCACTATTTCGCCTAATTGCTGCCGATTCGGTTATTCAAATAGCGATAATTCTAATTCTAATTCGAACGAATAGGCCACTACAGGTGGCAGTAAAATTTGCTATCATTATATTACCGCAAATTCGATAGAATAGGCCGCACGTTACAAATATTGATAGTAAATGTAATACAAATGTAATAAAAAAAAAAAAGACAGTGATGCAAATATTTTGGTATTAATCCTGTAGCTGAAAGTACAATTGGAACGATGAAAACTTTATTTAATTTCCATATTCTTTTAATTTCTTCGCTTAGTTCAATATATTTACTAATCTTTTCGGCTATTGTGTTTTGTATTTTTTTTATATTATACGTAATTGGTATTGCTATGTCGATTATAAAGGCTATATTGTTAATTTTGTCTTGCAAAGTTAACAATATTATTATTATTATATTTTTTACTAACTTCGTTTATGTTAATTACTAACAAATGTGTTATCCATACACGTGTACAATCGTATTTATTATTATTATTATTATTATGTATATCAGAAATAAACATTATTATTGTTACCTTTATTATTATACCTTTATTATTATTATTATTAATACCTTTGTTCTAGCACGAATGTATCGGCTCGACCGGGGAAGGACCACACTCTCATAGTATACCAGCGTAAAATAGCAGCTGATTACTGCTATGTTTCGTATGGTGAGTGTCGTATTAAGGGAAAAGAAGCATTCCATCTTCAGTCCTCAAGGGTGACAACGCATCAGTATTTTGATTCTTAATTGAAGAGAAATAAAAGTGTCTATGGGCCATGTAATAAACTTCAGTGGTGGCGTAGTGGTTGCTGGGGCCCATAGACATCTACATCTATCCTCAATTGCGAATCAAAATGCAGATGCATTGTCACCCTTGAGGACTAAGATGCCTCGTTTTCAGTAAAAAAGGGTATCCGGTTCTCTACACTCACCATACGAAACACAGCGGCGTTAAGCTGCTATTTTACGCTGGTATTCTGTGAGAGCGTGGTCCTTCCTGGTCGCGCCGACCCATTCGTGCTACAACTATACCACTAATATGGCTGCAGCATGGCTCTACCACGTACAAAGTAAACCAAAACCAACCAAGAGTATATCTAGATATCTAGACTATAGCCATAAAGAAGTTTTCACTTGAAAAATTAAAAAATTAGAACTTATACTCTTATTAGTAAATATTTAAAAATCTCTAACTGAATCTCTTGCCGTTTCACTAATTTTAAGCATCCTAACAATTAGAAATGTATGAACAAAGGTGCAAAGTACTCAAACATGTGGCTTCCACCGCAAAAGACACATACTTCGCATGTGTTCTTTACATGTAGATCATAATTAGTGATTCCGGTTAACACCGAGTTACGCAAAGCCCGAAGGCGACGATACGCCCTCGGAAACTTCCAGCATAAAAGGGGAGACTGAATTAGAAAATAGTCCCGGATTGAGAATTGCTTTGTGCGTGGATTTAAAATTAATACTTAAATTAGTTAAGTTGTTAATTGAAAATTTACTTTGTTATTTACCACGTGCTCAGAACGTTTAAAGGCTGTAACTTCACTTTTAACTTAGATTATAATTGAGTGACTAACGATCTACCAGTCCATCGATGATTACTAGTTACTGCGGCCTATCGTAGAATAGAATTGAATATTTTATTTATTCTATTAGATTACAAGCATGCTTATTGAAAGTAATTTAAGCTCTACCACTGGTTCGCAGAAAACGTCTGTCCTGCGTAGAACCAGTAGGAAATTCAGCGTGACTTTCAAACATTAATCTCTATATATGTACAGCGTTGTTTTTCAAAGAGTAGCCAAATTTTAAACTTAAGTTCAAATATATAAATAATGATATACCGTTATTGCAGTTTTAGAAAATACGAGTAAATAAGGCTTCCACTTTCATTTGAAATTATCCCAAATTGAATATATGGGCAACAACGTTTTTGCCTTCCGATCGACCCTTACGAATGTGTGCGTGCGCAGTAAAATCATTTAAAATAATGCATTAACCACGCATTTGGAATTTAAAAGATAAAAAGATAAAAAAGAATTATTGAGATTTATTTTAATTAATTTTTCTTCACCATTTGCCTATATTACTTATTGTGAACTTTCTCTGCAAATTTGGCCGGTTATTGCAAAATAATCCTGTATAAAAATCAATTGCTGTCCGTTAGTCTCGCAAAATCTCGAAAATGGGAGAACCGACTTTGATGATTTTTTTTGTGTGTTTGAATGGGTCCCTAGATGGTTTAGTTTGTCGTTTGGTCCCGGTAGGTGGCGCTGTTGTTGAGATCAAGAAATCACCCGTGCGAAGCCGGGACGGATCGCTAATTTTCAATATAATATTTTATAAAATGAAGATGAATACATTTAAAAGCTAAAACATTTGGTAGCGATCATCATTCCCAGGGGTTGTTATCAACCATATTCTACTCTTTAGTAGTATAAAACTTTTAAACTTTGATGGATAGGGCCCGCACATTTTCTGGGAGTTTGTTGTAAAAGCGTATACATCGCCTCGCTGAATAACTGGCAGTATAACTAGCTTGTGCTTGTTGCTAGTATTTACAGAATGTACGTCACAATTTTTATTATTTTTAATAATTAGTACATACATACATAAACACTCCCGCCTGTCACCCAGAGGGGCAGGCAGAGACTACGGACTTCCACTTGGCACGATCCTGGCACACCTCTCTCGCCTCCTTTACATCCATATATCTACGCATACACGCTCGTCGGTTAAGGGTACTCCTAATCTGGCCTATTTTCAATATATCGCCAATTTGGTCGATAAACCTTCGTCTAGGGCGTCCCTTTCCGACTCTGCCGTTCACTTCTGCAGCATAAATTTGCTTTGTCACTCTTTCTTCGTTCTTTCCTTCTACATGACCAAACCACCGAAGCATTCCTTTCTTAATCCTGGTCACAACGTCATCTTGCAAACCAATAACCAATAATTAGTAATATGTGTAATGTACATAAGGCCAAAGATGTGTTGTCACTTCTGAAGAACTAAAATAATATGTACATAATGTGAGAATATACATAGTACAATTTAAAAAAAAGTGTATCACCTCTTGTCGTTGCTCATATGTTTACGGGGATTATTATTTAATTAAGGGGGGGGGGACTTTCCTCCCACACTGGGTCTGTAGGATATTTCTCTTGTATCGCGGAGACTGTTTACAAACATAAACTGCACAAGGACAAACATCCAGACCCGGAACAGTTACTTGTAGGCCATACAAATACTTGCTACGTGTGGACTAAGCCAATGCGCCAAGGAGTGGTAATATATAAACAGTAATTTTAAGGCAATGCTATTATACATGGTAGAGCCATGCTGCAGCTATATTAGTAGTATAGTTGTAGCACTAATGGGTCGGGGAAGGACCACGCTCTCACAGAGTGCCAGCGTAAAATAGCAGCTTAACTTTGCTGTGTTTCGTATGGTGAGTGCAGAGAATCGGCGACCCCTTTTACTGGAAACGAGGCATTTCATCTTAGTCCTCACGGGTGACAACGCATCTGCATTTTGATTCGTAATCGAGGATAGATGTAGATGTCTATGGGCCACAGCAACCACTTACCATCAGATGGACTGTGTGCTCGTTTGTCACCCTTATCCTATAAAAAAAAAACTAATATAACAGTAACCACTAAGTTGTCTGTGTTAGAAGTGGTTCACGATAGATATAGTAATAGCAGCTAACCATTAGCACATGAGTAAACGGTTTCTTTACTCATGTGCCATTAGACTTCTGACGCTTTAATAAATGAAATCTAATATATAAAAATTAATTTTTGTTTGTTCGTATTTAATTTATTTCGTAGAACTTTGTCAACTTGTTGCTTACACTTGTGCGAAGGTTATAGGCATAGTACAATTAACTAACAGTAGGTGGCGCGCGTATCGTACCGACAAATTTAATATAAAGTTATATATCATTTAATTTCAATTAATATATATATAATCCCTAATTAAACAATATAACTCTTCCAAATTTAAAACGATATTTCCACAGTTATTTCTTCTGTGGCAGCAACGCGCCATTAACATCTATTGCTTAATTAAAAATAAATATTTAGTAAAAAATCCCATTGCAACATTAAAATCGACTAATGACATAAAACCCCCAAAAAATACGTACAAATATTACGTTTTATTTTTCGCGATTTTCCATTTTTACGATCAATTACTTTTTGTCGCTTCATTTCATACTATGTATCGCCTCCAAATTACAATTCCGATATCAAGGCAAAAGCTTTGTGAGAATTCAAAGTTCGAGCTCACTGAACAATACAACTAGACCCCCCTCTCCTCTGGAGCCCTCATAACAATCACCTGAATATTACGACGTGCTTCAGTTCTCACCGAGCTTCTCGGCACAATGAAATGATTAAAGTCGCAAGTTGTAAACAATTTCGGTACTTCGCTTCACTGGTCATGGATGGAAATGGGTTCGCCAATATGCCGGATACGCTCAGGAATGTTCGAGATAATTTAAACACGCGATTATAACAGCAAATTAATATTAAGAGTTCAACTACGCAGCAAACTTAATATTACCACGGAGTCGTCATATACGATCCCGTGGCGCAGTGGCTTAGCAATGAGTTGCAGCTCTGATAGCCGCGGGTTCGAATCCCGCACGGAACTATTTATATGACCTACAAATAATTGTTTCGGGTCTGGATGTTTGCCCTTTTAAAAATTTATGAATGTAAACTGCCCCCACGATACAGGAGAAAATCCTAGCGTGGAGGTAACGTTTTTAAAAAAACCCTAGTAATCTCACTGGGATCATCAATTTTTTTTTCATTATAACCAAATTACATAGATCTTCTAAGATTTTTACATTCAATTGAAACGATAGTTTTGTCGAAGAAATGTTATTAGAAATATGAATTTGTAAAAATTAAAACAGGAGCTCAAATAAATGACAAATTACGTATAAGAGAAAAGGCTTCATTCAGCATTTTCCCCTGTATTACCGTAATTGACGTGGACTCTTCAATTTGGCTTCGTTTAGATTTAGTCCAATTTGTAAGGCTTTGTCCCGCTTGCAATTGTTTTATCGGTCCAACAATAAAAAATGTTGGCGAAACTGAATTATATAAATACTGATTGCCTTTGATACTAGTTTAAACCATTTACAATACTTTGTAACCCCTTTCACAAGTCCTCAGCTGAACATAGGCCTCCCACAAGGAATGCCACAAAGCGTATTCCTTAGTAAAACGTGTTGCTTAGTATGAATAAAATTATTATACCATATTTACTATGAATAAGTCTAGTAGAAAAGTATAGAAAATACTAGCTTGCTATGACCGTGTAGGTACGGTGTAAGAATACCATCACTACCCCATATCGTCCTGTGGGTGTTGCAGCAGTGTCTTCCTAATAACCACTAAAAAATAAAATACCGATGTTGCCAACCCGCCTGCCAAGCATGGAAACTATGGCAAATATCCCCGCTATGAGGCAATTTATGACAGATAAGCTAGTTATACCAGTTACTCGACTCCAGAGAATCGGAAATAACTTCATTGGGCAATGTATATTGTTATACAGGGTTATTTGTCAAAGAGTAGTCAAATTTTAAACTTAAGTTCAAATATATAAATAATGATACACCGTTATTGCAGTTTTTTGAAAATACAAGTAAATAAGACTTCTACTTTTATTTGAAACTAGCTGTCCCCCGCGACTTTGTCCGTGTGGAATTTACTACAATTTCATGGGTTTTAATTGTTTTGCGCGGAACCCTTATTCGTTTTCTTCCTCTATTGGAAGATAACGTTCAGAAACGAATTTCACTAGTGTATTCTTTATGGTAATCGATTTATTTATTTATTTTTCTTTTTGATTGGTTTCTTTTTCTTTTTCCATAAGCGAATAATATATTTTATTACCAAATAAACATATCATTCAAAGTATGTAAATAATAGAATTTTAATGAAACCTTGCAAGCTTTTCATTTTATTTTTTGGATCCGAATAAAATTATAACATCGATTATATTAATACAATCGTTTTTCTAACTTATTTCTTATTTTATTGTTTTCCCGAATTCTAGATTGTAAAAAGAGCTACTTTTTTGTATTTTACTATAGAAAAATATAGCCAATTTTTTAATCCTACTCTCCCAAAAATCCCACTCTCCTTTTAAACATTGTTTTTATGTTATTAGTACCGTATATACTTTCATATGCATTTAGTAAAAAGCTGTTATTTTGACATTACAAACAGACACTTCAATTTTATTTATTTGTATAGATGTATAGATATAGATTATCCCAAATTTAATGTGATTTATAGGCAACAACGTTTTTTCCTACCAATCGACCCTTACGCACGTGTGTGTGCGCAGTGAAATCAGTTAAAATAATGCATTACCACGCATTTTGAATTTAAGAATGTTTGAGATTTTTTTAATTAATTTTTCTTCACCATTTGCCTATATTACTTATTCTGAACCTTCTCTGCAAATTTGGCCGGTTATTGCAAACTAACCATGTATAATGTGTATTGGGCTCAGAAAATACGCAGGACTTATCTATCAAAAAGTTTAAAATTTTAATAAAGCTTAAATCGTTTTATAAGGGCTATTACAGCGCTAAAGAGTACAACATGATTTATATTAACCACCGGGATTGAGGACTTGAGGTGGTCGCTACCATTCTGTTTCTTAATGTTTTCATATTTAATTATACAACATATTATGAATATTGTAAATTAATGTTTAAAAAATGAGCCCCACCTGGTTTCTTGCCAGTTGTTTTTTTTTCGAACCAGTGGTATAAGCTTAAATTACTTTCAATTAGTATACTTGTAATCCATATAGAGTTCAGGACTGCCTTCTATTTAATAAATTTACCTGATTATGAGGCAATCATTAGTTAATATTACCTATGACTAGGCATTTATCAATCATCATGTTTCGCGCCTTTTCCCTAGTTCCGAAACGCACCGTGTGGCGCTGCACGTGACCACCGCGCAGGTCAAGGTTGCATAGTGTGCATCTCACTCAGATCCCTTTAGAAACAACTAAGCATCTCTTTCGCGCAATAGCCCACTTGATACTAAGTCCGCTATCCTGTAGGTACACTGTGTCACTGTGCTAGCCTGTCGGACGATTTATAACTTAAAGCGCTTTTTCCGAGTACTTTTTGGCAACATAAATAATTTTATAAGGTAAGTATATTCTCTCATTGTGCGTTGCGAATGACTTCTTTTTTATCACGACGTAACAGCCTAAGCCTCCGAATGATGGCGTGCGTCTGTTGTAAAAATGATATTATCTATATACTTATAAATAAAATTCAAGTGTCTATCTGTAATATCGAAATAACTGCCTTTCATTGAGGTTATTTGTATGCCTGCATGCATTTTTGTCTGTATGTTTGTCCGGGTTAATCTTCGTATTTCTGAACTGATTGTAATGAATTTTCACGAACAGATAGAAATCAATGCCAGGAGTGACCTAGGCTATAATTTGTCCGAAAAACTTGGAGAATGTTTTATATATATATATATATATATATATATATATATATTTATATATATATATATATATATATATATATATATATATATATATATATATATATATTTTTTTTTTTGATAATTATCTTAAATCTAAATAACGCCACATTAATAGATCCCACCCAGGAAAAGCCGGGGTGAGTCGCTAGTATTGAATAAAACAAAAGGGGAAAATCTCTTAGAGGACCTCAGCCCGGCTAGCATGGGCGGGGGACAAAAATTTTATCCCCCGATTATATCCACTGACAAGAGATAAAATATCTTGTTATGTCAAACGGGGAAAAGTATATCCCCGTTTGACATAACGAGTAGACATATATCCCCCGTCCGTAGCATGGAGCCAAATGAAAGATAAAAATTTATGCTTTTTTGACATTTGAAAGGGACAATTTTATCCTAGTTCATTGGACGTGGGTTGAAGTTTACATTCATACAAAAAAATCTATCTAAGTCTATCTCCCATTTTATCATCTGTGGATATTATATCCACCGGTGTGCCCATGCTCTAAGGATGGATAAAACTAAGCGAGGGGATAAACATTTTCTCCTTTCCCCGGGGATAAAATTGTCTCCTGCCTATGCTAGCCCTGCTGTGGAGAGCTTTCGGCAGGGCGTTAGGCGCAGCAGGCGGCAGTTTATTTTCACATAAAATTTGACATACTCTCGAGTTCTTATTCTCTCCAATAGTAATTTCCCCAGTGTTTATATTACATAAAACAATTACAGCCTGTAGATACCCTTGTTATTATGTTCTGAGGTGGATATTTATAACTTCAATTACAAATACAAGTATACCATAATATATAACTAACTATTAATAATAGTAAACAGTATGCACACATCGGTATTTCTGCGCTCGCAAAGTTCAAAAGTGCTAATAGGGAAAGTTTTAAGGAGTTGTGCCTGCGATTTAACGACGTCTAACGTTTCGTATATTAACACAAACATCTTATTGCTATAAATATCATTCATCGCTATATTAAACCTCTAACAACGCGATTAAATGTAAATATCGGTACAATGTTAATGATATTAATTTTGCGTAGTCTTATGTCCGTTGGTTCTTTAATAACTTTATAAACTTTATCATGACTTGTAATTTAGAAAGTATCCTATTATATGCCAAAACATAATCTTTAGCAATATACTCACTATAATAGTCTTTATAAGCTAATAGGCTAATAACCGAAGAAATATTTTTGGAACGAAGTTTCTTATCGGACGGTACGAATTTGGCGGATGGGGGCTAACCGAGAAAAAGTGTAAGATTTTTTCGCCACGACCACTTCTGATGTAGTGTAGACGGCCTTGGCGGCTATAAGGAAGCGAGATGGAATAATATCCATCTCCCTCGCACTTTTTCTTATCTTGCCATGAAAGAAATTAAAAAACGCTTCATTTTAATAGACGCTAGTAATTCATTTATTTGTATTTGTTAATCAATAATATAATAAGTTTATCAATAATAATATACTACGAAAGGAACTTCGTTCCAACCGAGTGTTCCACGACACTCATGCATGTTTATTATTTTATCTCTGCACTACTCTAAGATAGACTGGTAGATAATGCCTCGGGCCTTAAGTCCGCCTATATACATTACAGTGTATATTATATAGTTAAATAAATAAATAAATAAACATTGCGTTCACTCACACGCGATAGAAGTGAAACCTTTAGAAAAGAAAACCGAGATAATAAGAAACATTGTATACTGTATTCTATCTCATTCTCTCGCAGGCTAAATCCTACAGATGTATATGTTTGTCTCTTTTCAGTGTCGCTTTTTCGTTTCATAGAGTTTTAAATCACAAATATTCTAAAGTTTTCAGTTCAAAAAACTTACGATTTTTCAATCCCAAGTTAAAATGTATTCATAGGATAAAATACAACATAAACAAATTAAGGATTACAGTTGTGCGAATAAAATAGTACAATTATTTCACTATTATATTCAGTCAGGTTATAATTTATTTGATGGATAAGTTTTACCTGGCGATTGAAAAATCGGCCCTTAGTTATAAAAGTCTAGTCAAACATCTGAGCGTTATAATTGGTTTTCAACGGACTAAGACGTCATAATTATTAGGTACATGCGATATTATAAAATGAAAAAAGAAAAGGGGATTTATTTTGTCCTCGACAGCTCAAAAGTCATTGAATAAAACTAATTTTACGGTTCGACGTTTCGGGTGGGGGGACTGAGGTGTTTAGACGTCCCGATGTCATAGTTAACAAGGGCTACGTTCATCTTTTTAATAATAGAAATAAAGTATAAACGTCGACAATTAAAAGAAGTAATATTTATTACAAGTGGTGAAATTAAAAATTTTGTATAAAATGAAAACTCAATGTAATCGAAGTCAATTAAATATGCATTAAGGGTAACTCAAAAACTACTGGTCAGATCTTGAATAAAACTATGTTTACGGATTTTTTTTTATGGAATAAAGGTGACAAACGAGCACACAAACCACCTGATGCTAAGTGGTTACTGTGGTCCATAGACATCTACATCCATCTTCGATTACGAACCAAAATGCAAATGCGTTGTCAGCCGTGAGGACTAAGATGGAATGTCTCGTTTCCAGTAAAAAAGGGTCTCCGGTTCTCTACACTCACCATACGAAACACAGCAGCGTTGTGCTGCTATTGTACGCTAGTATTCTGTGAGAGCGTGGTCCTTCCCCGGTCGAGCCGACCCATTCGTGTTACAACTATACTACTAATATAGCTGCAGCATGGCTCTACCACGTAAAAATTATTAGCGTTTAAATTACTTATTTCAATTCCAGACGTTACGGGTGCTTTACAGCTACCTATGGTCACGGGGGGGATAAAATCCGTAGACATAGTTTTATTCAATGTGTAATGTCCGCGTAAATATAAGAAATCATTATGGTCAGATCTTGATCAAATTTATATGGGACCACGTTGTTTTTTTTAACCGACTGCAAACAGGAGGAGGTCCTCAATTCGACTTTTTTTATGTATGTTACCTCATAACTTTTTTCTAGGTGAACCGATTTTGATGATTATACGAAAGCTGGTGCTTCCCACGTGGTCCCATATAAATTTTATGAAGGTCTGACCAGTAGTTTTTGAGTTATCCTTAATAATTTATATTGAAGTCGGTTGTACAAAATTTATAATTTTACCATTTGTTTTAAGTTTGATGCTGTGTCCCATTGATATCTGCACTACATCTATCCTCGATTAACTAAAACCCCCAAAACAATGTTCGATCATAATTAATGAATACTAAACACCGGAAGGCTTTCCTCGCGCTTTGTACAAATTAAAATTAATTACGCTTCGTTTTAAAGGCGTTTGTAGCGACTAAGTGAAAGTTAGATATTTATTTAAAACAAAATAAACAAAACAGTTTGTTTGTGTTGGAATAGAATAGAATCATTTTATTCGAAATAGATTACAAAATACTTATTGAAAGTCATTTCAACTTTATCACTGGTTCGAAAAAAAACCTGTCTTGGGAAGAACCAGCAAGAAACCCAGCGGGACTTTAAAAAAATTTACAATATAATATTTTAAACAATTAGTATGAAAACGTTTAGAAACATCATGGTAGCGATCACCTCATTCCCAGGGGTTATTATCAATAATGTACTCTTTACTAGTAGATATAGCCCTTCCTAAACAATTTTGCTTAATAAAAATTTTAAACTTTTTGGCAGATAAGTTCTGCATATTTTTTTATAGAATAAGAGTGTCAAACGAGCACACAGTCCATCTAATGGTAAGTGAATGCTGTGGCCCATAGACATCTGCATTTATTCTCAATTAAGAGTCAAAATGCAGATGAAAGCTTCCAGTAAAAAGGGTCTCCGGTTCTCTACACTCACCATACGAAACACAGCAGCATTAACCTGCTATTTTACGCTGATATTCTGTAAGAGCGTGATCCTACCCCGGTTGAGCCGACCTATTCGTGCTATAACTAATATAGCTGCAGCATGGCTCTAACACGTACAAAAAAAATTTGCTTTAAATAGTCATAGTCTAACCGACATAGTCCGACATACGATAACTCAGATTTTTTTTAAATTTGTTTTACGTAACAGCTACTAGCGTCGAAACCATTAATTATTAGAATCTGACCGTTACAAAGAAGACGTGGTAGACAGTCAATCAATAACACAAACCTCGCTTCAATGCAATGAAACGAACGTCTCCCAAACGTAAAGCTGAGACAGCGAAGCGATCTCTAAATTGTTTTAACTGAATGATTGAAAACGCTTTACGTACCTATCCGCACCCTCGAATGTCCGGGGCTGAAGACGAGGGTTGTTAAATTGAAGGGTAGAAAACAGCCCTGAATTACCGATAAGCATTTTTAAGAAACGTGGGCAACGAGCGACCAATGAGAGTGGAGAGGTAGGGTCCGTGATCTTTAAGGAGCGAAAACTTGGGGGAATCGTAACATTTATTTTTTATTCAATTTTAACTTTTTTTATCAAACTTTAACACCCGCAATAATTCTAAGCTCTTAAAATCACGCCAGAGCTAAAATAAATCTCCTCGCAATTTATCGCTTAAATTATTATTTTTACATGTTATAAGCCAGTGCTTGACCACAATCCCACTTGGTTGTAAGTGGCGATGAAGCTCTAGATGGTAAATCGCACTGTTTTAGCGCAACAAAAGCCTATTCATTCTTGCCTCGAAGACATCCAGATTGTATTCGGACGAAAAGACAGACGTTGGCAAATTATTCAATTTTTTTTTTTTTAGGATAGCGGTGACAAACGTGCACACAGTCCACCTGATGGTAAGTGGTTGCTGTGGGCCATAGACATCTACATCTATCCTCGATTACGAATCAAAATGCAGATGCGTTGTCACCCGTGAGGACTCAGACGGAATGCGTCGTTTCCAGTAAAAAGGGTCTCCGGTTACCTACACTCACCATGCAACACAGCTGCGTTAAGCTGCTATTTTACGCTGGTATTCTGTGAGAGCGTGGTTCTTCCCCAGTTGAGCCGACCCATTTGTGCTACAACTATACCAGTAATATAGCTGCAGCATGGCTCTACCACGTATACTGTTCTATATATTTCTACTCTTCTGAACTAACTCGTCTTACATTCCTAGCAGTAGACTGCAAAGTAATATCAGGGATAAAAGGCACTCACCGCACGCACGATAGTTAGCCGCTAGGCTCCCATCTTTCAGATCTAAAAACAATACTTCTTCATTAGTTTCATGACTCCTCAGAGTCATTAATTTATTCATGTGGCAATGTATACGATATTACAAACAAAGTCCCAGAAAATATACAAGGGGTCACTATTAAAGTTTAAAAGCTGTTTTGTAAGTAGTTTGTACATCCTGTGTTTTATTGTATAATTTAACTCTTTTTTAAACTCCCGCTGGGTTTCTTGCAGGACAGAGGTATTTCGGAACCAGTTGTAAAAGTAAAAAAATACTTTCAATAAGAATTACTTGTAATCTATATTGAATAAAACTATTATATTCTATACTATTCATTGTTTTCGGTGTGCATGGCGACCGATTTCAATTCCTGACCTGCGTCACTAAATTTTGGACACTGTTTCAAAGCCAAAGTGAATAGATATTTTCTGGGTTAATCTATTTACCATCTTGAATCAAACTACCACTAAACATCGAGGGTCTTGATCGAACATAGGCAGTTTCTTAATAAAAAAATATCAGGCAATATGTTTTTAACTAATATTCCAGGCTCCTACCGCGGAGGTTAACCAATCGTTTCCAGCAGTTTAAGTTATATAGTTTATGTTATACGTATGGTGAGTGCAGAGAACCGGAGAACCTTTTTACTGGAAGCGAGGCATTCCATCTCAGTCCTCAGGGGTGACAACGCATCTGCATTTTGATTCTTAATCGAGGATAAATATAGATGTCTATTGGCCACAGCATCCACTTACCATCAGGTGGACTATGTGCTCGTTTGTCACTCTTAGCTATTCTATAAAAAAAAATTAAGATGTGCCATGTAGTGGTGGCGTAAGAAAATTTATCACCCCTAAATTAACTACCGAAAATTATCTTCCTGTGGGTGTCATAAAAGTCAACTAGGGGAATCACCAGAGAGATAGCACGGCATCTGGTAGATGGCAATGAAACCATCCAACTATATAGCACGGCGGGGAGAAGCGTCATCGACGTCATTTGCGATCGTCAATGGAAAATTTTATATGCTGCCTGCCAAGCATATAATATAATATATGCTTGGCAGGCGGGTCGAATATAACAGTTTTTTTTATAATTTTGAGCTGTTATTAGAGAGTTACATAGCTCGAAGGACCGACAACCGATGGGGAAGAAAGTTTGTCGAGTGGCAGTCTCGTACTGGTGGGTGAAGTGTAGGGCGGCCCCCCTCTAGATGGAGTGACGACCTGGTAAGACATGCAGGAAGTCGATGGATGCAGGTGGCTCAGAACCGTGCTTTGTAGCATTCCGTGGGGGAGTCCTATGTTCAGCAGTGGATTTGTATAGGGTTGTAATGATGATGATGATGGTGATGATGATGTTATCAGAAAGATGCTGCTGCCCATCTCCTGTTTCAGTTTCTCTCTGTCGCCTCTTACGATACTCACAAGACGATATGGGGTAGTGGATATTCTTACACTGCCTCTAACCTAAGTATAAAAAAACTATTTCCCTTTTTAAGCCACAAAAAGTAAATCCTTACTATAGGTTCCTTATCCTTAATATAAAGATAACCTGGGTAAACGAGCTTTGCTCAGCGCTGGCAAAATATAAATCATCTCAGGGATAAAAGCTTGAAAAGATTAACATTATGTAACTAAAAGTTAAGAGCCGTTTTTGAATCAATTACGTAATAATGCAAGAATTGCTCAATTTAAGTATAGGATTCAGCAAGTTCTCATTCATAATTAAAAAAAATATGTCACCCAACAATTAATAGCTGAGAGGTCTAGTAGTCCTAGGTCGTGAGCTCGGAATATTTAAATAACTGACGTCGCGTGGCTATATTTAGCTCCAGCAATGTTTGAACCGTCGCGGACATGTCTGTTAACTAATATCTATTTATGAAAAAATCTGTCTGTCGAGGTTTCTACATCACGTAGTGCCAACATTACGGAATAAATTATGTTTGTATATTATTTCGAATATTGACACGAATTACAATATTACGCTCATTAGTATAGTAGTCATTTGTAAGTAAAGAGCCGTGGAAGCTCAGTGGGTAAGCGCTCGCTGTAAATTTCACAGTACGCGAGCAACCGGGTTCGATCGCAGCCGGCACCAATGAAATTGTTAATTGCAATTTTAAGTGCTGATTTACCATGTGCTCGGCGGTGAAGGAAAACATCATGAGGGAACCTGCATGTTTGAAAAACAAGAAAAAAATATTTCGAAGACATGTGAAATTCGCCAACACGCATTGGGGTAGTGCGGTGGATATTTCCTTGCCCTAAAACCCTCTCGGAAATGAGAGGAGGCCTGTGCCCAGCAGTGGGACGTATATAGGCTGTAACTTTAACTTTTTAACTAACTTAATTTATAGGTACATACGTGTTAGTCTAGGTCATCGTATCTCAAACTTTTTTGTATCGCGACCCCCTAAATTGCAAAAATATAAATGTGATACCTTCATTGTTTGATAAAACAATAAAATACGCTTTCATTATAATGATGCGTGCTTTAAATTTTGTCTTTGAAATGAATTTGGGAATTTGTCTTAAGCTTATTTGAAGCGAAAACTTCATTAGAATCGTTGTGATTTGAAACTCGATGAAACGAAAGAGCAACACTAAAAAGAGACAAACATATACTACTATAGAATTTAGCCTGCGAGAGAATGAGATAGAATACAGTATACAGTGTTTCCTATTATCTCGGTTTCCTTTTCTGAAGGTTTTCATTTCTACCGTGTGCGATTTGTACCAATATTTTTTTTAAACTGAGACCCCCTAAATTTAATTGTGACACCCTACCCCCAATATGTTTGAGAAACGGTACTCTAGATAATTAATGTATATTTTATATTATAACAAATATCGCCATGTAAAGCCATATTAGAATTTTTGAATTGAAGGAAAGCCAAGCCAAGCTACAGTACGTGCACTGCAGTGTTCCGGTCTGGAGAGTATTGAGAGTCAGTTTAATTACAGGCTGTGAGGCATTACATCCTAGTCCACAGAGGTAGCAACGCATCTGTAGTTTTCTTCGTCAGAAATTGGTTGCAGTTGTCCATGGGATGCAGTAGCCACTTACGTCAATAAAAATAATATTTAAAAAGTCATACAAATTAAAAAATGATTCCAGTTTCTTTGTCATAGCTTAGTATCAAAACTTCTTTTTAATTTGCAATGAGACATTAAGACGAGAGAGACCTTAAAAGTTAAGTTTTTTGTGTTCTTTTCAGCAGACTTTAAAAAAAGGAGGAGGTTCTCAATTCGACTGTATTTTTTTATGTGTGTTACCTCAGAACTTTTTTCTAGGTGAACTGATTTTGATGATTCTTTCTTTATTTGAAAGCTGGTGCTTCTCATGTGGTCCCATATAAATTTGATCAAGATCTGACCAGTAGTTTTTGAGTTATAGTTGTACAACATTTTTAATTTTACCACTTGTATTTATTATTTGTAACTATTATAAGACACTGCTTGACTACTACTAAACGGTAAGTGGTGATACAGCCGTCGATGGCAAAGCGCACTGGCTTAGCTTAACAAAAGCCTATTCACTCTTGCCTTCAAGGCTACGAACCGTGGGTGGTTCTAGGGATCAAGATAGTTTTAGCAATCCTTCAATTATTTTGACATTTATACATATGGCACTAGCCACCAGTGTAGCGAAACTATTGCGCCGCGTAACGCACCGTGTGCCTTTGCTGTAACATAGTGGAAAGCGTTCGGCGGAGCGGTTCGGTTCGGAAAGCTTATTTGCACTAGCGTCAATATTAGGCTATCGTACCATTAAATGAGACAATCGTTTTTGGGCCCACTAGAAATTTTAACGATACTTAATTTTATTACACATAAACAAGTTACAGATTTATTATAGTAAAAGGCCTAAAGATTTTATGAAAATCTAACCGGAATCATGAAATCTGAAAAAATTTTGATATTCGTGTTCTGGCTAATGTAATATGAAAAAAAAATGCGTGTAACGAAAGAACGAACTACTAAAAGGATTTTCTATCAATCTTAAAGTACCTATAAATGCTAAATATACCTACAACTTTATTTAATACTATTAAGAGATTAAGCAGAGACTACGGACTTCCATTTGTCACGATCCTGACACACTTCTCTCGCCTCCTTTACATCCATATACTCATATCTACGCATACACGCTCGTCGGTTAAGGATACTCCTAATCTGGCCTATTTTCAATATATCGCCAATTTGGTCGACAAACCACCCCTAAAAGCTACCACTATTTTAACTTATAATACTGGTGAAAACTACTATTGAATATTACTATTGTAATCTATAGATTATAAGGAATAAACCGACATGTAATTCATTACCTTGTGGTGCCACATTTTGTGGTGGGCCCATTCTCCATACAAAAATAAATTGTCTTCTTTACTTACCTTGCGTGTAAATAACTTGTAGTTATATTTACCTACGCAAAGTGTAAAGTTTATAAGTTTGACGCGTCAATTTCACAATGCTTAATATATGTGAAAACTTTGTAATAATCTTCAACAAACTGTACATTTTCCACTACTAGACATGGATTCTTTCATGAACGAGAAAATGCATGTTACTAGATATATTTATTGCTAGTGCAGAAAGTAAAATAAAAACAAATTATGATTAAAAAAATACTCTAGATATAATCTGCGCTATTTATTTTTAGGATTGATCACAAGGTTTTTGTATTTAATATTGTTCACACTTATGACACCCATAAGATTAAGATGAAACATGCTGTTGCATTTTCATAAGCCGCAGACCGCGACAGAGACTACGCAAAAGTTTTGCGAAAAAAGAAAAACATTTTTGACTGTATCATGTTTGCACTCTATTGTGGCAAAGAAAACATTACGTTAAGATTTACATTTGGGTATACTCTTTTAACTACTTGACTATCTATAACGATTATTGAATTAGCAAAGATCGTGGTGACAGACAGTTCGGTATAAAGGTATATTTTTACAAGTGAAATTTTTTAATTTTTAAAAAATAAAATTTTAACACTTATGTTCTAATCATATTCTTGCATTGTCATCCAAATTTGAGCTATATATTCAAAATTTCAAGTTTCCAGCTTATCGGGAAGTTAGTTTAAAATCAATTACTAAATTCCACCCGACAGACAGACAAGGTAAGTGACATTATAAAAACGTGGTAAAATACAGCGTCGAAAAATACGTAGTAATAATTTTATCTGGCATTTAAATATATAGCTGTTATTATTTTAGTACTAAGGTTTAAAATAAAATGTTTATCTAAGTAATAAATTGCAAAGGTATGCTTTTATATTTAAACTTCTACGGATTCTAATATAAATCACTTTGCTTCCATCAAATAAATAATTTATAAGCCCCGACAGCTGTCTCGCGTCTGTAGCGTGATCCCTCTCGGAGGAACTTTCGGCTCCCCCGCCCAGCGAAACATGCCTGCATTAGTTTGAGGCACCGGGTGAATTATATTACGTGCTGGATATAGCAGAACCTTCTTTTACGTAATATCATAATTTGTCAAAGTATGGAGTTGGTGTGACATGAGAACTCTTCAAAAAATAGATTCCAATATTGTCTCGCGAAAAAAGCGAATCTTTACGTATTCAACCCTACACAAAGGAAAAACACAACTTGTAATGCCAGTTACTCGACTCCACAGGTTTATTTTTTTAGTCACAGGCACGGAACTTGAAAATGAAACCGGCCAAATGCGAGTCGGACTCGCGCATGAAGGGTTCCGTACATCGTAATACACGTTTCTAGTAAGGGAGCCTCCTTTAATTTTTAATCTATTTTTATTTTTTATTTGTTGTTATAGCGGCAACAGAAATACACATTCTGTGAAAATTTCAACTGTCTTCCTATTACGGATCATGAGATGCAGCCCGCTGACAGACAGACGGACGGACAGCGGAGGCTTAGTAAATAGGGTCCCGTTGGTTACCCTTAGGGTACGGAATCCTGAAAACGAACGTAATGTTACACAAAAAATGTGTGAAGCACCCCTAGGTCATACAATTTTGTTTGTCATACGCGAAATACACGCACGCAATCGTTGCCATTATTAATTAAGAATGAAAGAGCGCCGAAGCAGTAATTAGTACGACATACGCCATTGCGTGAACTTTGATGCGAAGTAAGTGATTAAAGCAGCATGTAAACACTCACTGCCTTCGACACTGTCAAAGAAGTATTTCGGAAAGAAGCAGCAATATATATACATACTTCTTAACGTCCTCATTTCTCATTCCATTGCATCCATAACAGCCTATAAAAGTCCACTGCTGAACATAGGCCTCCCCCATAGATTGCTTCATAGAGGGATATTTGCCATAGTTGTGATGTTACTGTTGATTTAATAATTTCACCTCTCAATGCGTCATGTGCTCCTGGTAGATTATCTTCTATACATCCATCCATAACAGCCTATAAAAGTCCACTGCTGAACATAGGCCTCCCCCATAGATTGCTTCATAGAGGGATATTTGCCATAGTTGTAATGTTACTGTTGATTTAATAATTTCACCTCTCAATGCGTCATGTGCTCCTGGTAGATTATCTTCTATACATCCATCCATATCAGCCTAAAAGTCCACTGCTGAACATAGGCCTACCCATAGATTGCCTCATGGGGGGATTTTGCCATAGTTGCTACGTTTAACAAGCGGGTTGACAACCGCAATTTTTATTATAATTTTGAATTGTTATCAGGAAGATGCTGCTGCCCATCTCCTGTTTCATTTTCCCTCTGTCGCCTCTTACGACACCCACGGGACGATATGGGGTAGTGGATATTCTTACACCGCCACTACACTTTCTACACACAGCACAGCAATAATTTTACTTTCATACTTCTTCTGCCAAACCCAACTTTCACCACCATACATTAAGGTTTAAATAAAATCAATTTATTATTACATCACATAGGTACTGATATTTTGATAGAATACTAAACAGTACCTGTCACGACTCATGTGACAAACTGTCTTGTATTTTATTAGCCTTCATCTTGTCATATTCTCAAACATGAGCGGAAAAATTATTTATATTCTAGAACAATCCAGAACAAATAAACTCTTTCAAATTCCCAGTCACATCGCATCCTCTCACGAGCGAACGTGACCGAATGACGCTGCTACGAAAACGTAACATGCATATCTCATTTCTCGACATGTAGACATCTAGGCTAGGCTCTAGGATTTCTGGAGTCATTCAAGAACGCCGTCCCCGTTTAAATTTTTTTCTTTATCTATCATGTCACAGTAACATAACTTCTATAGTTATTAGTGTAGGTGGTAGTTAACTATTATTTATTTATTTAACTATTCAAAGTGGGTAAGACACATCATTTTATTTTATTACGCGGGTCTTAGCTAATTAAATTTAACATCTTTAATATAATGGATTTCTGCAAAGTAACGCCTCATTCTATTAATTATTTTAGTATTTATTATAACAAAAATACCTTATCTAAATATTCACAATTCATAAGTACAGTGCAACATAAACCTATAAAAGATTTTTCTGCACACTGCAGTTCGCAGTCTTTCGAGCGTAAATATTTTAATATTATTTAAAGTAAGAAGGTAGTTCGCTCGCTTATATGAAATAAGGATACAAACTAACTAAGGGCACTCACATGCGATTGGAGATAAAATGAATGGACATCAGTGAAAGTTCTATAGGTATTGACCGAATGAGAATTATTTTTTTACTATCAGGTGTGGTCCTTTTTCTGTTAATAAGGGCTAATAATTTTCTGCGCACCAGATGTCGCTAGTTGACACTGAGGTAAAGTTTTTTGTTACACAATGTAATTAAATTGTGAAGTTGGTTTTAAATAAAAGTTTAACAGTTTCTAGAGTATTATATTAAAACACAAAACAATGCCTCAGTGGTTTGCTCTTTAATTTTTTTCCATATTTTTTACTTTTTCTACTTTTATGAATATCTATGGTTTGGTTTATTTATTCTTAATCTTATTAATATAAAATATAGCTAATAGTACAGAAAGAAACAATAACTTTTACATTTTCCGAACAAATTAACTTCCCCGCTATGAACTCTGTCAAATATTATACCTCACTTTCTAGTGACGCCACCATGGTGGCAGAAAAAAGTCGTGGATGCCCTCATTAGCCTGTCATAGTTGGTATCACCCTCTTACCCACATTGTACCAGCTAGCAGCAGTTCACTCAATGCTGTCTCAAATTCTATGCTATATATAAGCCAATGCTTGACTACCATGCCATGATGCCACCTGATGGTAAATAAGAGGTGATGTTGCCGAAAATAGCGAAGCGTAATGACTTAGCTCAATAAAGACCTTTATCTTGAAGACACCCACATTATAATCTGATGGAACGAGAAATGCTAGTTAATATTCCACTCCTTTGCTGTAATGTTTTAAAAATGTTTCGAGGACATGATATGAGGTCCGCAAACACAAACTGAAACAGTGCAGCGAACTGATTGCTCTATAACCCTTTCAAAAATGAGAAACCTGTGCCCAGCAATGAGACGTACATAGGCAGTAACTACAGTGGAATCTCGGTAACTCTAATTTCAAGGGACATGCTAAAAATTCGAGTAAATGAGTTTTCGACTTGAGAATAACTTCGAGATTTCTTTCCCAAACATAAACAAACACAAGGTACACAGATGTGTTATTTAGAAAGTTTAATGAATGTATTTATTCATTGCACGTGTACGAAGTAAACACAATAGAACAGACGCAACAAACATTCCTTTTGGATTTTATTGTTTTTATTTCTATGAGTTCGGAAAATTCCAACTAAGACGTCATTATATTTTACTAACTTCAACTTACAGAGTCTGTTTTTTTTTAAATTCGAGTTATAGAGTACAAATATGTACTATCAATACCTCGCAGGGAAATGTTCATTTTGTTCGAGTTACAAAGACTAAATAATTCGAGATACTGCGTATTTAGGGATTCGGCGGAAAGGAATGGCATTTTCTCGTCTTACTGAGGATTACGACTTAACAAGGTTCGAGTTATCGAGATTCCACTGTATATCTTTTACTATCTATTTATCTATCTTATACTAACTCTTAAGACCGTGTAGTGGCGGTGTCAGAATATCCACTATCGTCTCGTGGGTGTCGTGAGAGGCGACAGAGGGAAACAAATTAGGGAATGGGCAGCGTCTTCCGACTAAATATAAAAGACTGGCAAAAGCGTGGCAACTATGGCAAATATGCACCCTATAAGGAAATCTATAGAGAGGGGGTCTAATTTCTGCAGTTAACGTTTTAAAAGCTGTAACGGATATCTTTTACAAAATTATAAAATCATAGGTATACATACCTACCTACCCAAAAATCAGATCGGTGTGGTATTATATTAAGAATTAAAATGCGTTGTCACCTCTGAAAATGAATATGAAATATTTCGTTACCGGTAAAAAGGGTTTCCGATTACTCTACTTTACAGTCTACTGTTATCTTATGAAACAGAGCAGCAGTACATTTCATTCATGACATTGATTATACTATGAATATTGTATTATATAAATATATATATATTGTATTAATTATACAAGTATTATCGCAATACGTCAGTCTTCCGGTAAATAAAGCTAAAATATTCCGAGCATAATGTCTATGTTGCATGCACCGCGGCAGCAGTCGAGGGGTTCAATAAATGGTGTGGGAGGGAGTGGCGCATTGCACCTCCATTTTGGCCCGCGCTAGAGAGGGACAGAGCACTGACCTACATCAATAGGTGGACATTTCGCGGAGAGCGGAAGAATGCGCAGTGTGCGCGCGCTCTACGTATAGCTGTGTTGAGGAGAGCTATGCGGTCGTAACTACGATAGCTGCGAGTTTGTTTCTTGTCGGTTCCAAGCTTTTTGTCGATAATTATTGTGTCCATTATGGTGGCGCTCTGAATCAGAATTTATAGGCGCGTTGGCGCTTGTTTTATCGATTGGACGCTGTGCTGTAGAGAGAAAGATACATGACTTAAAGGAATGCTTTTTTTTTTACAAAAAATTATAAATCTCTTTGTTAAGCTCTTAGGAATAAATATGAAAAATTAAGTGTGCTATATATAATAACAATTACAGTAACAAGAGATATCCCACATACAGCATGTAACAAAAACCCTGTGGTTACCGTTAAGTGCGTTATCAGGATCAGTATTCAAACCTATAGAAATAACTTTTTTTTAAAAAACTCGTCCAATCTTTTTATTTTTTATTAAAAAAAAATATTTGGTTTTATTACCTCTTACTGACACGAGCCGATGCTAAAGCAAAGTAAAGCGGGATCTTTGACAATCCTCTTACTCCCCGGACAATGCGGGGGTAATAAAACCACATACAATTTGCATACAATTTTTTTTTAAATAAAATTTAAAATTTAAAAAAAATTGGTCGAGTTTTTGAAAAAAAAGTTATTTGTATACGTTTCAATACTGATCCTGATAACGTACTTAACGGGAACCACAGGGTTTTTGTTACATATTGTATATAGATAACAATCATTATATGAAAACTAACTGAATTTGTGTGCACCTCATGATTAAAATCCAGAACTTTTTGATATTACGTAAGCGGGTATCGGCTAAAGCTACCCTGTAACTATTTAACTACAACACAACAATATAGCATCCATCGCCATACGAATAAAAATCTATATAATAACTTCAATAAAAAAAATTAAAAAAAAACCAAAACAAAGGAAAAACCCGACGATCGTCAAACAGCTGAACAGATTTTCTTGAAACGGCTAAGAAAACTCGATTAAGACACCTATCAAACGGAAAAAAAAAACACAATCGGTTCATCCGTTCAGGAGCTATGATGCCACAGACAGACACACAGAAACACAGATACACACTACAAACTTATAACACCCCTGTGTTTTCACAAGCTTATATAAGCGTTGCTAGGCGCCATGGTCACATTATTGCATGGGCACCGAAGTTACTTGTGTATGCCAGAAAGTGCTTCAAAAATTGATTACAAATTATGAACCGTAAAGACAAACGAAGAAGTTGAGTTCATTAAAAAGCTTATAAAAAATGAAAACGAAAATCGAAGACCGATGTCTCGATTTCGACCCTTTAGGCCGTTCCGTTACAGCCTACTAAAGTCCACTGATGAACATAGGCCTCCCCCATAGATTGCCTCATTGGGGGGATATTTCCATTAGTTGCCAAGCTTGGTAAGCGGGTTGGCAACCTCAGTTTTTTATGTTTAGTCGTTATTGGGAAAAAATTTATACGTGGTAGAGCCATGCTACAGCTATATTAATAGTATAGTTAGCACGAATGGGTCCGCTCGACCGAAGAAGGACCACGCTCTCACAGAATACCAGCGTAAAATAGCAGCTTAATGCTGCTGTGTTTTCGTATGGTGAGTGTAGAGTACCGGAGACCCTTTTTACTGGAAAAGAGGCATTCTATCTTAGTCCTCACGGCTGACAACGCATCTGCATTTTAATTCGCAAACGAAGATAGATGTAGATGTATATGGGCCACACCAACCACTTACCATGCTCGGTTGACACCCTTATTCTATAAAAAAATGGAAGTCTCCGCCTACCCCTTTGGGTGATAGGCGTGAGTGTTTATGTATTATGTATAACTTATAACATAAATCGTTTAGTAACTTATACGCAGATCCAATTAACAGCAATAGTTGTGCAAAGCTAAGAAGAGTTAATTTGACTGCATATTAATGACTTCAAAATAAAAAATAAAAAATTTTTGCCTGGTATATTATATATAGTTATATTTAATCTAAACAATTTCGGTAGGTACAGCAAAGCTCTGCGTCAGTATGGCCGCCGCGTAGCGGGCGCCGTAAAGCGCTTTGAAACTTTTTTCAGTGTGTAAGTAATTGAAAAAACCTCTCCCTAACTTCTACCGCTCGTAAATATAAGGTTCACGAGGAAAATATTGATGACAGTATCAGTATAAAATAACGAAGCGGTCGCTAATATCACGTATAAGTAATACGATAAAAGCCTTAAGTCCACTGCTGAACATATACTTCCCACACAGATAGCTTTATAGATGGAATATTGCCATAGATACCACGCTTGGCAGGCAGGTTGGTAAACTACAGATTCTATTTGTTAACGCTACTGTCCATCTCCTGGTTTGTTTCCCTCTGTCGCCTCTTACGACACCCACGGACGATATGGGGTTGTGGCTATTCTTACACCGCCACCGGGTTAGGTTAAAGTCAAAGTAAAGTAAAGTAAAGTTACAGCCTATATACGTCCCACTGCTGGGCACAGGCCTCCTCTCATTTCTGAGAAGGTTTTAAGGCAAGGAAATGTCCGCCGCGCTGCCCCAATGCGTGTTGGCGGAGTTCATGTCTTCGAAATCTTTTTTTTTTGATTTCTTAGACATGCAGGTTTCCTCACGATGTTTTCCTTCACCGCCGAGCACGTGGTAAATCAGCACTTAAAATTGCAATTAACAATTTCATTGGTGCCGGCGGGGATCGAACCCGGGTTGCTCGCGTACTGTGAAACTTACAGCGAGCGCTAACCATCTGAGCTACCACGGGTTAGGTTAAGCCTCAAATAAATAAATAAACCACTCCTAACACAAACATTTTAAGCTAACACCCACGATGCAAGACAAATTACTAGTGTGGAAGTAACAAAAAAAAACAGGCGCGAGTGTCGTGGAACACTCGGTTGGAACGAGTTCCTTTCGTAGTTTGTATTATTATTGATAAACGTATTATATTATTGATTACAAATAGAAATAAATGAATTACTAGCGTCTATAAAAATGAAGCATCATTTAAAATAAAATAATATTTCTTTCATGGTAAGATAAGAAAAAGTGCGAGGGAGATGGATATTATTCCATCTCGCTTCCTTATAGCCGTCAAGGCCGTCTACACTACGTCAGAAGGGGTCGTGACGGAAAAATCTTACACTTTTTCTCGCCTAGCCCCCATCCGCCAAATTCGTACCGTTCGATAAGGAACTTCGTTCCAAAAAATTTGTGGTTACCAGGAATATTCATCTTCAGCCCGTAAAAGTAGTGTTGACTTGCTTTAAACGTCACGCTTGGCAGGACGATCGCAGTACCTGACGTAAGCACCTTTGATACAGCTGCTTGTCACAGGTCTTAGTAGGTACTTTACATCTATACAAATAAATAAAATTGAAGTGTCTGTTTGTAATGTCAAAATAACAGCTTTTTACTAAATGCATATGAAAGTATACGGTACTTATAACAAAAACACAATTTTTAAAATTTTTGTCTGTCTGTCTGTCTGTTTGTTCCGGCTAATCTCCGGAATGGCTGGACCGATTTTGACCGGACTTTCACTGGCAGATAGCTGATGTTATAAGGAGTAACTTAGGCTATTTTTGTTTTTTTAAAAAGAATTAGTGAAAAATATTAAAACACATGAAATTCTAAATTACACGCGGGCGAAGTCGCGGGGAACAGCTAGTCTAGAATAAGGGAGATGGTTACACTGCCATTTATCTGAAGCTGTAAGATTATTATGGTATAACGTTGTCGCCAATTACGACTCCCATGGGACGATAAGCGGTGACGGATTCTCCTACGCCGCCACAACACACCATCGAGACGTGAATATTAAGTGTTACATAGAATCGCTAGTAGTTTTATAAAAGGTTGGTCCACTGTAATAACGTCCTCTTGACTTTCGGTCACGGTGGCAAGTGTCTACGGAGACTAGCCATCTGCGAGGACTGGATTATAGTGCCGAATGTATGCGCAAGCACGGGTGCACTCTCTATTCCCTCACTTTCATAGAACGATGGGACGGCTATTCGTCACGACCGGAGAGAGATCAGATGCAGAACTAACGGCTTTACGAGCTTTCCGGGGCACGGGGGTGCAACACCGCCAACTTACTGACTCCGGACTGCTACTGAGCATTTCTTGACAGAAAAACTTATTTTGGACCGACCCGGGATTCGAACCCGGGACCTCATAATCAGCAACCGCGTTTACGACCACTAGTAACTGTACTGGCCTACTGTTACTAATGTATAACAATAATAATGTTTCTCCAAATAAAACAGCCAATAAAACTTGCCTATATGCGACTTCTGTTAATGTTTGAAATAACCTTGCAATATAGCCAATGTCACCTCGGAACAATCCCCATTAAATTAAAAGACATTAACAACTAAAATCCCGTTAGGGGAAGAAGACAACATTAACGGGCACTAATACTAGTACCGTTAACTTGATTTATGGAGGGGACTTGGGACTAGACAATTCTAAGCCATAGAGCCTTAACCTAAATCAAACAATGACAGCACTTGATTCATTAGATCTGATCTACATTGCTTGCGTGTAATTAACGAAGTTCAGTAACCCACGATAAATGACATCACTGTATGTGTGCAGTATGCAACAGGCCGCCGCATCTAAATTAATGGATATAAGTCTGACAACATACCTAGGGACACTCGATTAAGACACCTTTCAAACGTAAAAAAACTTAATGAAAATCCGGTCATCCGTTCAGGAGCTATGACAGACAGACACTCAGATATACATATACACACTACAAAATTATAACACCCTCTGTTTTCGTCGGGGTTAAAAAAACATGCTCTGTATATTTACGTAGCAAGCCTACAAACATCGCAACATTATACTTGCATGGTTACATGGTATGGTATACTACAATGTGGTATGGTTGCAGCACGAATGTTTCGACTCGACCGGAGAAGTACCACAGGAGTGTGGTACTAAAAAATAAGGTAACAGAATAAATTGCAGCATAATGCTGCTGTGATTCGTATGGTAAGTGACTGACTAATGAATGACGACCCGTAGACCATTTAAGGCACTTCACGTAACTTCTCATAAGTAACAATTCATCTAGATATTGAATAAAACTATTTTTACGGATTTTATCGCGTTTAAATTTACTATTTTGATTCCCGACGTTTCGGGTGCTTTGCAACAACCCATGGTCATGGGGGACTGAGATGAAACATCTCAAATATCATCAAAATAGTAAAATTAAACGCGATAAAATCCGTAAAAATAGTTTTATTCAATGTGTAGTGTTCGCGTAAATATAAGAAATCATTATTCATCTAGATGTAGGTGTCGATTGGCTACAATATTCACTTATCACAAGGTGAACTGTTTGGTCGTATGCCACCTTTACTTGTACAATTTATACAAAACTACATAAGAATAATTCTGCCTCGTTGGTTTGGTAGTCAGTACCGCGATTGCTGATCATAAGGTCCTGGGTTCGAATCCCGAGTCGCGCCAAAATAAGTTATTAGGTATTTGTGGCCATAAATTCTCAGTAACAGCCTGAAGCCATGAAGTTAGTGATGTTTCCACTCCGTGTCCCAGAAAGCACGTAAAGCCGTTGGTCCAGCTCGTGATCTGTCTCTGTTCGTATCGGATTTCAGTCCCGTCGGACTATGAGGGTGAGGTATGTAACAGAGAGTGTACCTGTGCTAACACTCGTTCAATATAATTTCGTTCTGCGCAGATGGTTAGTCACCGTTCTACTTCTATTTTTTTTTATATGGTAGAGCCACGCTGCAGCTACATTATGGTTGTACCACGAATGGGTCGGCTCGACTGGGGTAGGACCACGCTCTCACAGAATACCAGCGTAAAATAGCAGATTAATGCTGCTATGGTTCGTGTAGTGAGTGTAGAGAACCGGAAACCCTTTTTACTGGAAAAGAGGCATTCCATCTTAGTCCTCACGGGTGACAACGATCTGCATTTTGATTATTTATTGAGGATAGATGTAGGTGTCTATGGGCCACAGCATCCACTTACCATAAAGTGAACTGTGTGCTCGTTTGCTACCCTTATTCTATAAAAAGATATTTTTTATTTTAGATAATTTAAGATATATTAACAGCGACTGTTAATTTTTTGTCGGTATTCTACAACCAACAAGCCATCGACTTACCGTCGCGCCGGCCGCCGACGAAGTCACGTTAACCTACCCTCGCAAAAAGCGCATACGACTAAATATGGTGCAAGCATACAATACGAGCGACGGTGACGCAATCCCGCTCCGGACAATGATCTCCATTTTGACAAATTAGCGTGCGATCTGTTGCCTCGTGTGTAAACTTTAAAGGGCGTGTTGCACTTGACACCGAAGGAATAAATTACATCGTTTTTGTAAGAGAACGAGTAACGAACTGATGCGCGCGTTGTGAATACTGCTGTAAGGTACATAGCACGGCATAAAACACTGCCCGGTTTCTGTTGCTACGCGATTTTCTCTATGTTTCTTAATTTATTCTTTACAATTTAAAATATGTGCCGCCGATTTTATGTCCACATGTCCATCTCAAAAATATGCAGAATGTTTTCTTTTTTTTTTAATATGTAGTGAGTTGCCTGAGCGTGCTTTACAGCTTCACAGGAAGACTCGGCGTCAGGGAGCAGCGTTAAAGATGCCGACGGCCTGGCAATATTTTTTATAGAATAAGGTTGACAAACGAGCACACACCACCTGATGGTAAGTGGACGCTATGGCCTATAGACATATCTATCTTAGATTCAGAACCAAAATGCAAATGCGTTGTCACCCCAGAGGATTTAGATGGAATGCCTCACTTCCAATAAAAAGGGTCTCCAGTTCTCTACAGATACCATACGAAACACAGCAGCGTTAAGCTGCTATTTTACGCTGGTATTCTGTTAAAGCGTGATCCTTCCAACCCATTTGTACTGCAACACTAAAATAGCTGTATCATTACTCTATCTCTATATATAAAAATCAATTGCTAAATTAGTTAGTCTCGCTAAAACTCGAAAATGGTTCGACTGATTTCGATGACATTTTTTGTGTGTGTTTGAGTGGGTCCCTGGATGGTTTGGATTTAGATTGACCCGGACCTGGTAGGTGGCGCTGTCGAGATGAAGAAGAAATCACCAGTGCGAAGCCGAAAAATAACAAGTGCTCCCAAAATCTACATTCAATTTTCTTTAATATACTCGTATACAACATAACATGATAATAGTACATAACATTATATATGTACATAACAAAACATGATATACTGTACATAACATGTTATAAAAATTATAGCAAATCCTCGAGAAAATAAAACATGAAATTTGAAATCATCAAAATTGAAATGAAATTTTGATGAGTGAGTTGTAGTTAAATTCTTCTTAATCATTACAGCGTCGCAGGCTCCTATCTATGGCGATAAGTACAATACTGTCCTCACAAAAAAAAATGACGCATATGGCGTTTATGCTGCTGCTCTATGCTGAACTAACGAACGTGTTATTATTTTATTAGTAAGTAATTTAAAAGTTTTAATAGTAAATACATAAAAAGCTTTAACATCTGGTCACACATACAAAATTAATGTAAACCTCTTGTATTATTACAACATACATACAAACACGTAACTCCTCATAACCCTTCCTTTCTCATCGTAGTCGGTTAAAAGAGCTAAAAGGAAAATGTCAGCCGCTAAATACGCATTTATTATCCGTCCAAAGCGTGTATTATTAGACATTCCGATGCACCGGAACCACAAGCTAAAAATGGCGGTCGCGAAGTGCGAAGCGCGAGCAATGCAACTAAATTCTAAATATATATATCAAGCAACAATTTACATAATTAAGTGCAGGAGTAAACAGGAAACAGAGATGACGCATCCATTTCCATCCACTCGGCAATAGGGTAACCATGCATTTCCATAAATATGAAACGTCCTTAAAATTTAATGATCGAGAATATTAAATTATAATAAGGAATCTTTGTCCTTACATAGACAGTGGATTTTCTTACGCCGCCAAGCGCCATCCACAGTATTCCGTGGGTGTCGTAAGATGCGACAGGGAGAAACTAAAACAGGAGATGGACATTGTTTTCATGTTTTAAACAGTACAGTATAGACAGTAGCATCTTCCTGTCAGGAAATTCCTGAAGACAACTTAATAGTTACAGAAAACTACGGTTGCCAACCCGCGTGCCAAGCGTAGTAACTATGAAAAATATTCCACAATGGGTTCAATCTAGGGAGAGACCTGTGTCCAGCAATAGACATTGGAGTGGATTGTCGTGCGAATGTAAAAAAAACAATGTAATTATTTTATACGAGTATAATGTACAAGAACGTAAATGACGATATCCTTCTGATTGGTTTTCAACTGTGTCACTAACGATTATGTCATAAAATCTGAAGTAGACTAGATTGCACTGTTTAAGACATAGGAACAATCACAGTACAACCAGACCCGAACACCATCAATTTGTGTTTTTGCACAAACGTTGACACCCGCTAAGATTCTACCTAGGAACCGAGGCAGAGTAGCTAAGTACTCTGACTACTAGGCCACACGGTCGTTTATATTCTATATATAGCCAAAACGATAGTTAAAAAATTTATGAGAAAAAATAGGTATATTTCATGGATTATAAGTTTGGGACATTTTACAAAAATAAATTATTATGCGCACACTAGCAGTGCGTCTGAATTCAGGAGGCGTGCAAGTGTCGCATATAAATAATAGTGTCCCGTGCAGGAAGGCGTAAAGGATGCGGATTGATACGTGCGTGACGTCACAGCCTCCCTCGGGACGCAGTGTGGCGTCATGACATGGTAATGAGCTTAGTCGAAGCGATTTTGATATCCGGATAGGTTGCATTAGTACTTTCCTCGACTCCCAAGTCAGTAATTCCTTCATGGGGCAATGTGTACGCTTTACAACAATGTCCCAGAAAATATGCTGGACCTATAAATGAAAAAGTTCAAATTTTTTATTAAGCAAACAATTGTTTAATAACTTTTGCTATGTGTACTACTAAAGAGTACATGATTGATAATAACTCCTAGTAATGAGGTGATCGCTACCATGCTGATTCTAAATGTTTTTATATTTAACTGTACAACATATATATTTTTATAGAATATGGGTAAAATTTTTATACGTGGTAGAGCCATGTTGCAGCTATATTAGTAGTATAGCTGTAGTACGAATGGGTCGGCTCGACCGGGGAAGGACCACGCTCTCACAGAATACCAGCGTAAAATAGCAGCTTAACACTGCTGTGTTTCGTATGGTGAGTGTAGAGAACCGGAGACCCTTTTTACTGGAAAAGAGGCATTCCATCTTAGTCCTCACGGGTGACAACGCATCTGCATTTTGATTCTTTATTTATCCTCGATTAAGAATCAAAATGCAAATGCGTTGTCACCCTGAGGACTAATATGGAATGCCTCGTTTCCAGTAAAATGGGTCTCCGGTTCTCTACTCAAAATTTAAAAACGGGATTTCATTATAAAAGCGTGTACATCGCCCCAAGATGTATTACTAACTCTGTGGATTCGAGTTACTGGTACTACTAACTAACTATTTATTGACGGAGGTTATCGGGCTTGTTATCATTATCATTCGAAGGTCTGGTGACATGTCCCGACTCACCCTTGATCGGTACGCCAAATGTCCCGATTTTTACTAACCACCTTAGTCTGTTAATTGATCGATAATTTTGACAGCAAAAATAAATACACCTGGAAGGTGTTAAGCTATATTTAAAAAAAAATTTTGCTTTGTCATTTTCATAAACTCGCCAAACGACTAAATAGTCAACATAACAGTTTCAAACTTCGCGCGTATTGTGTTGGCAAGATAACAAATATCATTCATGTCGTCTCGTTTTTTTCTTTTGCCGCCTGATGTCGCCCGCCCCGCCGCGCCGCGGTAAGCATCGACGTCGTCAAATCGACGATCATTTATTATATCATTCTTTTACTAGTAATTTGTACAGTACCTAGCTTACGTGCGGAGGTATAGACAGGTAAGTTAGTAATGCAAAAGTATTGTGGATAAGTTCTACTAATCACTAGTCAATTTGTAGTGTCAAAGCGGCAATATTAATATATAAACAAAAAATATAATATAAATGTATATTATAAAACTTTAGTAACAGAAGTTGATCTTATCCTCCGAGTCCGCAGTCATTGCGTAACTCTCTCGCGTCGCGGAAACAAGCGCAATACTCCGCGCCGGTGCATTCATAATCCGGCGTGATCGACCTCCGCCAAGGCTGTCTCCGTGACTCAATAAGCGCCAGAGCACTCGTCCCCCCACTGCCCGCTCTGATCCCACTTTCCATATGCTGCCTAACGCGAATCTGAACTGTAACAATAGTCCAAAGTTGTTTACGACAGACCGAGGTTTTTTCGTACTCCGGCTGCTCGCGAAACTCGGGCATAATGAGAGGCGTTCGTATTTAATGCGGACGCTGACGGAAAACGCTTAAAAATATATGTGTTGATTTTAAATACGACGTAGAAAGACCAAGAGATAAGGGATTCATTCATAAAATATTTACAACGTTGAAATATTTGAAATCTACTCTCCGTAGGTTTATACCGAGCGATTATTATAGACACCAAAAGTTTTAGCATCATGACGCGTATTATTACAGCATTCTTTATCTTTTTTATCAGATAGTAACACCTCAGTTGAACATGAGTCTAGAAGGTATTTTCCATAATCACCACGCTTGATAGGTTAACCGTGTTGTGGCAGTGTAAGGATATCAACTACCCCATATCGTCCCGTGGGTGTCGTAAGAGTCGAAAGAGGGATACTGAAACCGGAAAGGGGCAGCAGCGTCTTCCTGATAATAACTCAAAATTTAAAAAAAAAGCGCGGTTGTCAACCCACCTGCTAAGCGTGGCAACTATGGCTAAACACCATATGAGACAATCTATGGGGGAAACCTATGTTCAGCAGAGGTCGCATTGGCGATTTGGCGCATTGGCGCTGCTCCTTGTCGCCGGTCAGGATATTTTACATGATGTGTCTATTTATTTATTATAAAATAAGGTTGGCAAACAAGCCCACGGCCCCCTAATTTAGTAGCCCAGAGACACCTACATATATCATCGATTAAGAATCAAATTAAAGATGCGTTGGTGACAACGCATATTATAAAATTTCTCAGTCGAGGATAGATGTTAGTCCACAGCATCCTGTAAAGTGCAACCCTTACTTAGATAATAATAATAAAATTACTTCCACATAAGCAATAGTTATGCTCCGGGTTTCTCTGCGTGATAAACTTAGAAATGAGAATATCCGCAACATAACCAGAGTGACCGACATAGCCCAACGGATTGGTAAGCTGATGCAGCAATGCGCCGGCCATATAGCTCGAAGAACCGACAACCGATGGGGAATAAAGATTCTCGAGCGGCAGCCTCGTACAGGTAGGCGAAGTGTGGGGTGGCCCCACTATGGCCTGGATGAGCGACGACCTGGTAAGACATGCAGGAAGTCGATGGATGCAGTTGGCTCAGGACTGTGTTTTGAGGCATTCCTTGGGGGAGGCCTATGTTTAGCAGTGGACTTGTGAAGGGCTGTAATGATGATGATGAAGTAACATCTTCTGAAGTAGGTGCTAAGGCATAGTGTGAAACGAATTCATGGCCCGACTTCGGAAGTTATAGTGTGCATTATATTTTATTCTTTTTAGATTTCGAAGTCGGCATTTTTTTTATATCTTTTTTTAAAAAAAATTATGTTCTTTTAATTGCTCAAGCTAATAACTAAAATGTCGTCTAAATAATTACATTAAAAATTCATGGGATGGAATTTCCATCTTCAAATTTTTATAGGACTACCCTGAAATTTAACTTAGTTGCTGATATTCCAATGTATCAACTTTAAGCAAGGTTCCAGCAGTTTATTGCGCACTTTATAGTAGAACACTTATACACATTACACTTACATTAAAAAAAAATGTGCGTGTATTTGTGTACACACGTACGAAGTAAAACTTCTTAACGACATGTCATTCTTCTTTTTACATAAGTACGTTAAATAATAGTATACTCATGCAGCCCGGGCGGTTAAATGTTACAAGCAAACGTGACGTTTTTGTTTTTTTAATACCGTACTAAATTTCTCACTACGTCGATAAAGAAGTTTAATTTCAATACGCACACAAATTTTTATTTAAACGGGTGTAAAAACTAAAGATAAAAGTTTTTTTTACAAATGTACATAACACAAAAACAGGAACTGCATTGTGGTTCTTAGAACTAGACCAAACCTAGATTGCGCTCGTCCAGAATGCCTAAATGGCTCACCATCTAGGCATTCGGCGACACATAGGAACTCAACTTCCGTTTACTTTACAATAGCGAGATCGTGTTGAGACTGGCAACATTGACAGCGGGACCGTGTAGGGCAACATACTGCAATCTAATGGGTTCACAATGAATGTCGTATCGTCTGATTTATTTGCGAATGGCGCCTTATTTGTCGGTTGTTTCTGTATCGGATAGATCACGCATACGTCCCGCTTTGAGCGGGACAGTACCGCATTAAAGCTGTCCCACTGTTCAGCAGTGGATTTTTTAAAACTGTGAGATTATGATGATGAAATGAAAATAGCCCCTAGGAAAGAGGTGATCGCCACAAAGTTATTTCTATAATATTTCCTAAATATTGTAATGTGAAAGACATTAAAAAAAATCCGCTGTTTCGTACTGGTTTTTCCCATGACAGAGTTAAATTTCGAATAAGTAGTAAATAAAAACCGTCTTTTATTCAGTAATTATTAATTAATATAATTAATAATGAATAGAATAAAAATATAATTTTCTGTCTAAACAAAAATAAATTAATAACACCAAGAGATAAGGTATCTCGAATATGAATGACAAGGTAACAAAATGCGAAAATTGGTTAATCATTTCATTATACTTGTATGAAATTACGTGGTCGTAAACGACCTTAATTTATACAGGTCTCTTTTCAAGACTTACTAACTATAGAACCTAACTAAGTACAAATAATTACAGAACAACAAATTAAGAATATTACCTGTTTAATAATTTCTTACATTTACACGAATACGTTATATTTGAGTTCTCTGTGGCGCAGAGGCTTAGCATTGAGTTGCGGCGCGGCGCTGAAGTCCGCGGGTTCGAACCCCGCATGGAACAAGTATTTGGATGGCCTACAAATAATTTTTCCGGGTCTAGATGTTTGTCCTTGTGCAATTTATGTATGTAAGCTGCTTCCACGATACAGGAGAAAGAACTATCGTTTTAATAATATTAACAATAAAAAATAACAGGTTTATGTTATTTGTCCGACATAAGCAAAAAAAAAGAATTAAAAAAAATTCAAGAAGCTTACGTTAACTATGATATCCAGGACATTGAACACCTCAGTCCTTCGTGACCATGGACGTCGTTAAGCGCCCGAAACGTCAGGAATTAAAAATTAACTACAATTAAACGCAATAAAATCACAAACGACAAACGAGCACACCTGATTGTAAGTGGATGATGTGGCCCAAAGACACATACATATATGCTCGATTAAGAACCAAAATGTAGATGCACAGTCTCCTTAGGCTGTGGTAGATGAGTTGTCACCTCTGGGGAATAAGTCGGAATGCCTCGTTACCAGTAACAAGGGTCTCCGGTTCTCTAAACTCACCATACCTAACACAGAATTAAGCTGCTATTTTATGCTGGTATTCTGTGAGAGCGTGATCCTTCCCCGGTCGAGTTGAGCAATACGTGCTGCAACTATAAAATAGCTAAAACGTGGCTCTACCACGTAGAAAGTTATTATATTAGTTTATTCGACTTTTATTTGCATTCATGTTTTATCATTAACTTTATTGACTTAGTCATAAATTCTATTTTAACTCCCCGTGTCCCCTCCCCCCTCCCCCTTGACCTAGGTTCTGCAAGGCACTCGACAAAATAAGTTAAAATAAACTCGACAAAATTTTGAAAATCAGTTTAATATTGCATGTCTGTTTCATTCAACTAATAAAAATATGTAATTACGATCGAATAAAAATTTCGGGGACGTAACGTTCATGGGACTAGGGCACTTAATATCAGTTTGATAGCTTTTGACGGAGTCGTAAAGATCACAATAAAACAAGCGAAGGGAAACGCATGAAAAAGGATATGTACCTCACATAATGACAGATAACTCAATTGCCCCCGCTAATCCCGCAACTACCGGAAGTGCTCCCCCCGCCGCGCTGGTGTTGTGCCTCCATTTACTTTCCGCCCTGAATATTTTATGAGTTAGTGCTTCAGTGTGTTTAAGAGGGTAGGCTGGAGTATGCATTTTTAATGCGGTCGATAGCATCGCAAGCGGTGTAGCCGACAATTAAATATGGTGTAGGCGCTTTAAACTCTAAAAACGTATGTTTCTAAGTATAATTATACAGTATAAAAAGTATGTTTCTGAGTGTACTAAGTATGCTAATTATTGTTTGGAAGATTTAAGAGGTTTAAGGTTTACACGTTGCAGCTATATTATAGTTGTAGCACGAATGGGACCGGAGAAGGACCACGCTCACATAGAATACCAACGTAAAATAGCGGCTTAAATATAGTTGGCATGCTTGGCAGGCGGGTTGGCAACCGCATGTTTTAATTGTTATTAAGAAGACGCTGCTGCCTATCTGGTGTTCCCGTGTTTTGTGAGATGTGTGTAGAGAACCGGAGACACTTTTTACTGGAAACGAGGCATTCCTCTTAGTCCTCAGGGATGACAACGCATCTGCATTTTGATTCTTAATCGAGGATAAATGTAGATGTCTATGGGCCACATATTTTTTATTCTATAAAAAAAAGACAAAGTGCCCCACTGTGACGTTTCAAACAGTAAAATTTCAATTTATAAATCTTATATTAACACGATTCAGAACACGAACGACTTCGTGGTTTCTCTATTAATTTTAGTCTAGTGTTATTTTATATTTTCTATTTTAATAAAATTGAATAATGATTTCTCTTGGGATGAACGTAAACGGGCTTACCGCAGCTGCGGTTTTCGACTGGGTCGTCGAACCTAAAAATAAAAAGCCACGTTTCTTAAAATATCGATTTGGAAAACAAGCCTTTTGAACCAATGCTACTGTTAGTAAAAAGGTTATAATATCGTTGTTTTTATCTAACATTAACATACATAATTTTAAGCCCCATCAAAATACGGCGTTGCTAACGTTGTTAGCGTTGTAAAGCGGACTGTATATTTTACTAATATTACAGAGATAAAATGAGATCCTAACTTAATGAGGGCTAATAATTTTCTCCTCACCAGATGTCGCTAGTTGACACTAAGGTAAAGTTTTTTGTTACACAATGTCATTTAATTAAGAAGTTAGTTTTTAATAATAGTTTATCAGTTTCTAGAGTATTATTATATTAATACACAAAACAATACTTCAGTGGTTTGCTCTTTATTTTTTTTGCACATTTTTAACTTTTAAAATTTTCTTCTCTTATGAATATCTGTGAATTGGTTTATTTATTTTTAATGAAATTAATATAAAATATAGCTAATAGTGCAGAAAGAAACATTACCCTTTACATTTTTCGAACATATTAACTTCCCCGCTATGAAATCTGTCAAATATTATAACTCACTTTTAAATGGCGCCGCCCTGGTGGCAGAAAAAGTAATTTTAGAGTTAAATATTTTTTTTTATATAAAATTACAGTGTCAAACGCGCCTCACACTCCACCTGATGTGATGATAAGTCGATGCTGTGACCCATAGACATCTACATCTATCCTCGATTGAGAATCAAAATGCAGATGCGTTGTCACCCCTGAGGACTAACCCTGGTCGAGCCGACCCATTCATGCTACAACCATAATATAGTTGCAGCATAGCTCTACCACGTACCACGTACGTAAAAGAATGTTAACTGCCTCGTTGGGTTCGAATTCCGGGTCGGGCCAAAATCAGTTATTGGGTATTTCTGACAAGAAATTCTTAGTAACAGCCAGTGACGGATTATCCTTAAGGCAAACAAGGCACGTGCCTAGGGGCGCTAGGTTAAAAAGGTGCGTGCGCAGAAGTTTTAAAACGAAAAAAATATTTATCTATTTGATTACTCCCACATCGCCGTCGTCTCTCATCACATTTTTCATTCACGCACACCTGTTAGGGGTACTCGTGTCCTAATTATTTTGCTACTATAAACTACTCGTATATTATAAACTAGCTGTTATCCGCAACTTCGTCCGCGTTAATAATAATATATAAATATATAAATACAACTGTAAGAAAACGGATTATATGTAAATTCGTAATTTAACGGTGAAAAGTTACTGGGATAACGATAGGAAATTACGGGGGGCAATTGATCAAGGTACAACTGAACAGCATCAGGTCGCTGGCGCAAATAATGTGCGGCTGGCCCTAACTTTATCATGAGGCATAAGTAGAAGAGACTCTACACCGCTGCCCTACTTCTCCGCGGCAAGAAAACACACATCACGTAGTGCTTATAAAATTCGTTGTTTCTTAAAAATTAAATAACTTTATATTAAATGAAGATATCGCAATATTTTTTTTAGATAAGGACCAAGTGTCTAAGAAATAAAACTTAGAAAACCGAATTGAAATCTATCCAGTAGTTTTTCCGTGATGCGCGCACCACTGCAAACCTCTATCATTTTATTTATATAGAAGATTATTATAATATAGTTTAAATAGTGTATTCGCAAAATGGGTACTTATAAAATCTATACATATGATAAATCTGTAGAAAAGTCGTGTCTGTAATTCTAATATATTCTTGAAAAAACAAGTCAAGGGGACTAAATAAAGGGTACTGAAGCCAAATTAATGGTTTTTAGAATTTTTGTCTGTCTGTCTGTCTGTCTGTGTATTCAAAATTCACGCAAAAACTAATGGACCGATTTCCATGAAATTTTGTATGTAGGTAGTTAGTAACCCGTGGCAACTTATATGCTACTTTTTATCCGATTACGGAAATTTAAAAAAAAAGAAGGTTTAGTAATTTCCTTATTATAGATGTTAATTTTCTATTTTATATGATTATGTTAGTTAATAGGCGGGATGTCGGATGTTTTTTCAAATAAATATCAAAGTTATAAATAAAGTTAAAAATTAGTTTTAACCCTTGCATAATAATAAGAAACTCCGCCGACGACCTACATTTTAATTATCAAAACAGCGCCATCTATCATCAAATGGAAAAAGTAGTATATTTTGCCTTCAGTTGCTAATAAATTAAATAATATAAATAACTTACATTTATATAATATGTATAAATAATTAGGTTATTTAAAAATCCAAACATTTCTTATTTTTTCTGGTTTTTCGTTATTTCATTTTAAAAGTTTTATAATTTAAATAGATAATAGTGACGTCTATCAAACGTATGAAAATTGATATGGTTTTTAGTTCAATTAATAATATATATGTAAACTGACTGAAACTGGTCCGCCTGCATTATTGCAAAATTTTCATTATCCTTATAATTTGATCAAAAATATTTTTAGGTATGTATGTATATCGTGGCCAGATCGTAGTATTGATCATATATCATAAAGTAGTCTATCATTTCGTGAAATGGTGTCATTTCATTATATTTAAGACTGTTTGTTGACCATGTCATAATATATCTTGATCAAGTCAATGAATAGAGAACGTTTGACGATATTAATAACTAAACAACATTGCTATTTTATCATATGGTCATATCGTCAAATATTTTTTCACCGTTAGCGGCGCTGATAGCGTATTTTTAAATAGAAACAGAATTTTTAACAGAATCAACATCACTTTATGCCTTATTCATATAATAAATAAATGTTTATTTCATATAATAAATTAATGTAAAAAAATATAAGAAATAACAATAAGACTGCTAGATTTAAGAAGCCTTTCGATATTGGACAAAATGTTTGGTTCAAGAAAGATATTGATAAAAATGTATGGCTAGAAGGTAAGATCGTTAACTATAATGGTTTCAGGTCTTATACGATTTTATGTAAAAGTAATGTAAATTACACAAGAACCTCTTTTCACATTCGACCAGCTTAGTTTGGACTTGATTTACCATCAGTGAAGGCGTACCACTCGGGGTTCTGGTCGAATGTTTAGCTTTAGTGAGCTAAATTGTTTTTTTTATATATAAAAGGGATGATAAGTGGATAATTTAGTTTTTTTTTAAAATACTAGTAATGCTATTAAACATTACTAATAATCCCTTTAACCACTTCTGGTAAGCTTAAAATGCTTGTGTTAGAAGTCGTTCACGACAGTAGTCGAATGGCTGATTCGAACCCACGACCTTTCGAGTTCGCGGTCCGCGCCCTGCCATTAGGCTACTGAGGCTATTAAGTAGAATATGAGAACTAACATTTGTACAAAGTTTGAGTACATGAAAATTTGTAATTCAAATTTATGTTTCGATTTGGTTACTGTATAACTTGTAAAATTTGAGTTGTATAATTTTACATATTTTTTTTAATTGTTTAGAAAGGGGATGATGTAGTATCAGAACGCAGCTTGTCAATGTCAGAATAATCACCCCTCTCATTTGCCCAGTCGCCATCTCGCTCTCTTGTAATTGAACTGACAGGACATTGTAGGCTGCGATATTAAATAATAATATAAAACAACCATTGGAAGAAACTTTATAAATAAACGCAAGAAGTTCTAAACAATAATCTTTTATTTACTATAATACAAATAGTTCGTGGCATCGTTGGATGTCTAATTACTAGGTAGATGTGGTCAAGAATCGTACAAAAGCTTTGTTTCAGTTTTTATGAATTTTATTTAAACAAATACGAGAGCCGTGTAGCTCGCCGTGAGATTTCATCAGGGCACGGGAGCAAAACGTGTACGATTCCTTTGAGGAAAAATAAACCTGTAATGGGAAATTTTACGTGCTGACTTACCACGTGTCCGGTGAAGTAGTGAAGAATAACTTCGTGGGAAAGCTAGATGACTGAGTAGTTAAGAAAGTCGTGGAAATGTGAAAACCGTTAATACGCATGGAAGCATTGCGGCATACCTACTCTTTTCTGCACACAAAACACTACTCGTATAGGTAATCAGGAGCCCTGTGCACAGTAGTTGGACGTACGAGTATGTAAATCAGTTTGTCATTTAAGATAGCTTTCATATTTTCAGACAAATTAAGATTTTTGTGACAGTCCTGGTTTCATAGCTCACATGAGTATATGTAAATGAACAGGCTCTTGCGGGAAAATACTTTAATTATCAAAGATTGCAGGTTTTACTTAATCAAAGGTTTATTTTATTTTACTTATCAAAGGCGGTGATCAAACTGATCCAAACCTAATTTTTTTTTTATAGGAGAGGGGGCAAACGAGCATGCGGCTCACCTGATGGTAAGTGACTACCGCCACCCATGAACAACTGCTACACCAAGGGAACCAGAGGAATTGCAGATGCGTTGCCGGCCGTTTTCATAGAACATAAGCATTATTACATATTTTAATTGCAATTTGAAGTGTCAATTTACCACGTTCTCGGCGATAGAGGAAAACCTGCATATCTGAGAAGTTCCCTAGTTGAGGTAATCCTACGTTGGGATCAGCGCGCAGCGAACACTTTTTTGGCCAAAAACTCTCTGCAGCCTGTGCCCAGTAGTGACATGTATGTAGGCTGCTACTTTTTTAGTTTTGATGGGGCAATTATGCTGTTTTTATTTCATTCTTATTTTCGGAGATGTTACTTATTTGTTTTCACCCAACCGTAAACATTAAGTGTAGCAAAGATTCGTAAGAGTAGAACTCATCATCGTTATCATTACAGCCTATCAAAAATCTACTGAACTGAACATAGGCCTCCCCCATAAATTGTCAAATAGGCTGGATATTTGCTATAGTTGCAACGCTTGGCATACGGGTGGGTAAAAGCAGCTTTTATTATTTTGAACGTTCCTACGTTCACTGTGAATAGAACTTCATTTTCAATAAAACTAATCTTAAGGATTTTATCGTGTTTAATTTGAACTTTTTTCATTCTTGACGTTTCGAGCACTTTATAGAACCCACAACCACGGAGGGGGAATGATGATGAGGTTTTTGACGTCCTGATGTCATAGTTAACGAAGATCACTATCAACATTTAATTGCAGTAGTATGCTTGGGTTTGGATTTAATTTTATTAATTATGAGATCCCAAGCAGATGATAGCACCCAGCCATCTTCTCTATTGAAATAAGGATGTTTTTTAATTTCAATAGCCTCGCAAATAATTCTTGGTAGGAATCGGTGTTATATTGCGAGGATTTGTTGTCTATCAGGTCTGATACAATGGCTGGGACGATGCCGAACATGTTGACATTCTTCAGACTTCCCGGAGCTTCGGCTCTTCACAACTTCACATACGCGATATGTTCTTTTACGCGGGTTTTTAAGGAATTTTAATGATTAGTTGTGTAAAAAAACCCCGCGTAAAAAAAAAGTTAAAATTAAATATGAAATCCGTAAAATTAGTTTTATTCCATGTGTAGTATTCATCATTACTACAAAACTGCATTTATGAAATTTTGAAGTCTACTCGAACGTAAAAAAAATATCAACATCTATTTTATGGTGCCAATCAATATTAAGTGGGACCAATGATATGAATCAAATATCGCAAATAAACATTATACCGTAAATTGATAGAAGACCATGAAATTATCATTATTTTGTTAAAACTAAATTAACTTTAATTATGAATGAATGTAAAGAGTAAAATGTAAAATATTTTTTTAAATTTTGATTCCAAGATAATTTACTTTTCTTATGGATACATCGGAAGACAAGCCCGATATAAAAAACAGTAGATATTTCTAGACATATGATATTAATGCAATTCTGAAAAACTTATTTATTCACGTGTTCCTATAGCATATTAAATCTATGCCAAATATCAATCGTCTACGTCCAATGGTTTTTGAGAATTCAAAAAAAATCTTTGACAAACAGACATAGAGACACAAACACCAAGGTGACTTTAAAAGTTATCGAATTTTGCTAAATTTGGCACGGAACAGCATTCAATGATGTTCCTAAATTGAAACCCACGCAAGCGAAGCCGCTGGTAAAAAGCTAGGTTATAATATATGGCCGCTAGAGGGGTGCCGATGAGATGCTAGCCTAGGGCGCTGTCGATATTTAATCCGCCTCTGGCAGCAGCCCAGAGTCAGGAAGTTGGCGGCGTTTCTTTCACCCCCGAGCTTCAGAAAACACGTAAAGCCGTTGGTCCTGCGCCTGATCTCTCTCCGGTCGTGTCGAATTTATTTATTAAGAACCACGACATATTTTTATTATTAAAAAAAAATAAACTTTAAGAATTAAAGCCCCGACATCAGAAGTTCATAAATCGGAAACATTTTGATTTTGTTTACTTTTTTTTTTTACTTTATAAAAAAGTAAATTTTTTTATCTTTACAAGTTGACTAAGGAATATCACAACCTGAAGGCAACAACTATAGAACGTAGTATAAATAGGTGTACCTATTATATTAAAACAACTTAATTCCTAATTGAAGAAAAAATTAAGTATGTAATATCTTTTCTATCTATCTATCTATTCTATTATAATTGAATAAAAATTTAGTTCCACCTTTAGGAGTGGAATATTTTCTTCAAATTTTAAAAATTTAAATGTCCCTAAATAGGCTATTTAATTTAAAAAAATCAATTCGGTTCAGCCGTTTACGAGAAATTTGTAAATAAACATATTTTCTTTCATTTTTTAAAACAAAAACGTTACCCCCACACTAGGATTTTCTCCTGTACCGTGGGGGCAGTTTACAAACATAAATTGCACAAGGAAAACATCCAGACCCGGAACAATTATTTGTAGACCATACAAATATTTGTTCCGTGCGGGATTCGAACCCGCGGCCCCCAGCGCTGCAACTCATTGCTAAGCCACTGCGCCACGGAGCCATATATAAAACATACGCTTCGAATAGAAAACCTTCTCTTTTTTAGAAAGTAGGTTAAATACAGCTTATCTCTTTATAATATAACTTTATTTTCACCTTTTATATTTTGAGAGAAATAACTTTATTTAATGCAAAATTTATTTAATTTCGAATCAAAATCAGATCTAACTTGATTTAAGAAATTCATATTTTCGAATGAAGTCAGAATTCTATGAAATCAATCAAAAGTTTCTTAAGTTGAGATGAACGTATTGGTAATAAAATATTTACTTGAGCTAAGAATAAGTTAAGCTTAAGGTCGCTTAGCGAGCTATGGAGACCACATGAGTAAAGAAACCGTACAGAGGCAATAGAAGCTTTGCTGAATGGAGCTGTCAAAATTGTTACCTATTTTGGTAGGGTTGTCACAATAGGTGAAGACAAATTAAACAAAACAATATCTATCATATTATTGCATTGTCACTGAAATTAAGGTATACAAAATTTCAACTCAATCAGACATCGGGAAGTGGTTCAAATTTTACTTGCAATATGTGAACGTTACCAACCCACCCACATACTTACAAATGTTTAGTAAAAGCTTGTAATAACAATAAAAAAGTAAAAACACACCGTGTAGTACCCTCTTCTTATTAAAAATAGGATGATACAATAAAATAAAGGTACTTATTTGAAAAAGTAATAATCAAATTTACATAACATAATATACAATAATTTATTATATACAATATTAAAAAAATTATAAATTAAAAAAAACTAAAATAATTAAATATTTACTTAAAAATAAATTTAACTAAAATAATCAAATATTTACTTACCTACTACTCCTTGGGATATTTAAAGTATGATATATTTTTATTTTTTATAGTATTATTCATACACACAGTACAATAAACAACCATTATTAATAATACCACGTTTCTACATTAAAATATTCAAACTTGCAACTAACAAAACGAACAACGTGCGTCGCACTGACCCTGAGATTGTTGTCCACTGGCTGTGCCAGCGAACCGGTTTTTTCCAGTCTCGCCGCGTACGCGACAAGCGGCCAGTGGTCACGCACACATGCCCCGCGTGCTTGTAGTTGTGCAACCGATTCGCGCGGTTGAATGAAGCTTTGCCTCTGTACGGTTTCTTTACTCATGTGATGGAGAGGGTTGGAGTTTCTCTGAATGATAAAATTATATATGAAGTTAGTAGTACCGCAAGAGAACTAGAGTATTCGACATATTCCAACGGATAAGGAAGCTAAGGAAGATAAGGAATGGCCGACCTATTGCCTCGTCAGGCAGTATTGTTTCTCGAGTGGCCACTCTGCCCAAGCAAACAACAATATAGTAAACTCCGTTGCCTGGACAAAGTATCATAACTCTGTTGAGTCTAATTAACGCAGCGCGCAATTCATTTATTTTGACGCAAAGTAATTTGTCTTTTTCTGTTTGAAACCTGTTTTTATCGTATATAAGCACGAAAGAGTGTCCTTATGCTTGTTACCATTCCACGGCTTAAATTATTAATGTTATAAATAAAACTAATTTTACGGATTTTATGCGTTTGATTTTAACTTATTTTTATTTCCAAACTCTCTTTTAAGTCGCGCGCACAGGTAGTCGAATATAACAAGTTTACGAGTGTGTATAATTCCTTTAATATACCACATTATTAAAAAAGACTAAAAAGTATAAAAATCTGTTTGTTTTTTTGTCGTATACATTGTCATTCGATTCTAAGCTATATGTTCAAAATTTCATGTCTAGTGTATCGGGAAGTTAGTTTAAAATCAATTACTAAATTCGACCCGAAAAGACATACGTTAAACGGCGAGTTAAAACGTGGTAAAATTGCATTTAAAACTAAATCGCTAAGCAGGCTCGTGTCGAAAGTGATCCCAGGTGTTAACACTGCAACATTTTAACGGTTACAAAGATGAGGTATGAGTAGGTAGTTGTGCGCAGGCGTGGTAGCCAGCCCGGGCGTCGAACCCGCTCCATTATCCTCGAACCCACCCCACAATAGCGCAATGACACGCGAAGCGTTAAAAAATACTTTTAACTACATGTAAAATGTCAATGAGTCTGTATTTATAATGAAACCGACCTTCCCGCTATCGTAATGGTCGAGCATTGAAATATTTACTCTATTCCATTAACAGCGGTAAGAGTAGATTATAGATAATCGTGTTTTTATACTCTGCATTAAGGCACAATCATGTTTTTTTTTTTGTTTTTAGTTGACAATAAATATGGTTGTTTTATATTCTCGAACTTAAGTAAGTTTAAAAATATTCGCTAGTTAGTTTCGGAATGTATGTTTTTTAATTTACTAGGTGGTCCTTTTATGCCTAGTAGTCTGTCTGGGTAAGTACCACTACCACCCTCTTACCAATTCTTACTACCTAATAACGCACCGATACCGTTAAACTTCACTGCTGACATAGACCTTAGATTGCCTCATAGGAAGGATATTTGTCATAGTTGCCACGCTTGGCAAGCGGGTTGGCAACCGCATTTTTTATTTTAAGCCGTTATTAGGAAGACTGTGCTGCTAATCTCCTGATTTGTTTCCATCTGTCGTCTCTTACGACACCCACGGGATGATATGGGGTAGTGGATATTCTTACACCGCCACTACACGGTGACACTCTACAAGCAGACAATATCCAATTCTTAGGACATTGACATAAAAGTTACTTTTAAAAAGTACGTCCACGTGTACTTACGCGTGTAGAATTTCGGGTAAATATTGGCTGTAGTCAAAATAATCGAGTCGCTCCACTGACGGCAATGTCTACGGATATTTATCAACGATACTATAAAACAAACAGGCACGCCGCTGTGCAAATGTTGCCACAAGTGAGAGACACGCGACACGGGAGACTCAAAGCAAATACTTATTTTAATAATATATGAACTGCGCGAATCTGCGCTCTGCTTTCATACACTGGTAGTAATGGTTTTTGGTTTGTTTTTGTGACTGTTTCCTGGTCGTAAGCGCTAATGTGGATTAGTAAGCTGAAGTGGCAATGGGCCGGCCATATAGCTCAGAACACAAGCGCAAAGTAGCCAGCCTATCGGTTTTCTACAGGATGCATTTCGGAGAGTGTGCGCAGGAATTGCATAATTTAATTCCTTCCTCTCCCTTAAACCACCGGACAACCCTTTCGGTCAGTCTCCGCCCTTTCGTTGTTGACTTACCACGCATTCGAACCAAACAGTTTGTTTTGTTTGCAACATCGTTCGTCATGCGCACAGCAAAGGAGTGGAATAAGTTGCCAGCATCTGTCTTTCCATCCGATTACAATGTGGGTGCCTTCAAGTCAAGAGTGAATAGGCTTTTGTAAAGTCAGTGCGCTTTACCATGTTAGGCTACATCACCACTTACCATCAGGTGTTTTTTTATAGGATAAAGGGTGACAAGCGAGCACACAGTCCGCCTAATGGTAAGTGGTTGCTGTGGGCTATAGACATCTACATCTATCCTCGTTTGAGAATCAAAATGCGTTGTCAGTCGTGAGGACTAAGATGGAATGCCTCTTTTCCAGTAAAAAGGGTCTCCGGTTCTCTACACTCACCATACGAAACATAGCAGCATTACTGTGTGCTCGTATGTCACCCTTATTCTATAACAAAAACAATAATATCAGTTTCATTCCTGTGATTATAATACTCGTAAATACAACAAAGGCACCTCAATTTGCGATGTTCACGTATTAATATAATGAGATGAAATGAAATGTATTCTGAGCAAATTTCGTTTCATAATTCAGTTTCCACAAAAGTTCACCAGCTTTTAGCTCTGTCAGAAGTGAGAGGAGGCTTGTGCCTAGAAGTAGGACATATACAGGCAGTAACTTGACGTTTTTTTAATGATTTCATATGAAATCGTTAAAAATCTTTATTTTTTATTTTTTTATTTTATGTTGGAGCCCGTGATTAGTTAAGTTTATTTTATTGCACCTGTGTCTCTGGCGTGTACTAAAAAACAGTGTTATAGTTACCGCTATGTTGTTTCTATAACATTTGTGCTGACTGGACGCCATTTTAGTTCCTAGATTATTATGTGTTATATTATTATTATTATAAATCACTTAAATTTATATTCACGCGATTTCCATTATTAATTCGAATACTACACATTGGATAAAACTAATCCTCCTCTTAACCATAGATGCAGCAAACCACTTATAACGAGTTAACAAATAAAATAAAAAATATAGTACCTACGTTTAAGTTAAAACAAAAAATACATAAATTAGTTTTATTCAAGTTCAGCGGTTATCTTATACAAACGCAAAACAAAGTCTATGAATGTTTTAATTAAACGAAGACTTGTGTTAATCTAATCGTACATAATATATCGTCGGATTAGTAATCATTGCAACTTCATGAATAAAACAATACATAATCATAGTTCATTCTTGATTTATGCTACAAGAATAGTGATTTAAGACATTCATATTGTAACTGAAATTAGCGTGCACCGCCATTAAAGACAAGAAACAATATGGCCGAAGGATGGCCACGGTGGGAATAGATAATGGGAAAATCCCAATAAAGAAGTCACAAACCCTGCAGAGTTTTTGCCGGGAAACAAATCGTTACAACTTCACGGTAGAATACCTCCGCGGTATTTTCACAACAGTCAATACTTGGACAAAAAAGGCTACAGTACCTACGATAACAGGCTGGCGATGCACGTGGAGCGAGGCGAATCGATTGGGATCAATTTATTTTAAAAAATTACAGAAATGAACTGTCAGAAACCAGCAGACTAAACATAATAAATAGGCAAATATTGTGTATGGATGGTATTAACATGAAAAGTATTGTATACGCGGTAGATTTCTAAAACAAACAGTAATAATATGAAATATTTTTATTTAAATAATAGTTGCTGCGTCTGTAACCATATTAATAATATATTTAACCGACTTCAAAACATTCTCAATTCGATTGTATTTTTTTATGTGTGTTACATCAGACCTTTTTTCTAGGTGAACCGATTATGATTTATGATGATTCTTTTTTTATTTGAAAGCTGGTGCTTCTCATGTGGTCCCATATATTTGATAAAGATCTGACCAGTAATTTTTGAGTTAACCTTAATAATCCTTTCTTATTTTATTTATATTGAAGTCGGTTGAACAAAATGTTTAATTTTACCACTTGTTTTTCGGGACGTTAGTTCATAGCTATGCTGGAATCCAATAGGCTGTAGTCAAGTAGTAATTCTAGGTCCATAAAAACAAAATCTATATTCATGGGCCAAAATGAGTCACAATTTATGTGGGTTTAGTGTCAAAAAAAATCATAATATTTGGATCCGATTGGTGACGCTTTGGTCGAGTTTTCAATTGTATGTTTACCTCGTAAGTCTCGAGTAAATTGCGAGTGAAATTCAACGCGCCTTCCAGTTAGTACAAGGTATATCTTTTATTATTGACACAGCAGGGGCTACACCACTACACTAGAAATTGATTGATGCCTGATTCAATTAATTATTCTATGTTAGTAAAGAGTGAGAGAGCAACTTCAAGCATTGCTTATGTTGACGTCCATTTTAATGGGTAAGGCAGTTAATGTAAAAGTTAAAGTTACAGTCTATATACGTTCCATAGCTGGGCACAGGCCTCCTCTCATTTCTGAGAGGGTTTTAGTGCACATATCTTCGAAATATATTTTTTTAGAGTAAGGCAATTAATCTCTTTAGAATTCGTGGAATAGTGTAGCTTTGTCTTCGCTTGTTGTGCGCCGTCAACCTTACCACAGCGTAATGCAGAGCGGACATTGTATTAATCTGGTATTGTGATGTCAATCATTACTACTGTCACAAGAGCGGTGAAAACAACCGGACTGAACCACCGCCGTTGCATCAGTTAGGAAACAGAGTTTAAACTGTTACTTCGCATAAATTTTATGGTAACTTCTTGCCATTGTAACCAATCTTATCAAGATTTAATAGACACAAATCCTAGGAAAAGAACACAGATTCCTACCAAGGATGATTCGCGAGGCTATTGAAATTAATACGCATTCTAATTACAATAGAAAAGATGGATGGGTGCTGCCATCTGCTTGGGATCCTATAATTAATAAAATTAAATCCAAACCCAAGCATACCACTGCACGACTTCAAGATAAAGCATGCTCATTCTGCGTAGATCGGATCAAAATTTAAAATTCAAAAACTGAAGGTAGCCAGGCTAACTATGACATCGGGACGTCAAACACCTCAATCCCCCCCGTTACCATGGGTGCTGTAAAGCACCCGAAACGTCGGGAATTAAAATAAGTAAATTAAACGCGATAAAATCCGTAAAAATTAGTTTCATTCAATTTAATATTTTTTATTAAACTAAAGTGAACACACACACACACAAAGAACTTACAGTTCATCTCATGGTAAGTGGTTACTACAGTCCAATGACCTACAGCGAACTTTCAACGAAGAAGGTTGTCAGATGTGTTATCAGTTATCACCTCTGAAGACTAAGACGGAATGCCTCACAGCCTGTAATTACACTGGCTCTCTATACCCGTCAGGACGGAACACAGCAGTACAGGTACTGCTGTTTGGCAGCAGAAATAGGTAAGACCTACCCAGACGGACTCCTGGGCAGAAAAAGAATCCTTCCACGTAGCAGGGAGTTCTACCAATAAGGGCTAATAATTTTTAGCTCACCAGATGTCGCTAGTTGACACTGAGGTAAAGTTTTTTTGTTACACAATGTCATTTAATTGCGAAGTTTTTTTTAATAAAAGTTTATCAGTTTCTAGAGTAATATATTGATACACAAAACAATGCGTCAGTGGTTTGCTCTTTAATTTGTTGCACATTTTTAACTTGTTTTTAATTTTTCTACTTTTATGAATATCTGTGGTTTGGTTTATTTATTTTTAATCTTATTAATATAAAATATAGCTAATAGTACAGAAAGAACCTTTACATTTTACGAACAAATTAACTTCCCCGCTATGAAATCTGTCAAATATTATACCTCACTTTCTAGTGGCGCCTCCCTGGTGGCAGAAAAAGTCGTGGATGCCCTCATTATGTCATTAGTAAATTATTTTCAATAATATTAACAAGTGACATTTACCGTTACCGTTACAACATATTAAAATCCACTGCTGAAAATTGGACTCCCCCATAGGCTGCCTCATAGGGGGGATATTTGCCATAGGTGCAACTCTTGGCAATCGGGTTGGCAATCAGTTTTTTAATTTTAGTTATTATTAGGAAGAAACTTCTGCCCATCTCCTGACAAACGAAGTGGTTGTTCATCGAGTGGAAAGATATTACAGCCCATGAACATCGCATCCAAATTTAAACAAAAAGTCTCCAGGTTAGCTGTCACCCTTTCCAAAACGGAATGCAAAATTTTTTTTAGAAGTGATATTGACAACGAGCACACTGTCGAAAGCGAAGAGCAATAACAAATATGTATATGGAAATATACATAAAGATTAAAAATAAATATGTACTTTTTTTCTTGAATTTTCCAAAAGTATTATATTTATTCACCTTTTTTGGAAAAAATACTATATTTGTTAAAAAAAAGGTGGCAACCCTGGTGAATATTAAGAACAGATAATTTATGTTAATTATTGTTTACGTGAATTTATCATTGTCTGATTATGTGTATTTGATTGTGTACCTATGAGGGTGACATGATCTAGTAGATCAAACCCTCTATAATCAATAAAGATAAAAAAAACCCTAGTGGATACTGCAGCTTATAGATACACTGAACTCCTTATCTAGCGTGAGATCTCCTATTTTCCATTGACGGCCGGATCTTTTGAAGTTTCATTGGAAGGACATGAGCGCTAGTATAAAAACAAACTATATTGCTACCATCTTAGTCCTGATAGTGACAATGCATCTCCATTTTGATTCTTAATTGAGGGTAAATGTATCTGTGGGCTTCAGCATCCACCATCAGGTGGACTGTGTACTCGTTTGTCACACTTACACCTATAAAAAAAAAACTTGCTAGTGCAAAATTAATTCAAAAATGCAAGCAGGAGCTAGTTAGTGCTGATGATGTTTTACATGCCTCCTTAAAAACAATCATTCCGGTTCAGCGTGCCACTTAAACACGCGATGTCACAGGAGTAAGTTAACCTATACAATGAGTAATGGAGCCGATAAATCTCCGGGCAGGTGCGCACCAGCTGTCAATAATCTTCGGATAATTAACCAGTTAAAACTAACTCTGTTCCGCTTCGCCGGTACCCGACAATTCCTTTTTTTCGTACTATTTAGTTTGTATTACATTGTCTTGTAGAGCCGTGGTAGGTTAGATGGTTAACACTCGGTGTAAATTTCACAGTACGCGAGCAACCTAGGTTCGATCCTCGCCGGCACCAATGAAATTGTTAATTGCAATCTTAGGTGCTGATTTACCACGTGCTCGGCGGTGAAGGAAAACTTCGTTAGGAAACCTGCATGTCTGAAAATAAGAAAAAAAATTCGAAGACATGTGAAGTTCGACAACACGCATTGGGGCAGCTATCAGAAATGAGGGGAGGCCTGTGCCCAGCAGTGAGACGTATATAGGCTGTAACTTTAACTTTTAACATTGTCTTGTAGTAACACTTTAAATAGATATTGTATATAGAATAAATGTGACAAACGAGCTTACAGTCTACCTAATGGTACAAGTCGCGGCACGTAAGTCTAGCGCTGAACGAAACGTGGAGGGGACGCTCGAGTTGAATTGCACGAATGCGATTGGAGAGCCAATTAGCGCGTGCGAACGATACGCACGAGCCGATCAGCGCGACTTATACGCAATAAGCCAATCAGCGCGACTTATGCGCAATAACGGTCACCGCTAGACTTTCGTGCCGTTACTTATAAGTGGGTGCTGTGGCCCATTGACATCTACATCTATCCTCGATTACCATTAAAGCACTTAAAGCCGTTGGTCTACGCCTGATCTCTCTCTGGTCGTGTCGGATTACCCATAGGACTAAAAGAGTGAGAGAATAGAGTGCCTTAGTCAACATTCCGCTTGCGCCGTCGCCCCCGTGCGGTCGTGCGGAGTCCGCTCGCTGACCGAGCACCCGTCCCCGTAGGGGTATTCTCCCTCAGTCAGTTCAATCGAGGAATTGAAACGTCAGTCCCGTCCCGTCCATCCTCAGCTAGCGCCGCCGCCCCCGTGAGTTTGTATTAGCTGACCACGCTCCCGTCCCCGCACGGTTGAGTGTCCTCCCGCCTCAGCTAGCGCCGCCGGCCCCGTGCGGTTGTGTTAGCTGACCACGCTCCCGTTCCTGTACGGTTGAGTGCCCTCCCGCCCCAGCTAGCACCACCACCCCCGTGCGGTTGTGCTAGCTGATGAGCTCACCGTCCCCGTACGGTAAGTGCTCTCCCGTCCCCGCCAGCGCCGCCGCCCCCGTGCGGTGGTGTTAGCTGACCACGCTCCCGTCCCCGTACGGTTGAGTGTCCTCCCGCCTCTGCTAGCGCCGCCGCCGCCGTGCGGTTGTGTTAGCAGACCGTGCTCGCTGTCCCCGTACGGTGAGCGCATTCTCGCTCATGCGACTCCCACATCTTCACTCCAGCACCGCCGCCCTTTGCGGCTGTGTTGGTTGACCCGCGCTGCCGTCCCCGGACGGTTGTGCCCCACGCCCCCCTTCCCTAAGGGGGGTCGTCTCAGATGCGGCGATGAGGCCATACAGGCCAGAGCCAGTCCCACAGCCCACAGGTGGTGTTTAGTGGGTAGGCACTTCTTCAAAGTGAGTCCCACATAACCACGCAGCCGGCTGCGTGGTATGCTATGAGCATTCACCACCTCCCTCCATCGCTTCCGGAGGGTAGTCCTTGCTTTGGGAAAAAAAAAAAAGTGCCTTTGTGCTTTTGCGCATATGGCTAGTCTCCGTTAATACTGGCCGCGTGGCCGCCGAAACCGATATTTTGGAGTTTTTACGAGTTTGGAGGATATTATTATCAATCAATCCAACGAATTGCTATATTACTTAAAATATAAAAACTTCATACGTTTTTTATCATTATAACATTTTTCTTTAACTTACTTTGTATCTTAGCGTAATTATAAAGTTAACTGACTTCCAGTTGAGTAATCTATGAATAAAAGAACACTTGGACAGTTAAAAAATTTGCAACAAAAAAGCAAGAACCTAATTATCGGTTTATGTTAATTGTGCGATTAAAATTATACCTTCTTGCAACACAAGTTACATATGCTAGAAGTTTGTACTTGCTTAAAGACATTTGGCATATTATGTTCGGTGACTATGGTTAAAACGTATTACTTCAAACTTTAGGCCGAATTAAAATAAAAACAGGTTAAAGTAATTTTAAGTTTACAATAAAATAAAATTGAAGTGTCTGTTTGTATTATGTCAAAATAACAGCTTTTTCCTAAATGCATATGAAAGTATATACGGTACTTATAACAAAAAAAAAACAATTTTTAAAATTTTTGTCTGTCTCTCTGTTTGTTCCGGCTAATCTCCAAAATGGCTGGACCGATTTTGACGGGACTTTCACTGGCACATAGCTGATATTATAACGAGTAACTTAGGCTACTTTTATTCTAGGAAAAGAATTAGGGTTCCGCGCAAAAAAATTAAAAGCCATGAAATCCAATCGTAATAAACTGATTCATTCAAAAATGGTTTTACATTCACTTTGTTAAACGTACTTTATTGCAAATTAACTGCGCCCGAGTAATTTGTAAAAACAATGTGATTATTTTTCTACATTTAGAGCAGTTATATGAAATAACTTTTTCTTTTTTCAAATATTGCATTGAAATTACGCTTAAATATGCTCTATGTTAGGTGAAAAAATAACTGTTAAAACTTCTACAAATTTCTGTTCTAGATGAATGAGAAAAAATTCCATGAAAAAGGGACTTTCCATGTGACTGTGGTATTTGTGTATACACCACATTGACAATAATAGCTGCCTTCCCATAAAATATATGTTACTTTTATTGTTTGCAAATACTTAATATGGAGCGTATCTTAATGCAATTTTTTTGGAATAAAAACCGGGTATTACAATCGAGCACTCATGTTGCTTACTAATTAATAATTAAATAGTTGGAATATCAAAAGTAGACAATACATAATTCTGTAAAAACACAAATAAGTTATCTGGTCTGGATGTATTGTGCACGTGTCCCCGTAGGTATTTTTTTTAAATAGAATAAGGGTGACAAAAGAGGAAACAGTCCACCTGACGGTAAGTGGACGCTGTGGCGCATAGACATCTACATGTATCCTCGATTATAAATCAAAATACAGATGCGTTGTCACCCCTGAGGAGTGAGGACTAAGATGGAATGCCTCGTTTCCAGTAACAAGGGTCTCCGGTTCTCTACACTCACCATACGAAACACAGCATTGAGCTGCTATTTTACGCTGGTATTCTGTGAGAGCGTGGTCCTTCCTGGCCGACCGTTCGTGCTACAACCATAATATAGCTTCAGCGTGACTCTACCACGTTTAGTTATTCCCTGTTGAGAATTTCTGGTTGTGTAAGATATAATATTATGACGATTTACTTGCTATGTGACTAAGGTGGCGGCGTTAGAGAATACCACCATCCACCATCTATAAGAGTCGACTATGGAAAATGAGAGGAATCATGGCTTCCTCCAAATGGCAGTACAACCACTTTCTTTACGCAGCAGCCTCGCAGGTTTGAGAAGTCTGGTACTGCGATCGTTAATGTGCCTGCCAAATTTAGCAGTGAACTTCTATGGGTCGATGAAGAAGAAGTATAATAATATAAAATATTGTTTATAATATATTCATAACTAACGACCGTCTGAGTGGCCATTTTAAAAAAAATAATGATTATCATTTCCAGACCATTTTATCGATTCCGCAAAAAAAAAACTTATAACTACAGGCTGTGAGGCGTTCCATCTTAGTCCTCAAAGGTGACAACGCATCCACTTACCATCAGGTGGAGTGTTAGTTGGTTTGTCATTTGAATTTTATATAAAAACCGGCTTCGCCTGGGGTCTATTTATGTGATGAATTTTGATGTCAAATAATCAAAGACGATTTATTATCAATTTTTCGTTTTTTGTTTTAATTTCCAAGTTTTTCGTATAAAACATAGCCTAGATCTCTCCTAGTATTGCTCTATATCTATTCGTGAAGCTTCATCACAATCGGTACAGCCATTTATTATAATGTATTTTTTCTGGTTATTCATATCTTAATCGCATGCAAATAAGTTCGATAAAAGGCAGTTATTTCGATAATACTTGTTATTGTACTTGTTTGTATCTCTTGTTGTTATCTCTGTAACAACAAGAGATACAAACAAGTACAACCTAACCCAAATTCTGACAACACAAACACATTATTTTTCATAAAACCCGGAGAAAAAGTTTTACTGGTAAATTAGCAACCCTAACTTAATCATAAACGAAGTTAGCGTGAAGGAGCGGCGCCGAGTGTCCGCCGCGGAGACGGCCTCCGATAAATCAATCAAAAGCCGATTGAAACGTTGCATCGACAATCTGACCACTCCTCACGGTCTCTACCATCGCGTTTTTATCATTACTGTATCACTTTAATGCCACGTTCTTCTGTCTTGTCGTAACATCTAAAAATAACTCGATAATGCAATGTGTTCAAGTCTAAGTAATGAGAACTTTTAAGGCAGCGCATTACCTAGCAAAAGTGACCACGGGTGCTGTAAAGTGCTCGAAACGTCAGTAATATAAAATAAGTTAATATACGCGATAAAATTCGTAAAAACTAGTTTTATTTAAATGTGTTGTGTTCGAATCAAGTAGAATTCAATCGAAGAATCGCGTAAACATAAAAAATCATTGGTAAAAGTAAGTTAAAATTAGAATGTTACTTTATGGCTGTGTATCTTTAAAAACAGATGAAGTCGATGTATGAAGGTGGCTCAGGACCGTGTTTTGTGGCATTCCTTGGGAAGGCCATTGTTCAGCAGTGGACTTGTGAAGGGCTGTTATAATGATAATTATGTTGCAATTGGAGGACACAATAAATCCTGGGCGGAATCACACTGTCGCTGATAAGTACACTGTAAATGATGTGTCTGTATACTGTCAAAGAAAAAAAAAATAGTCTTGGATGCGATTTACTCTGGCCTTTCTATCAACTTCCCATTTTATAACTAACTAGCGATCCGCCCCGGCTTCGCGCGGGTGATCTGGATCTCGACAACAGCGCCACCTATCGGATCCAATTGTGAATCTAAACCATCCGGGGACCCACTCAAACACACACAAAAAGGTACAAAATCGATTTTAGTGAAAACTTAACCAGTTATTCATTATGCAATTACACATCGAATAAAATTGGTTAGGAGTCAATATCCGATACAATCGAAATATTATGCGAGATGAAAAGTTTACTAACGTTATACACACAGACACGTTAGACATAAGAATCTGAACCAGATCTCAAATCATGCGAAATATTGAGGTTTTAACTGTCGAAAGTCACGCACGTAACAACAAATATCTATTACATTTACAATCTATCAAAGTTCACTGCAGGACATAGACCTACCTTATAGGGGGGATACTTGCCATAATAGCATTACTTGGCAGGTGGGTTGGCAACCGCAGTTTTTTATTTTTTAGTTGTTATCAGAAAGACGATGTTGCCAATCTGTTGGTTTGTTTTCCTTTGTCGTCTCCTACGACACCCATAGGACTAGGGGTAGTGGATATTCTTTCATTCATTTCAATGATTTATTTATGAAAAATTACCTCCACACTAGGATTTTCTCCTGTATCGTGGAGGCAGTTTACATACATACACGAGGACAAACATCCAAACCTGGAACAATTATTATTTGTAGGCTATACAAATACTTGTTCCGTGCGGGATTAGAACTCGCGGCCCTCAGCTCTGCAACTCATTGCTAAGCCATTGCGCCAAGGAGTCTTACGCCGCCACTACACGGAAGTTAAAAAGTATTTTATCAAAAAAAAAAGCCATAGTTATAACAAGCGATACCAGGGCATCATAAGTGTATGAGGCTTGACTGGGCGCGGATCAGTCGGCGCTTCTCCGATATCACAATTAGCGTCGTATGTCGGATCAAACGCGCCGGCGTGAGGTCGCCGCTCGGCTAGTGTTACCAACACGTGATGCGACACCCGCGATATCGAATACCCAACGGACAATGTAAACACGAGAACTTTGTGCAAACAGTTCATGGAAAAAACACTTAATTCCTGCCTACGCAATCTTGAGGTTCAAGCAAACGCAGTATAAGCTTTCTTTCTATTTATTCCGCTATTCTATCCCTTACAGGCTATAAAAGTCCACTGCTAAACTGCGGGGATTTTGCCATTGTTGCCACGCTTGGCAGGCGGGTTGGCAATGGCAGTTTTTTATTATTTTGAGTTGTTATCAGGAAGACACTACTCCCCATCTCCTGTTTCATTTTCCCTCTGTCGCCTCTTACGACACCTATGATATGGGGTAGTGGATATTCTTACACCGTCACTACACAGTCTATGTTCCTGTATTACTGAAGACATATTATTTTTTTTTCTTCTTATAAAACGTTATTCTTGTTATTTATGTCACCTTAGTATGTCACATAGAGATTTGTAAATGTAAGATGCAGGTGGCTCAGGACCGTCATCATGGGAAGTCTATGTTCAGCAGTGGACTTGTAAAGGGATGTAATGATAATAAATGATAGTTATGTTCATATAGGTAAATGTTTTAATTTAGATACGTCGTTCTTTGGTGATGTTGGAATTGTCAGCCGTACTCTTACAGCTTCAACGGACGCAAACCTTAATGGGACTGGTGTGGTATGTTCACATATTATTCTGCGTTTGTCGCGACGTCTTAAAATACCAAGTAACTATATCATTTGGCTTTCAAATGATACGTAAACGCACTATTACAGTGGTTTATGATATACAGTGAAGGACCGTCTACACTATAAGAATTAATAATAATTATAACTTTTAACAAAAAGTAAAATCGACTTCAAATTGCTAAAAAATAAGTTTTATTTGCTACCCTCAGGGCTGGAATTTTTTCTCTAAATTTATATGGGATCACCCTTGAAGTATAACCCATTTAATAAAAAAGGAATCATCAAAATTGGTTCACAATCTGCGAAGATATCGCGTAACATACATACAAAAAAACATACACTCGAATAGAGAATCTCCTCCTTTTTGAAGTCGGTTTAAACTAGCCCTAAATCTAATAAAATAATGAGATAAGCTATAGAATAGCTATACTTTATTATTTCATTCTACTACAAGCCACCTAAGAAGAATAGTTAATTTTAACCATCCGTCAACCGTATTATGCTAAACCCCTCTACAAGATGTAGCACCGGAAACGTCGGAATTTAAAATAAATAAAAATAAGTCAAATTAATTGTGAATAAATATAATAAAAAGAAAATTTGTATTTTCATTCACGAAAATATGTAAAAAACAAAAAAAAATATTGAATAAAATTAGTAAGACGACGCTTATTTAAGTAGTGCGGTCGAATGGATTTTGAAGTAGGCATAGAATTTGGTCAACAGGTTCTAGATTGGACGAAACGTCTAAAAGTTAGAACGAGTTTGAATGTTAATATTACAAATATTGTATAGATTAATCTGAAGCTTAGGCGTTTAGCTAATACATGAGATATAGTTATGTCATACAATGAAAGTCGAACCGCTGGTAAGCCGGACCTAGATACAGTAAGCGACCGGCGACCGGCGCCGGCGGTATGCGAACTCATGACCAAGGATCTCCCGTTAGCACAAATACCGATGCAAGTAGCGATCGGCATTCCTAAGCCGAGCGCTCCCACGACCCAAAAGGCCCCCTCCACCTCGCGCACCCCTCGGAAACCTCCGGAAATGCTTGCGCGGGCGCACAGGGCATGCAAAGCCGTAGGGTGAATGCACGCTATGGCCACTGGCCCGGGAATGTTTTCGCATATCTCCGCAATGACAACCTGCGCAATGTGCCAGCTGTTCGCATGCATGAAATTGAAAATGTCATGGCAGTTTGTGCTTATTTACGTGGAAAAATTCAATTAGATGGTAATTGGAGAATATTTTCTTTAATAGATAATATGTACACTGCACAGAGATACTCCAGTTACTAATGTATATATTATATAAAAATCAATTGCCGTACGTTAGTCTCGTAAAAACTCGGAAATGGCTCTACCGATTTTGATAAAGTTTTTTGTGTGTTTGAGTCCCTAGATAGTTTAGGTTCAAAATTGGGCAATAGGTGGCGCTGTTATCGAGATCCAGAAATCTCCCGTGCGATTCCGGGGCGGATCCCTAGTTACACATAAATAATATGTATATAATACATTATTTTACTTAAGTTCTATAGGTAACTTTAAGTTTACTCTTAATTTATTAAACTAAGTTCACATTAAAATATTAAAGAGCTAAAATGTATAGAGGAACAAACACGTTGAATTTATAAGATTATATCGGAAAACGTTAACAACATTCTGCGAATTCTAAATTTTAAATTTAAGAATTTTATAATAACGTTTAAAATTTTTATGAATTCATCAACTTTTTATACAAGTATTCGTAAAGATATTTTTCTCACACCTTTATAATACAAAAATATTGAAGTTTCCATACAAAACGGATCTATCACACCGTTTAAACGGCAAATATTCTCATAGTTCCGGATTCCATTCCGATTCGCCACAGGCAGTATCGCGATGCCAATACGCCGGCAAAAACTAAATAGCTTTAAACCGCTTTTGCTTTGCTTCTTTCACTTCGCGTACTTTAATCATGTAAAAAATATTCCAATTTTATGCATAATTTTTAATTTCATATTTGGACATTATTCTTATCGGTTTAGGTAAATGTGTGAGAACATAATTTTCCAAGAGTGAGTGTAGGACGACGAGCTGGTAAGACATGCAGGAAGGCGATGGATGCAGGTGGCTCAAGACCGTATTTTGTGGCATTCCTCTGGGGGGTTGCTATGTTCAGTATTTTTTTTAATGGGAGAGGGGACAAACATGCATACGGCTCACCTGATGGTAAGTGTCGACCGCCGGTCATGAACAACCGCAACACCAGGGGAATTGCAGGTGTGTTGCCGACCTTTTAAACAGGAGTAACCTCGTTTCTTAAAGGTCCCTAAGCCGTATCGGTCCGGAAAAATCCCCTGTGGTAAGTACATTTTTTTTTAACAATAGAGTCCGAAAGTATGTTACTAGACAATATGTCACCATCATTATTACAGCCCTTCACAAGTCCACTGCTGAACATAGGCCTCCCCCAAGGAATGCCACAAAGCAGGATCCCGAGCCACCTGCATCCATCGACTTCCTGCATGTCTTACCAGGTCGTCCCTCCATCTAGTGGGGCCGCCCCACACTTCGCCTACCGGTACGAGGCTGGTACTCGAGAACCTTTCTTCTCCATTGTCGGTTCTTCGAGGTATATGGCCGTTACTCTGGTTCTACTGCAAATATCTTCATTTCTAAGTTTATCACGTGCATAGGCCTCTCCATAGTTAATATTTAACCTGTGTTATTTATTAGGTGGAAATAAAATTACACGTAAATTTACTTTAAAAGGAAAAATAAAAGAGTACTTACAAGGACGAAAACTAAATGGTGGTAAAAGTGTAACTTTAACGTTAAGCTACCGTATTTAACATTGGATATTTTAATGTTTGTTGTCTTATCCTAGTGTGTAAAGTTTAGTAGCATTTAGCAATTAACAAAGGTATTTAAAATGGTGCTACGTACGAAAAGTAAATATGTTTTTAAATTTTGTCAACAATATAAAAATTGTTAAAATATAAATGAAAAAAAATGAAAAAATGTTTATTTTTACAGCTAAGGTGGTAAAGATTATAATATACAATATAACATAGTAAAATGGAAGTACAGTAGTCTTGATTTAACTACATTAAAAGTCCGTCACCGTGTAGTGGCGGTGTAAGAATATCCACTACCCCATATCGTCCCGTGTGTCGTAAAAGCCGACACAGAACAGTAAAATAGAGAGAGTGCGAGAATTATGATTCTCCGATGAGGCATTCTTACTCTTACTCGGACCTCGTGTAGTAGTTAGTATACGAGTAAGCATACGTAGTATACGAGTAAGCAATAGTACTCTCTTTTTAACTCGGGACATAATACAACGGCGTTGAAAATGATTTGAAAAAGACTTTTTTTTAGACATCTACATCTATCTTCGATTACGATTCAAAATGCAGATGCGTTGTCAGCCGTTAGGACCAAGATAGAATGCCTCTTTTCCAGTAAAAAGGGTCTCCGGTTCTCTACACTCACCATACGAAACACAGCAGTGTTAGCTGCTATTTTACGCTGGTATTCTGTGAGAGCGTGGTCCTTGCCCGGTCGAGCCGACCCATTCGTGCTACAACTATACTACTGATATAGCTGCAGCATGGCTCTACCACGTACAAAGACTATATAGACACAGGGAAACAGGCAGCAGCGTCTTTCTAAAAACAACTAAAAAATAAAAAAAATACTGCGGTTTCCAGCTGTCAAGGGTGCCAACTATAGCAAATGTCCACCTTATGAAGCAAACTCCGAGAGGGCCTGTGTTCAGCAGTGGACTGTAACAGATTCAAAAGCCCTCTTGATTCCGTTATGTTTTGAATACAGCCTATTGAAAACAAACTAAGTTACAACATTAATATTTAATTTTTGCTAATAATTTCATTTAGAATAAGCAAAGTAAACGGATTTTATGTTGACTTTGACTTTAACAGTGTAACTAATAGTTTAAACGCTGCTTAGATTGGCAAGACTAAGCTAGATAATTTTATCTTTAAAATAAGCAAAGTGGGGTCAGTACTGAAAGTGTAAAGGATAGGTCGTGTAGGACGTTCACCTCGAACAGCGACCCTAGGCCTTACAAGACGAACAATTACTAGTATCTTGTAGATCTATAGTCTAGTAAAGTACCAAACCGGTATTAAGAGAATGGATTGAGTTAGCTCTACGTGTAATTACTTGAGTTAAAGCAAGTTAAAACTTTTACCTAATCAATATAACTTTCTTTTTAATTTGTAGCAAGGGTATGTAAACTTTATTGTAAGCTTTGACATGTGCATATGGTAGTTTACCCCATAGTGTCAGTCACATTTAGGGTTTGGGAATTCCCGACAATTTCAAAGACACGAGACAGCCTACAATCAAAGTACCGGGAATTCCCGGGACTTCGAGACTTTAAGAAAAAACTTTTTTTTAGTTTTTTTTAAGAGGGGTAAGCCTTTGAGTTGATTTCTGGTGAAACAAATTAAAAGAAAGTCAAGTTTTTGTACAAATCAACATTTATTAAACAGAAAATTTAATCTTAATAACTTTAACGTTAATTTCAGCCTTAATAATTGCTTTGTTTATTTCTTTTAATCAAACACAGATTCACTTTTAACTTCAATTATTTGAAAATAAAAATGATTATATAACAATTTCGACAATCTTGTCTCGTCTCGAGTCTCGACCCGAAAGACAACTAAAATTACGAAAAGTTCCGGGACTTCGAGATACGAGACATCCCGGGACCCAAACCCTAGTCACATTTGAAGGATCTGTGCGCAGTGGCTAAGTGTTTGGCTGCGGCGTTGTCAGTCGCGGGTTCGAATCCCATACAAAAAAGTTATTGTATTGCCTACAAATAATTGCTTTGCGTCTGGATGTTTGTCCAAGTGTAATTTATGTATGTCAATCGCCTCCACGATCCAGAAGTAAATTTCTAGTGTGGTAGTCCATTTTTTAAAAGAGAAGAAAAGGTGTGACTAGTGTTTTGTGCGGAATTGTAATAAAATGCGTGTAAAGAAATTCCTAAAAAAATGCCGGCACATCGCTTGCAACTTTATAAAGCGCAAGTTCGGTCTCACATGGAATACTGTTCTCATCTCTGGGCCGTGCCCCAGTGCCAGCTCCTTCCACTTGACCGCATCCAGCACAGAGCGATTCGAATCGTCGACGACCGAGTTCTTTCTGATCGGCTCGATTCATTGGCGCTGCGTAGGGATGTTGCATCCCTTTCCATTTTCTATCGAATCTACCACGGGGAGTGTTCTGAGGAATTGTTCGGATTAATTCCAGCTGCCAAATTTCACGAACGCACATCGCGTCAAAATTAACGATACCATCCTCACCATCTGGATGCTTGGCGGTCCACCACTGTGCGTTTTACTGGGAGTTTTCTTCCTCGTAGAACTTCTCTGTGGAATTGTTTACCACCGGCGATTTTTCCGAACCGATACGACTTAGGGACCTTCAAGAAAAGAGCTTACTCCTTTCTAAAAGGCCGGCAAAGCACCTGAAATTCCCCTGGTGTTGCGGTTGTTCATGGGCGGCGGTGGTCACTTACCATCAGGTGAGCCGTGCTCGTTTGCCCCCTCTTCTATAAAAAAAGGAATACAAAATTGAGTTCAAATTATTATCATAAATAGTTATATATATATATAAAAATCAATTGCTGTCCGTTAAGTCTCGCAAAAACTCGAAAATGGCTGGACCCATTTTGATGAAATTTTTTGTGTGTGTCCCTGGATGATTTAGATTCAAAATTAGATCCGTTAGGTGGCGCTGTTGTTGAGATCCAGAAATCACCCTGCTAATTATTTATAATTGTTTAATTATTAAAGTAAGAATAATTCTGTGCTCATACAGTACCTATAGCTAGTCTAACGTTAAAATACACGTTATAGTAGGTAGACCATTTTCTGCAAGATGTTTATGCGTCACATTGTGAAGATTTAGAGATTTTAATGACAACCAACAGACAAAAAAACCTAACATCAGATTTTGGCGCAAAACGCGGGATCACATGATCACCAGTTGCGGTTACAACAACTAGACCAACGAGGCAGTCTTATTACATCCCACCATTATCGTGGGGAAATCATCACGAATACCTTCGGCTGCGGGGGTAACGAATAGGTTATGCCGGATTCCTACCGGATAAAACCCCACGGTGGTTACCATCAGCGTATATGAGGGATCTTGGGATCTCCGTTCGGAACGCAACCAGCATCCTCACAGTGTTATCACGATGTCTCGGGACCACTCTCGAGACATCTTCTTCCTCAGGGTTACATTACTTGAGGCCTATCCAAGCCAAAGCAAAAGGCTACTATCCCACCTATTGGTAAGCGGTACAAAATGCTATCCACTCTCATCGGCGCAACATCTTCTCTAAAGCTCACATGAATTTAGATTGAACTGTAATGTATACCTACCATCACAAATGCTTAAAATAAAACTATAATCTTGTGAATAAGTGGGTGATTGACAGCTCTGTGGCGCAGTGGCTTAGCAATGAGTTGCAGGGCTATGGGCCGCGGGTTCGAATCCCGCACGGAACGAGTATTTGCATGGCCTACAAATAATTGTTCCGGGTCTGGATGTTTGTCCTTGTGAAATTCATGTATGTAAACTGGCCCCACGATACAGAAGAAAATCTTAGTGTGGAGGATACGTTTTTTAAAAAAAATTAAAAAAGATAGTTTGGAAAACCCAAAAGTGCACGCCTCCTGAGCGTTTCATTTCATTTCGATAAAAAAAAATAGTGACAGTATTTTTTACAAGAAAAAAAAACAAGAGAATCTGATCGACTTTCATTAATAATTTTCAAACGGCGTTGAGTTCAATAATAAAAATCAATAGGGATCCTCCTTAGAATATATGGAATCTTATTTAATACTATATATCTTAATCTATTGCTTACATTTCTATTAAGCGAGAAGACACACAGACCGACGGACGGCAGTCCATATATTTTTTCAATTACATTTTTTGTTATGTAATCTAAAGTGAATCAATTAAAAATAAACTAATCTTATAATTCAATGTCTGTAGTTATTGTAACGTTAATAATAATATGGATTTGATGTCTAGCTAGAAGTATGAGAACGATTTTATGTAGCGAAATTGACGTATGGCCACATCGAGAGTAGAGCACTCCCTCAGGTTGTGAGGCGTGCAAAATGAAATTTGTAATTGTCAGAGAGCAAACAATTCGTTGTGAGACTTAGAACATTGTTATACGGAATAAGAAACAAACGCCTTTTATTCCTCATAAACACTAGAAGAATAATTATTCAAAAAGAAAAGAACCACCTGTTATAACAACCGTCACCCTCAATTTACAATATCTGAGAATCTAGAATCTAGAAATCAAGATAAAGGAGTGAAAGCCGCCAGTTACGTTACAAGATCAACGCCCGCTGCTGATATCTATCAGATCAGAGCAGATAATTAACGCCTCTATTGTGTACACATTGTTAGTTATAATCGCTTACGTATGATCTATGGCTGTAGCATATTATGTCGTACGATTATGATAGGGAGGGGGGGGTTTACATTTTTCAATATTGGTGGTAAAACATAATTACGCTTTATTAAATCGAAACTCAAAAGAACACATTGAATAACTCATATTATTGTTAATCTCTATCTCTATAATATACAAATCAATTGCTGTCCGTTAAGTCTCGCTAAAACTCGAAAACGGCGGAAACGATTTTTATGAAAATTTTTGTGTGCGGTTGGGTGGGTCCCTGGATGGTTTAAATTCACAATTGGACCCGGTAGGTGACGTTGTTGTCGAGATCCAGAAATCAACCATGCGAAGCCGGGGCGGATCCCTAGAAAACACTAAAATACAAACTAGTAGTATAATAAGAACGGAACCTAAAAAAAAATTAATCTAATTTTAAAGTAACTATAAAAACTACAATTGATACGGTCGACTCTACAACTCTACTCGGTATTGAAATAGATACATATCTACATAGGAAACCCCACATTCAAAAATTTAAACGGAAATTCTCTTCATTAATGTTTTGCACTCGAACGTTTAAAAAGGTAACCAACTAAAAAAAAACTCTTTTGGCATATTATGCATGACGATCATAGCTCTGAGCTTAAGTATTTAAGGCGTAGTCATCAGGAATCATTATACTAACATAGATAAAATATTAAAATTGCATAAAAACTAAGTAGTAGGTACTTACTAGCGATGCTAAGAAGTATGTTTATTTTAGTAAATATTTAGAATTATCTGATACCCGCGACTTCGTCCGCGTTGCTTGATATATATTAACAAAGGAAACACACAACACTGAACACGTAGTGCTTATAAAAATCGTTGTTTCTTAAAACTTTAATAACTTTATATTAAATGAAGATATCGCAATATTTTTTTTAGATAAGGACCAAGTGTCTAAGAAATAAAACTTAGAAACCTAATTATAATCTATCCAGTAGTTTTTCCGTGATGCGCGCACAACTGCAAGCCTCTATCATTTTATTTATAGAGATAAATAAATTATAGTAAAAAAAAAACACGCTTAAATGGTAAACCGAACTAAACACGTAAAAATATTTTTTTAAATAAGAATAGTATAATTAATGAGGATAAATATTATTGTAAAAAAAAAGCGTGGGGTGCCTGATATAACATAAATCTGTTAAGAATATTCCATCGGTACCTACGATTAGCAGTGGCGAAGCTAGGGCTCCAAACTAGGGCAAGCCCAAGATATGGTTTTGTTGTTTTTAGCAGTTTTATAAAAATTTACCTTTTCTCTTTTTCGATTTTACCTTTTCCTCGCCGATTAGCACTTTAACACACTTCAATTCATCACAAGGAACACTATTATCCTCCTATTTCACTGAAAATCTATAAAAAAGCATAAATTTTCAACTCGCAATATTTATTCGCTCAAGTAAACACACAGAGTAAACATTGAAATTTGAAGTGAACTTGCAAAGGTATCGCCCGCGCTTGACTAATGACTAACTTCACACTAAAAGCCGGACTTTTCGCTTCATACAAATTGTTATATAAACAATCGTAGTTATATTTCATTATAGAACATTTTGCCACAGGTTAGAAAGGGAGCGATCGGCTTCTCGAAAGCCCGGTAAAAGAAATAGTTTGAAACAGTTTACGAGTTATTTTATTACTTGACATTATTGATTGAGCAGTTTGATAGGCCAAGCCCGGCTTCTAGGCTTCTATGGAGGCTTCGCTACCGACGATTAGTATAATGATATTGTGAAAAAAAGCACCCCACGCTTTTATACAACAATATTTATCCTCGATAATTATACTATTCTTATTTGTAAAAAATATTTTTACCTTTTTAATTCGGTTTACCATTAAAGCGTGTTTTCTTTAGTTTTTTTTAAAACTATTATTTATTTTTCACTTTTTAGTGATCTTGGCGATCCTGTTCAGGATAATGGGACGAGCTTATCAAATTATTGTATTGTCATCGGTCCTTGATAAGTATGTAAAGTTTCAATTTCATCTGACGTTTGAAAATGGGTGAAAATCAAATTTAGAAGAGTCGGTTATAAACAAAATTTCAGTTAGTATGTATATCCTCCTTTCTTATAACACATTTCTTATGCTTATATTAATTAGTTAATTTCAAGATTAGATAATAAAGCCAAAGCGCTATGTGGCTAATAGCCTCAGATAATTTATTTATTTATTTGGAAAACTTACAGCTAATATTAAATAGTATTTGAACGAATATCGATCAAAAGGTTTTACATGGTACGTGCTGTAACTATATTATCGTTGTGAAACGAATGGGTCGACTCGACCGGGGTAGGGCCACGCTCTCACAGAATACCAGCTTAAAATAGCAGCTTCAGGCTGCTGTGTTTCTTTTTACTGGAAAAGAGGCATTCCATCTTAGACCTCATGGTAACAACGCATCTGCGTTTTGATACTTAATCGAGTATAAATGTAGCTATGTGTATGGGCCACAGCATCCACTTACCATCAGGTGGACTGTGTTTGTCACCCTTTATAAAAAACAATCAAGAGGTAATTGTTAAGTTTTCACCAATAGATATGAGCTTAGAAACAATGATAATAGGGCGATAAAAGATAAACTGGACTGGTGTGGTAGGACGTCTCTTCTGGCTAGAAGTGTTCCCGGGTAGGTACCACACTGCTACCTAGTTCTGCCTATAGCAGTCTTACACTGCAGTGTTCCGGTCTGAAGGCAGTATTATTACAGGATGTGAGGCATTCCATCTTAATCCGCAAAGATGACAACGCAATTTTTGCCTTCTTTCTTTGAAGTTGGCTGCAGGTGTTCATGGACTGCAGTTTTTTTTTAATAGGAAAAGGGCCAACGAGCATGCGGCTCACCTGATGGTAAGTGACCGCCGCCCATGAACACCTGCAACACCAGGGGAATTGCAGATGCGTTGCCGGCCTTTTAAAAAGGAGTACGCTCTTTTCTTGAAGGTCCCTAAGTCGTATCGGTCCGGAAAAATCGCTGGTGGTAATCGATTCCACAAGGAAGTTGTGCGAGGAAGAAAACTTCTTCTAAATCGCACAGTGGTGGACAGCCAATCATCCAGATGGCATGGATGGTATCGCAAGTTTTGTCGCGATGTGCGGTGGTGAAATTGAGCGGCTGGAATTAGCAGTGGCCACTTACCATCGGGTTGGACTGTAATTTCGTTTGTCACTTTAGTTTTATAAAAAAACACACAAACACAGCAAAACAAATAATATATTTTTCACTTAAATTGTTTTGACTTGAGTAACACTGTTATTAAACAAATCCAAGGTAACGTTACCAGAAACTTCTCTGAAAGTTCTACACCCACGTATCATAAATTTTGCCTATATTTAGTCCGGACTTCCGGTACATGAAGTAAGCCAAGCTTTAATATAAGTGATTCCTCTCAGTTATTACTATGCGCACTAGAACGTATCAATAACATATCACACCCGAATATAATGCGTTCAGTGACCGTATCATACTCGTACCTATATGATGTATGCTACTATGAAGCCCGTTCTATAAGTTTTAGCTCATTTGTTCAAAAGCACGCATCAGGATGAGATTAGAATGTTTTTGCTGTGAAAATTATTAAAATTTATCGATTACAAAGAAAAACAAGTTTTTTAGAAAAAAATATCGCCTAGATCACTCCTGGAAATGCTCTCTATGTGTTCGTAAAGTTTCATCACAATCAATTCAGCCATTCTGAAGATTATCCCGGACAGACAAAAATTTTCAAAATGTTTACAGAGCTGAATAAAAGCCAGTTATTTCAATATTACAGACAAACACTTCGATTTTTACACGTGGTAGAGCTACGCTGCAGCTATATTAATTGTATAGTTGTAGCACGAATGGGTCGCGGCTCGACCGGGGAAGGACCACGCTCTCATAGAATATCGGCGTAAAATAGCAGCTTAACACTGCTGTGTTTCGTATGGTACGTGTAGAGAACGGGAGACCCTTGTTTCAGGAGAAGAGGCATTCCATCTTATTAAAGTTGGTAAAAAGTTGTCTTACCTAGTTTGAAGAGCACCTCCCGCCCTCCCTCAATTGCGTGCACTATTTGCAGGCCTATGTTCAGTAGTGAACTTTTGATAGGCTATAATGATAGTGGTAATAAGGTTTCTGTCGAAATAGTTTGATCTACGATCTCATTAGGTCTGTCAGAGCCAGCTGTTCACGTTAGAAACAACTCGTGGCAACCGACACGACGGCCGACAGATGATAACTATGACAGATCTACTTTGTTACTATGTTAGTATGCTAGCCATGACAACAAAGATATGCCCACTAAAGTGTAAAGCTCGTAGTAACTTACATATGTATGTAATTACTCTAAGATGTAAAGTATGGAAATTGACAGGAAATATCAAATTTGGCGAAGATGAGATTATTTTTCTATAGGATAGGGTGACAAACGAGCACACAGTCCACCTGATGGTAAGTGGTTACTGTGGCCCATAGATATCTATATCTATCCTCGATGACGAATCAAAATGCAGATGCGTTGTCACCCGTGAGGACTAAGATGGAATACCGCTTTTCCAGTAAAAAGGGTCTCCGGTTCTCTACACTCACCATACGAAACACAGCAGTGTTAAGCTGCTATTTCACGCTGGTATTCTGTGAGAGCGTGGTCGTTCCCCGGTCGAGCCGACCCATTCGTGCTACAACTATACTACTACTCGTAATATAGCTGCAGCATGGCACTACCACGTATAAACTATAAACCACCAATATTAGATTACCAATAAACCACGTTTTATTATAATAGAATGTTGCGATTTGTTAAATTTTATTACACAGGTACATTTAAAATAATGCTGAAATGTCGTTCAGCTTATTGTAGAAAAGCTTGAATTTGTGGAAAAGCATGCGGAGTAAAAGTTACCTTTTATTTTTACAGGCTTTTTGAAACTGTTCGTTTTCCTCCCATTCTGTGGGACAGAGCCGATAGTTTATACTTGACGTTTTTGTACATAAAAAGCTTGGCACCTAGTCCTCGATTTGCATAGCGGCTACTAAGGATTAGTAGCAAAACTAATTTACTTTGCTCAGTCAGATGCATACGTCAAAAAAATAGTCGCCAGGAACAACTTCGACTGGATTAAATTTAAAATTCATTTAAGCCTTCATTTGACCGGTTAGACTTAGTAGTTACACAGGTACATTTAAAATAATGCTGAAATGTCGCTCAGCTTATTGTAAAAACTAAGGCCCGTAATACGTGGGTCACTCAATAAGCTTTGAGATATATAAAAAGTATTCTAGATACTATTAATATTTATTTTACATCTTTTCAAAATATTCTCCATCATGCTCTAGTTCCATTCGCCTAAACCAACTCTGAAAACACTTTTGCCAGTCATGATCTTACAGGTCGGAAATCGCTTCTTCGTAGGCAGCCACGGCTTCTTCGGCGCTTGAAAAAAATTTTTTTTTTTTTTTCTTTGACTCTTGGGAACAAAAAGAAATCACAAGGAGCTAAGTCATGGCTGTAGGGTGGGTGACTTAGAGTTTCAACACCAGATTCCTCAATAAATGCCTTTTACTAAGGGAGGTATGTGAAGAGGCGTTATCGTGATGCAGCATGATTCCCCGAATCCCGGTCTTTGGTCTTCCCTCCCGCACAGATTTTAAAGCTTTGGGTAATGCAACTATAGTATACCATTCAGAGTTGACTGACCTACAATTTTCCAGCATTGACGTCGACAAATGTCCGCTCCGCGAAAAAAAACTAGCCACTATTTTTTTGCCGACGTTGCGAGATCTATGCAGTTTTGTCGGTAACTGTCCTTCTGAGTAGACCCATACCGATGATTGCCTTTTATTTTCCGGATCATATTGATAGATCCATGTCTCGTCATCAGTAACGATTTCTGAAACACGTCTAGATGCCCCGTTTTCAAAAGGTAGACGCATTTCATGGCACCAATCCACACGAGTCTGTTTTTCGCTTTCGGAGAGCAAACGAGGGATCCATCGACAACAAAGCTTCCTCACTCCAAGATGTTGATGTAGGATAGTATAAATGCTTCCCGAACTAATGCCTACAATCTTTTCGATGTCCGTATGTGTGATTCGTGGGTCTTCTCGCACCAACATTTCAGTAGTCCATACATTTTCTGCTGTTACTGCTGTTTGCGGGGCCCCGGTTCTTTGGTCAACTTTAAGATTAATTTTACCCTTTTTGAATTCAGCAAATCACCTAAACATTGTTGCGCGTGATGGAGCCGAGTCCCCTAATGCTGATTGTAATCGTTGTAAACTTAATTGTTCGGTTAAACCAAATTTAAAATCATAATAGTTCATAGCGCGCAAATGTTCACGGTTAAGATCCATCGTTTTGAATGCAAAGCGCGGGAAGCGTTGCAGGAAAATTAATAGAACTTTGTTTTTTTTTTTAATATTGAGCAATTGGCATAAGGAGTTCTATTTTAAATACATTTGCTTTTTAGAAACATATAACACGGGTGCGTTTCATTTTTAAATTTCGAGCATCTCAAAAACTTATTGAGTGACCTACGTAATAAACGTTCCTCAGCTCAATTGCAAGCACTTGGGAACAATTTTGAAGTTACGATCTTTTAATAAACATACCTCAAGTTGCGGCTTAGGTTTACGATAATTAGTGCACTATTTAATAAATCTGCTTCATGGTTACCTGAAACGTTACTATGTGTACATAAATTTAAAACTTCGAGTAATTTAGCCAAGATTTAAATTAGTAATTAATAAATATATTTTTTTTTTTCTAGAATAAGATTGACTAACGAGCACACATTCTGCCTATATAAGTGGATGATGTGATGCCCATAGACATCTACATCTATCCTCGATTAAGAATCAAGAATGAAAATGCAGATGCGATGTGACCCCTGAGGATCTAAGATAGAATGCCTCGTTTCCAGTAAAAAGGGTTTTCCCGTTTTCTACACTCACCATACGAAACACAGCAGCATTGAGCTGCTATTTTACTCTGGTATTCTATAAGAGCGTGGTTCCTCCCCAGTCGAGCCGACCATTCCCCATTCGTGCTACAAATATAATATAGCCGCAGCATGGCTTTACGATGTAAATATGTATCTTTAAAAAGTATTGCAAAATTGCTAATAAAACCAGTATTTCTTTCGAATGTGAGGTCGGATGGCGCGTAATACTCCAAATTCTTAGTTTCGTTCAACTCTGGCTCATTGTTCAGAGATATCTCTACCAAAACATGAATTCCCGTGGCATCAAACCCGCAATTTGTTTAATTTGCTTTCGTGATGTTTTTTATCGAATGCAAAGTGGCGGTGAAGTAAATTATAGATCTAGTGTAAGATGTTATTTCGTAACGAAAGAGCGCTTCTTGTTGAATTAACGTGATTATGCATATTTATTCGTTTAACAACTTATTTACAGAAACTTATAATATACATACGTATTATGTTTCCACCACTACAATTAGACACGCTGAATAGCTATAAATTTTGTTTTCTATTTTTAATCTACATATTATACAGGGTTAATTTTCAAAGAGTAGCCAAATTTTTAATTTAAGTTCAGATATATAAATAATGATATACCGTTATCGCAGTTTTTGAAAATACGAGTAAATAGGCTTCTACTTTTATTCGAAATTATCCAAAATTGAATGTGATTTATGGGCAACAACGTTTTTGCCTACCGATCGACCCTTACGAATGTGTGCGCGCGGAGTAAAACCTTCTCTGCAAATTTGGCCGGTTATTGCAAAATAACCCTGTATATAAGAGATTTCCACCTATGTACTGACTCATCACGATATCTCTAGAACCATAAGGCCTAGAGACTTGAAATTTGGTAGGAATATTCCTTTTGCCGAGTAGAAGTCAGCTATGAACGGATTTTACGAAATTCCACCCGCAAGGGGCGTTGCGGGGGCGTTAATTAAAAACCCGTGCGGAGCCGGCGCGGATCGCTAGTGTGGAATACGCGAGCAAACTTCCTCCCTCTTCCTCTCCCTCTTCATCGGACAACCAGATGCTCTCTAACGTCTTTATTGTCGTCGTACCACGCATTCGAACCGTGCCGAACCGTCCTAATTTGTATATTTGTACTACTAACATGTTAATAATTCACTAAATAATAATATAATAAATGTAATAATTAAAATTATAATGTCAAAATAATAATGTAATAATAACATAAATAAAGTTTTGTGTTTCATTCAATAAATTTGATAGTTAAAATTTAAAAATTGTCAAACAAATAATCGTCAATATTATAATACGCTTTTTTGGTTAGAAATATGTTTAGTTGTTTCTTAAAAATGTGAAGGCTCTTAGACTCTCCTATGTATTTAAGTAAATGGTTATACAGACGAGGACCCATGCAGAATACGCTTTTTTTAAACAAAACGGTCTTACTATTGGGATGGCTCAATTTATCTTTTTTTGCATGTCATCCTTCCACGCATAAAAAAGTTAAAGCTCATAAACCCGTACAGAGGTTTTGTAATACATTCCCAAGTTTCTAACACATTTAGCAAAAATGATAAGTATGGAGTTACAAAGCGACGACTCGTTGGTTATTTTTTATTTCTACAAGTCTACCTGATGGTAAGCAATAAATAATCCTCGATTAAGAAACAAATCAATAAAAAAGATAAATGATCCTCGATTATGAATCAAAAAGGCATATGCGATGTCACCCCTGAGGACTAAGATGGAATGCCTCGCAGTAAATTTGTTTGACATTTGCCACGATTATCGCAAGTATTTAATCACACGGAATACGGAATAAATTCTTCTACCACGACGAAGAAATATGTAGGAATTTTTCTCTTTAACACAAATGTAACTTTTTTCGTGATTGATAATATGATGTATTATCTTACAATGATTGTCGATCTTTATTAAATAACTCATTCTTGATTGACTTTAAATATTGTCGCGCGCTATGATATATTATGATTTTAAATTTGGTTTAACCGAACAATTAAGTTTACAACGGTTACAATCAGCATTAGGGGACTCAGCTCCATCACGCGCAGCAATGTTTAGGTGATTTGCTGAATTCAAAAAGGGTAAAATTAATCTTAAAGTTGACCAAAGAACCGGGGCCCCGCAAACAGCAGTAACAGCAGAAAATGTATGGACTACTGAAATGTTGGTGCGAGAAGACCCACGAATCACACATACGGACATCGAAAAGATTGTAGGCATTAAATCGGGAAGTATTTATACTATCCTACATCAACATCTTGGAGTGAGGAAGCTTTGTTGTCGATGGATCCCTCGTTTGCTCTCCGAAAGCGAAAAACAGACTCGTGTGGATTGGTGCCATGAAATGCGTCTACCTTTTAAAAACGGGGCATCTTAGACGTGTCTCAGAAATCGTTACTGATGACGAGACATGGATCTATCAATATGATCCGGAAAATAAAAGGCAATCATCGGTATGGGTCTACTCAGAAGGACAGTTACCGACAAAACTGCAAAGACCTCGCAACGTCGGCAAAAAAATAGTGGCTAGTTTTTTTTCGCGGAGCGGACATTTGTCGACGTCAATGCTGGAAAATTGTAGGTCAGTCAACTCTGAATGGTATACTATAGTTGCATTACCCAAAGCTTTTCAAGCTGTGCGGGAGAGAAGACCAAAGACCGGGCTTCGGGGAATCATGCTGCATCACGTAAACGCCTCTTCACATACCTCCCTTAGAAAAAAAGCATTTATTGAGGAATCTGGTGTTGAAACTCTAAGTCACCCACCCTACAGCCCTGACTTAGCTCCTTGTGATTTCTTTTTGTTCCCAAGAGTCAAAGAAAAAAATAAAAGGCAATTTTTTTTCAAGCGCCGAAGAAGCCGTGGCTGCCTACGAAGAAGCGATTTCCGACCTGTAAGATCATGACTGGCAAAAGTGTTTTCAGAGTTGGTTTAGGCGAATGGAACTAGAGCATGATGGAGAATATTTTGAAAAGATGTAAAATAAATATTAATAGTATCTAGAATACTTTTTATATATCTCAAAGCTTATTGAGTGACCCACGTATTACGGGCCTTAGTTTTTACAATAAGCTGAGCGACATTTCAGCATTATTTTAAATGTACCTGTGTAACTACTAAGTCTAATCTGTCAAATGAAGGCTTAAATGAATTTTAAATTTAATCCAGTCGAAGTTGTTCCTGGCGACTATTTTTTTGACATATGCATCTGACTGAGCAAAGTAAATTAGTTTTGCTACTAATCCTTAGTAGCCGCTATGCAAATCGAGGACTAGGTGCCAAGCTTTTTATGTACAAAAACGTCAAGTATAAACTATCGGCTCTGTCCCACAGAATGGGAGGAAAACGAACAGTTTCAAAAAGCCTGTAAAGATAAAAGGTAACTTTTACTCCGCATGCTTTTCCACAAATGGGGAACCATTGTTAGCAGACGGTCATTGTGAAAAATTGTTTTCTCTCGCTACTGTTCCTTGCATTGTTATGAAAGTAAGTTTAATATTTAAAAATGCAGCTATATTACTTGTATAGTTGTAGCACGAATGGGTCGGCTCGATCGGGGTAGGACCATGCTCTCACAGAATACTAGCGTAAAATAGCAGCTTAATGCTGCTGTGTTTCGTATGGTGAGTGTAGAGAACCGGTGACCCGTTTTACTGGAAACGAAGCATTCCATCTTAGTCCTCACTGACAACGCATCTGCATTTTGATTCATCATCGAGGATAGATATAAATATCTATGGGCCACAGTAACCACTTACCATCAGGTGGACTGTGTGCTCGTTTGTCACCCTTATCCTATAAAAAAAAATACAGAAACTAACAACAGATTTCTGTTTGTATTGCTTCTTAGATATTTTTTTTTATAAAATATACACTAATATCATAAGCATAAACACACAAACTTCTACGGATCACCTAGAGGATTACACAGAAACTACGAACTTTCATTTAGCACGATCCTGACACACCTCTAGCATATTTCACATCCATATAGATATCAACGCGTATGTACTTGTCGATTAAGTTAACTTTACCTATCTATCTCTACACATATAAATAATATTGAAATGTCTGTCTGAGATATTGAATTAACTGGCATCTATTAAGCCCAGGGGGTTATTCGAATGCTAATAATAATAAGACATTAACAAACATTTTTAACATTTTCGTCTGGCTATCTATCTGTCCTTCTGTCAGGGATAATCTTAGGAATGGATGAACAGATTGTGATGAAATATTTAATCCAAAAATCTTACAGATTTAAAAAAAACGAAAAATTTATGAAATAACCTATGATTATGTTAAAGCCACATTAAAAATCGTATCCAGGCGAAGCCGGGGCGGGTCGCTAGTCTTCACTATATCTTCAGTTTGGTCGATAAACTCTTGTCCAGCGAGTTCTTTGTCGACTCTGTCACACACTTCTGCAGCATAAATTTGCTTTGTCACTCTTTCCTCTTATTCTTTCTACGTGTCCAAACCAGTTTTACACAAACATCTTTAATTTGACGTTAATTTCATTAAAAAAAGGCAACAAGTTAAATGTTAAAAAGAAACCAACAAAGTAAAAGAGACGCACAGTTTAAACAAATTAATATGCAAACGGACTATATTAGCAGAGACATCTAGCAGCGGCAAAATAATATACATTCAGGAGTAGTGACTGTTTCCAACTGATTATGGCTTTATGTATTCCAAACGCGACGCGATCAAGTCCCAGTCTAAATTAACCATTTAAAATACAAAGTTTAACACGCTCTAGGTCACCGAGATATCTAAAGCTTAACAAACATACAAAATAAACATTAGGATTATGTTAATTTTAATTTATATACTCAAACAAGCATTTCGCCCACTTTGAAAGCGATTCGGGGGATTGTTATGAAAACAAACAAAAATGCGTCTATCTTTCCGTCCGAATACAATCTGGGCGTCTTCAAGGCAAGAGTGAATGGGCTTTTGTTACGCTAAGACAGTGCGAACCATCTAGGACTGCATCACCACTTACCACCAGGGGGTATTGTGGTCAAGCACTGGCTTATAATAAGTTTAAAAAAAACATCTCTGAAAACGCCGACTTTTATTGTAATTATAACATTAGAGTTTAAATAACACCTAATGAGGATATTAGGTCATGGTCATGAAATTATTGTATAGCCATCGGTTCCTGCAAAATTTTAGATTATTTAGACGTCTGCAAGTTAGTGAAAAATGAATTACAACATTCCATTACATTCATTCACACATACATACATATGCATAAATACAGGTCTGACTAATGAAAGCGTGTTAAATATTAATACTCGATATATTATAGATTAATAGGTTGTAACAGGGAATATGCCACCTTTTAATCCAAATACAAAAAAGCTTTCTGCTAACAATCTTTTGATTCGATCGCGGCGCGGTGGCGTTATTGAGAAAGCCCGGGAGCTGTACGCCGCTCATCTTCAATGAACAATCTGGATATTTTTTTAAATCAATCATCATCATCAGCCCCTGATTACCTTTTTATACGTGGTTGAGCCACGCTGCAGCTATATTATGGTTGTATCATGAATGGGTCGGCTCGACCGGGGTAGGATCACACTTTCACAGAATACCAGCGTAAAATAGCAGCTTAATGCTGTTGTGTTTCGTATAGTGAGTGTAGAACCGGAGCCCTTTTTCAAGTTTTTCTGATAAAATATAGCCTCAATCCCTCCTGGCATTGCTCTCTATCTGTTCGTAAAGTTTAACCACTATCGGTTCAGCTATTCCGTAGATTAACCCGGAGAGACAGACAGAAAATTATGTAAAATGGTTATTTATGTCTTAATAGCGTGCAAATAGCCCTCTGAGCTAAATAGAAGCCAGTTATTTCAATATTACAAAGGAACACTTCATTTTTATTTATATGTGTAGATTAACGTAACACATTTTTGTTAATAAATAATCTTTATCTCACTATATAAATAAATCACAACAGACAACGATAAGGACGAAAGAAAACTGTGTTTTCTTAGCAGACATTTCCTTTTATCACTTGTTGATGTCATCACGCTAAATAAAACTGTATTTTTGTGCTTTAATTTGACAGCATTCATAAATATATTTCTCACGTAATGATTTCTATTATTTACGCGACTAATTTTATAATAAATAATTTTATTTTATCTCACTTCAAAATCCCGACGTTTGACTCCGTGACCACGGGCGATGCAAACCACTCGAAACGTCGAGATTTCAAAATAAGTCAAAATTAAATGTTATTCAAATAAAATACGCACACTTAGTTTCTTTTAATGTTTTCCACATTCGAATTTATCTTTGATTTATTAATTTATTTTTTATTGCATTCGTTATTACAAAACAATACGGACTTAATGCCTTTAGGCGTTCTCTACTAAACAACCCATGAAGTGTGTAAGTAGTGAGAATATGTCCTAGGTGTAGCAATATAGAAAAAAATATTAAGCAGAATGATATTTTTGTTTTTTATAGGATAAGGGTGAAAAACGAGCACACAGTCCACCTGATGGTAAGTGGTTGCTGTGGCCCATAGACATCTACATCTATCCTCGATTACGAATCAAAATGCAGATGCGTTGTCACGCCTGAGGGCTAAAATGGAAGGCTCGTTTGGAGTAAAAAGGGTCTCCGAGTCTTTACACTCACCATACGAAACACAGCAGCATTAAGCTACTATTTTACGCTGGTATTCTGTGAGAGCGTGGTCCTACCCCGGTCGAGCCGACCCATTCGTACTGCAACCATAATATAGCTGCAGCGTGGCTCTACCACTTACAATTAAGATTGACCAAAACCGGCGCTCTCTCTCCTTTCTAACACTAATAGCGACTCGCTAACATGGACGTTTCACGTTAAACCAAAGGCCCATTTCTTCATTTAACAGAGAACTTTCATTGAACAGATTTATAATACACAACTTTACAATAACTTCTTAATGTACCTACCTGCCAAGCGCGGGAAATCCGAGAGCACAGAGCTTAATGCAACTCTCGCAATTTTTTACAACATTAGCGGTTACAATAATTTTGTTGCTTTTTAGGTTAACGCGACTGCGGGAGAGGAATTTATAATCGCATCTTGTCAGCAATATATCTTAATTACCACGGCTGTAGCGAGAATGTGCCTGTTGTGTTTATGCCGTTTATGTTCTGAATTCTTCGTACTACATCCGACCCGTTCAGATGTTTGTGGATTACGCAACCGAGTAAGACGGCTGGGGAGATGCTTAATGTGGTAAGTGTAGTTTAATTGAAAATGTATCCTTTAGTTCCTTTTACTCTATCTATGCGAATTTGAAACCTTGGGACTAAGCGCTCGCTGTAATGTTTGCAGTATGCGCGCAACAAGGATTCAATCCGATATATTAAAAAAGTAAAGCATCTAAGTTCACTAAGATATTAAAGCTGTGTTCCATTATTACATCCATTAAGAAACTCCGTAATGGCGTCTCTTGCTCTACCATATCTCTCACTAATAGCATATTAACTTAATGAATTACGTCCTCACGTATAGTTTTCTGATAGCCAAATCGCCACTTACAAACAACAACATTAGGAATCACTAACATGTCCATAACGCCAGACGATAAGTGCTGGCATTCCGCATTGATACTTAATCAGTGCTCACCTACGTGCGGAACATCAGAAATAGGCTAGATTGACGAGTCGGCAGCGCGGTGCCTAAGCGTTCGCGTGTGGCGCTGCGGGAACGTAAGTTCGATTCCTACACGAATCAAGTGTGTTCTACACATAATCGTTCTGAGTCTGAATATTCGTCAATTTACAATATATCAATACTTGGAACAGATATAATAGATAAGAGATAGAATCCTGAATAGCCGGCTGTAATCTAATCTACCTAAGGTATTTATTGCCGGTTGTTTAATATTACTAATTCATTTTAGCTACACAAAAGGCCATAAACTAAAATTATCATCGCGGAAGGCCTACGAAGCGATGGCAGCTGGCAGTATCCTTACGAATATGCGAGAAAATGAATAAAAAAAAGTCAAAATCAGGCAAAGTAGAGGAAATGAATGGAACAGCGGACCCATTGCTGGTAACAATATTTACACTTTCATTAACCACTCCAAGTAAGCCGCACCTGTGCTGGGAGTGGTTCACAATAGTAGTCAAATGGCGGATTTGATCCCACGACATCGTAGTCCGTAACCCTTTAATATACAATATTAGTAATAATAGACAAATTTTATGTGGAGTATTTCGACTTACTTTTATTGAGCACAAGCACACAATACCGTACATTACTTGCTAACTATAGGCTACCAGAACTATATAAACATGACAATTAACACTTAATGCATTAATTATTATACGTGGTAGAGCCACGCTGCAGGTATATTGTAGTAGTAGCACGAATAGGTCGGCTCAACCGGGGTAGGAGGACCACGCGCTCGCAGAATACCAGCGTAAAATAACAGCTTAATGTTGCCGTGTTTTGTATAAGGAGTGTAAAGAACCGGACGCCCTTTATACTGAATACGAGGCATTCCATCTTAGTCCTCAGGAGCGACAACGCATCTCCATTTTGATTCTTAATCGAGGATAGATGTATATGTCTATGGGCCACAGCATCCACTTTACCATCAGATGGACTGAGTGCTCGTTTGTCACCCTTCTTCTATAGAATAAAACATGCGTGAGTGTCGTGGAACGTATTATATTATTGATTAACAAATACAAATAAATGAATTACTAGCGTCTATTAAAATGAAGCGTCATTTAATTTCTTTCATGGCAAGATAAGAAAAAGTGCGAGGGAGATGAATATTATTCCGTCTCGCTCGCACTATAGAGAGAGGGTCGTGACGGAAAAATCTTACACTTTTTCTCTCCTAGCCACATCCGTCAAATTCGTATCGTGCGATAAGGAACTTCGTTCCAAAAAAATTGCCTGTACAACAAAATTAGTGCTAATGTAGGTTCGCTACAGTAATAGACCATCTCAACACTACTTTCTTATATACGGCAAACATTTAGAGGCCATCTAGCGCCCACCTTATATTCTTCTCACGCGCTGTCCATATCAATGCTATGTTACGGTCGCTCTCACTAATGCGTAATAAGTTGCTTCGTTTTACGCGAATCATTACCTTTATTGCGCTAATAGTCTTGCGTGGGTCTTTATACGCCTCTCGATTGCGCTCGGCGCCAAATCCCACCTAAACTTATTTACATGATTATTCCATATTTCTTTTTTATGGGAACTGGTCAACAATCACGGTCTAGCTTTACTCAGGTGTTTTAACAGACTTAAAAATTGAGGTTATCATTTACATTAGCCTGTAATGACTTCTTATGTCTACGCGAACACTACACATTGAATGAAACTAGTTTTACGGATTTTATCGCGTTTTATTAACTTATTTAATACTATCTGTCCCTCGCGACTTCGCCCGCGTGGAATTTACTACGATTTCATGGGTTATAATTTTTTGCGCGGAACCCTAATTCTTTTTCTAAAAAAATATCCTAAGTTACTCCTTATAAGATCAGCTATCTGCCAGTGAGAGTCCCGTCAAAATCGGTCCAGCCGTTTCGGAGATTAGCTGGAACAAACAGACAGACAGATAGACAGACAGACAAAATTTTAAAAATAGTTTTTTTGTTACTAGTACCGTATATACTTTCATATGCATTTAGTAAAAAGCTGTTATTTTAACATTACAAACAGACACTTCAATTTTATTTATTTGTATAGATCTATAGATAGATTCCCGATGTTTCGAGAACTTTACAATGTTTTTTTGTAAAATTAAACATACAACTGCATGACTTCACAATACTGTAAGCTCGTTCTGCGTAGATCGAACCAAAATAATATTTTTAAACTTAAGGTAGCTATGACATCGGGATTCGAACATCTCAGTCCCCCCCCGCGACCATGGGTGCTGTAAAGTACTCGAAACGTCGGGAATATAAAATAAGTTAGTAAAACGTGACAATCCTTAAAAATAGTTTCATTCAATAACTAGCCTGTATTTTCTTCTTTACATAATATCTCCACACAGCGGAGCTTCTGAAAGCAGGTGGAAAACCGGTACTGTAGTCCTTCAGAAGCTCTTTAATTCCGTCCTCCATGGTGGCACTACACCGGAGGCGTGGAACAGAAGTGCGGTGGTCTTATTCTTTAGAAAGGCGACAACGCTCTCTTGAAGAACTGCAGACTGATTTTCCTTCTGAGCCAGCCGCGTCTACGTGCTGTTTTCGAGAGTCATTACGAATCGTCTCGCACGCAGACTCGACGACTTCCAGCCTCCGAACAAGCCGCTTTCCGAAAAGGCTTTAGCACCATAGACCACATACCCTTCGGCAAATTGTACAAAATCCGAGGGGTACAATTTGCTACTATATCTGGCGTATGTGGACTATGAGAAAGCCTTTGATTCCGTCGAAATTCGGGCGGTGCTGCAGTCCCTTCAGCGGTTCCAAGTTGACTGTCGGTATATCGAAGTGTTTGTACAGTAGGGCTACGATGGCTATCCAGTACAAAACCAGAGTACGAAACCTATCCAACTTCAGAGAGGTGTAAGACAGGGTGACATTATATCCCCAAAACTCTTCACCGCTGCATTGGAAGACGTTTTCAAGCTTCTGGACTGCAAAGGATACGGTATTAACATCAACGGCGAGTACATCACTCACCTTCGATTTGCCGACGATATAGTCCTTATGGCAGAATCGCTGGAGGACCTAAGCACTATGCTCAATGACCTCAATAGTGTCTCCCAACGGATAGGTCTCAAGATGAACATGGACAAAACAAAATCATGTTTAATGTCCATGTCACCTATACCGGTAGTTGTTGGGAGCAGCTCGAGTTGTTGACGAATATGTTTACCTGGGACAAATAGTCCGACTAGGTAAGTCGAACTTCGACCGAGAGGTCAATCGACGGATTCAACTTGGCTGGGCAGCGTTCGGGAGATTACGACCCATCTTCTCGTCAGGCATACCTCAAAACCTCAGAACTAAATTGTACAACCAGTGCGTGCTGCCAGTGATGACATATGGAACTGAGACTTGGTCCTTCACTACTGGCCGTATGAGGAAGCTCAAGGTCGCTCAGCGAGCTATGGAGAGGGCTATGCTCGGGGTTTCCTGCGCGATAAACTTAGTAATGAGGATATCCGCAGTAGAACCAGAGTAACCGACATAGCCCAAAGGATTAGTAAGCTGAAGTGGCAATGGGCCGGCCGTATAGCTCGAAGAACCGACAACCGTTGGGGAAGAAAGGTTCTCGAGTGGCAACCTCGCACCGGCAGGCGAAGTATAGGGCGTCCCCCACTGGATGGAGTGACGATCTGGTAAGACATGCAGGAAGTCAATGGATGCAGATGGCTTGGGACATTGCTTTGTGGCATTCCGTGAGGGAGGCCTATGTTCGACAGTGGACTTGTGTCGGGCTGTAATGATGATAATATCTCCGACCCGAATTCGCTTCGAAGTAATTCACAAATGCGGTCTTATACGACTGGATCACAAAATGCGAAAATGTTCATTATTATCTTTATTATGGGGTTAATATATTCTAACATCGCCACTACATGGTAAAAAAAGAGGCTACTATGTGGAAATTTTGGAACAAAGTTCCTTATCGCACGGTAAGAATTTGGCGGATGAGGCTAGGCGAGAAAAAGTGTAAGATTTTCCGTCACAACCCTTTCTATAGTGCAAGCAAGGTGGAATAATATCTATCTCCCTCGCACTTTTTCTTATATTGCCACGAAAGAAATATTATTTTAAATGACGCTTTTTTAATAGACGCTAGTAATTCATTTATTTGTATTTGTTAATGAATAATATAGTACGTTTATCAATAATAATATACTACGAAAGGAATTTTTTCCCAACCGAGTGTTCCACGACACTCACGCATGTTTTTTTTTTTTTTGGTGTTGAAGTCGGTTCTACTTTATTTATTAAATTTTTTATTCTTTACAGATTAGTATCTGGGCGCAAGCACCACGCAAATCAATAAAACTCTCTCATTCACCAATTCGTTATATCAATCATTGGCGTCCTTGAGCTGACAAGGGCTAAGGTATTCAAACCCAGCAACGCGTGATCGATGCGTCGCCTCGCGATGTAAACACAATCATTAACAAGCGCTCTTTTTGATGTTTTTTATAGGATAAGGGTGACAAGCGAGCACACAGTCCACCTGATGGTAAGTGGTTGCTGTGGCCCATAGACATCTACATCTATCCTCGTTTGCGAATAAAATGCAGATGCGTTGTCAGCCGCGAGGACTAAGATGGAATGCATCTTTTCAGTAAAACGGGTCTCCGGTTCTCTACACTCACCATACGAAACACAGCAGCATTAAACTGCTATTTTACGCCGGTATTCTGTGAGAGCGTGGTCCTTCCTCTATCGAGCCAACCCATTCATGCTACAACTATACTATTAATATAGCTGTAGCATGGCTCTACCACGTCACATAATTTTCTTCTTATATTTACGCGACTACTACACATGGAATGAAAGTAACCAACTGAATCCCCCGTGACTACGTCGAAAAGTGCCCGAAACGTCGGGAATTAAAAAAGTTAAAATTAAACGCGATAAAATCCGTAAAATTAAGTTTTATTCCAAACGCTCTTTTTATTCACTTTTACAACAACTCGCATATCTAAGTATCCAACACCGCATCTTTAACGAGGTAGACATAGAGTATAAAGACTAGAGTTAGTTAAGCTCAATAATCAAAAATAAATAGTAAATGTATGAAACATTAACGTGGTAGAGCCACGGCGTAGCAGTGCTAAAACGAACAAATAAAATTTTGAAAAATTATGTTTTTTTTTAATATATCACTTTTTTTTTCATATTCTTACATGGTCATCCGATTCGGAGCTAAGTTGAAAATTTCAAGTTCCTAGCTCATCGGGAAGTCAGTTTAAAATAAATTACTAAATTCGACCCGAACAGACATACACGAAAGTAAGTTCATAAAAAAAAGTAGTAAAAAAAGTTTCTAACACTTTATTTTTAAAGGAATATTTGTGCTGCTTTTAGTCTTTATAAATAGCTTCACGCCAGCTTTTTTTTTAATAGAATAAGGGTGACAAACAAGCACACAGTCCACCTGATGGTAAGTGGATGCTATAGCCCATAACCATCTACATTTATCTACATTAAATGCAGATGCGTTGTCAACCCTGAGGACTAAGATGGAATGCCTCGTTTCCACTAAAAAGGCTCTCCGGTTCTTTACACTCACCATACGAAACACAGCAGCATTAAGCTGCTATTTTACGCTGTTTTTCTGTGAGAGCGTGGTCCTACCCCGGTGGAGCCGACCCATTCGTGCTATAACCATAATATAGTTGCAGCATGGCTCTACCACGTTAAGAACTACATTAAATGCTATGTTATGTCATTACATGCTACATTAAACTACAGTCGTTTCGCCAACTACATTCTTTTAGAATTATGGTACTAGGACAACTAAACGCTTAATATAGAGTAAGATACTAGTACCATATTACAGTAGGGTTGGCAACCCACTAGATGGAGTGACCTGGTACGACATGCAGGAAGTCGATAGGTGCAGGTGGGTCAGGACCATGCTTTGTGGCATTCCTTGACAGGCCTATGTTCAGCAGTGGAATTATGAAGGGCTGTAATGAATTAATGAAACGAATGGCAACCCTAAACGTTAACGAAATGGTTATAACATACAACACAAACTATCGGAATCTATACATTTTACGTCGAAGAAATAAAAATCATTTCATTTCATGCGCATATCTTTTATTCCTATGCTATATCATTCTGTTATGCGTACCATGAATATGACAGCGCGATCGTACAGTCACAGATTAAATAATAGATATCGTAGTACATGTACGATGTGATTTATATCCGTCGCAATAACGTGAATAGTAAATGTAATAAGTCGACGACTTGGCACGCGTTGTAGCGTCGGATATTAATTGATTACGACCGACCTCCTTTTTACGACTGACAGCACTTTCGTCGTTTGAACTGTGACGTGAAGATACGCCTATAAAGCTATTTTAGTCATGTTTGAAAACAAACGCGCACGAATCTTTCCGGGTAGACATGTGTCAATCGTGAATGATTCGTTAATTTGAGCCGGGTCGCATCAAAGCATTGATGATTGCAATTACGTTTTATGAACGTTCCGGATCAAACGATTGACAGGCCCTACGACCATAGAGTATAGTAATGATGTCCGACGACCGACATTATCGAGCGGGTCTCACAGATCACAGAGTACTGAAACTCGAATTGATCCATTTTAATAATCGACACGAATGACCCGGTTTGTAAGACGAATCATTACTTGAATGATCGGGTCACTAGAAATGAATGAATGACGCCTCTCGATTGCGCTCGGCGCCAAATCCCAAAACTTATTTACATAATTATTCCATATTTCTTTTTATGGAACTGGTCAACAATCACGGTCTAGCTTTACTCAGGTGTTTTAACAGACTTAAAATTAGGTTATCATTTACATTAGCCTGTAATGACTTCTATGTCTACGCGAACACTACACATTGAATGAAACTAGTTTGGATTTTATCGCGTTTTATTAACTTATTTAATACTATCTGTCCTCGCGACTTCGCCCGCGTGGAATTTACTACGATTTCATGGGTTATAATTTTTGCGCGGAACCCTAATTCTTTTCTAAAAAATATCTAAGTTACTCCTTATAAGATCGCTATCTGCCAGTGAGAGTCTGTCAAAATCGGTCCAGCTGTTTCGAGATTAGCTGGAACAAACAGACAGACAGACAGACATACAGACAAAATTTAAAAATAGTTTTTTTTACTAGTACCGTATATACTTTCATATGCATTTAGTAAAAGCTGTTATTTTAACATTACAAACAGACACTTCAATTTTATGATTCCCGATGTTTCGAGAACTTTACAAAGTTTTTTTGTAAAATTAAACATACAACTGCATGACTTCACAATACTGTTTAAATTTTTCTGCTCGTTCTGCGTAGATCGAACCAAAATAATATTTTTAAACTTAAGGTAGCTATGACATCGGGACTCGAACACCTCAGCCCCCCCGACCATGGGTGCTGTAAAGTACTCGAAACGTCGGGAATATAAAATAAGTTAGTAAGACGTGACAAAATCCTTAAAACTAGTTTCATTCAATACACTAGCCTGTATTTTCTTCTTTACATATATAATATCTCCGACCCGAATTCGCTTCGAAGTAATTCACAAATGCGGTCTTATACGACTGCATCACAAAATGCGAAAAATTTTCATTACTATCTTTATTATGGGGTTGATATATTCTAATACCGCCACTACACGGTAAGAAAAAGAGGCTATTATGTGGAAATTTTGGAACGAAGTTCCTTATCGCACGGTAAGAATTTGGCGGATGGGGGCAAGGCGAGAAAAAGTGTAAGATTTTTCCGTCGCGACCCTTTCTATAGTGCAAGCGAGATGGAATAATATCCATCGCCCTCGCACTTTTTCTTATATTGCCACGAAAGAAATATTATTTTAAATGACGCTTCATTTTAATAGACGCTAGTAATTCATTTATTTGTATTTGTTAATGAATAATATAGTACGTTTATCAATAATAATATACTACGAAAGGAATTTTTTCCCAACCGAGTGTTCCACGACACTCACGCATGTTTTTTTTTTTTGGTGTTGAAGTCGGTTCTACTTTATTTATTAAATTTTTTATTCTTTACAGATTAGTATCTGGGCGCAAGCACCACGCAAATCAATAAAACTCTCTCATTCACCAATTCGTTATATCAATCATTGGCGTCCTTGAGCTGACAAGGGCTAAGGTATTCAAACCCAGCAACGCGTGATCGATGCGTCGCCTCGCGATGTAAACACAATCATTAACAAGCGCTCTTTTTGATGTTTTTTATAGGATAAGGGTGACAAGCGAGCACACAGTCCACCTGATGGTAAGTGGTTGCTGTGGCCCATAGACATCTACATCTATCCTCGTTTGCGAATAAAATGCAGATGCGTTGTCAGCCGCGAGGACTAAGATGGAATGCATCTTTTGCAGTAAAACGGGTCTCCGGTTCTCTACACTCACCATACGAAACACAGCAGCATTAAACTGCTATTTTACGCCGGTATTCTGTGAGAGCGTGGTCCTTCCTATCGAGCCAACCCATTCATGCTACAACTATACTTTAATATAGCTGTAGCATGGCTCTACGTCACATTTTTTCTTCTTATTTTACGCGACTACTACACATGGAATAAAAGTAACCAACTGAATCCCCGTGACTACGTCGAAAAGTGCCCGAAACGTCGGGAATTAAAAAGTTAAAATTAAACGCGATAAAATCCGTAAAATTAAGTTTTATTCCAAACGCTTTTTATTCACTTTTACAACAACTCATATCTAAGTATCCAACACCGCATCTTTAACGAGGTAGACATAGATATAAAGACTAGAGTTAGTTAAGCTCAATAATCAAAAATAAATAGTAAATGTATGAAACATTAACGTGGTAGAGCCACGGCGTAGCAGTGCTAAAACGAACAAATAAAATTTTGAAAAATTATGTTTTTTTTTAATATATCACTTTTTTTTTCATATTCTTACATGGTCATCCGATTCGGAGCTAAGTTGAAAATTTCAAGTTCCTAGCTCATCGGGAAGTCAGTTTAAAATAAATTACTAAATTCGACCCGAACAGACATACACGAAAGTAAGTTCATAAAAAAAAGTAGTAAAAAAAGTTTCTAACACTTTATTTTTAAAGGAATATTTGTGCTGCTTTTAGTCTTTATAAATAGCTTCACGCCAGCTTTTTTTTTAATAGAATAAGGGTGACAAACGAGCACACAGTCCACCTGATGGTAAGTGGATGCTATAGCCCATAACCATCTACATTTATCTACATTAAATGCAGATGCGTTGTCAACCCTGAGGACTAAGATGGAATGCCTCGTTTCCACTAAAAAGGCTCTCCGGTTCTTTACACTCACCATACGAAACACAGCAGCATTAAGCTGCTATTTTACGCTGTTTTTCTGTGAGAGCGTGGTCCTACCCCGGTGGAGCCGACCCATTCGTGCTATAACCATAATATAGTTGCAGCATGGCTCTACCACGTTAAGAACTACATTAAATGCTATGTTATGTCATTACATGCTACATTAAACTACAGTCGTTTCGCCAACTACATTCTTTTAGAATTATGGTACTAGGACAACTAAACGCTTAATATAGAGTAAGATACTAGTACCATATTACAGTAGGGTTGGCAACCCACTAGATGGAGTGACCTGGTACGACATGCAGGAAGTCGATAGGTGCAGGTGGGTCAGGACCATGCTTTGTGGCATTCCTTGACAGGCCTATGTTCAGCAGTGGAATTATGAAGGGCTGTAATGAATTAATGAAACGAATGGCAACCCTAAACGTTAACGAAATGGTTATAACATACAACACAAACTATCGGAATCTATACATTTTACGTCGAAGAAATAAAAATCATTTCATTTCATGCGCATATCTTTTATTCCTATGCTATATCATTCTGTTATGCGTACCATGAATATGACAGCGCGATCGTACAGTCACAGATTAAATAATAGATATCGTAGTACATGTACGATGTGATTTATATCCGTCGCAATAACGTGAATAGTAAATGTAATAAGTCGACGACTTGGCACGCGTTGTAGCGTCGGATATTAATTGATTACGACCGACCTCCTTTTTACGACTGACAGCACTTTCGTCGTTTGAACTGTGACGTGAAGATACGCCTATAAAGCTATTTTAGTCATGTTTGAAAACAAACGCGCACGAATCTTTCCGGGTAGACATGTGTCAATCGTGAATGATTCGTTAATTTGAGCCGGGTCGCATCAAAGCATTGATGATTGCAATTACGTTTTATGAACGTTCCGGATCAAACGATTGACAGGCCCTACGACCATAGAGTATAGTAATGATGTCCGACGACCGACATTATCGAGCGGGTCTCACAGATCACAGAGTACTGAAACTCGAACGGACCCATTTTTTCATCTTAAATCGTACTTTAAATTTTAAAATCGTATATATTATCTAAATTGAATAAGGAGTAGTAAACGATGTCCTAGTGATCACAATTTCCCAGGTAGCATCATCATTATGATGACGTCAAAGTGAGATTTCAGAATTTTAATAATATGTCTCGTATTGCTCCTTGTAAACAATGTTATGACACGTCCAACATAAAATTATCCTAAGTTTCTGAGTGACGTAATTCGGAAACAGCCCGGGCCTCTATCAGTCGCTAGAAATTTCGAGGGCCCCCGAACACGCACGACCTGCGGTTCGAGAGCCGGGTGACGCACGCCTCGCGCTGAGGAACGACTACTCCACTTTGTTTTGTCAATAATATTCCGATGGAACCCGCTTGGTGCATATACATGTATTAGAATTAGAGAAAATTATTAATTTGTTCAGGAATCGATAAGAGAAAAATATTTTTTAGTTAGAGCCGTGGCAGCTCAGATGGTTAGCGCTCGCTGTAAGTTTCACAGTACGCGAGCAACCCGGGTTCGATCCCCGCCGCCACCAATGAAATTGTTAATTGCAATTTTAAGTGCTGATTTACCACGTGCTCGGCGGTGACGGAACACATCGTGAGGAAACCTGCATGTCTGAGAAATAAGAAAAAAATTATATTAGACTTCCTAGCCCTAAAAACCCTCTCCGAAATGAGAGGAGGCCTGTGCCCAGCAGTGGAACGTATGGCTGTAACTTTAACTTTAACTTTTTAGCCCAATTTCAATTTAACGTACGACCAGGAAGTATCACGCTATCACAGAATACCAACGTGAAATAGCAGCTTAATGCTGCTGTGTTTCGTATGATGAGTGTGAGGAGATAAGGTCTCCCGTTATCTCCAATCATCATGTTCGCTGGCGTGAGGTATTCCATTTTTGCCCTCAGGGGTGACAACGCATTTTATTTCTTAATCGATGATAAATGTAGGGTATTTATTGGCCATAACATACACTTACTATCTCGTGGACTGTGTGCTCGCTTGTCACTCATATAAAAAACTGAATTAGATTCTTTTTTATATAGAACAAGGGTAACAAATGTGCATACAGTCCACCTTATGGTAAGGGGATGCTATAGCTGTGACTAAGATGAAATGTCTCGTTACCAATAAAACGGCTCTCCGGTTCTGGTTCCTCGTAATACGAAACATTTTAAGAAATGGCCTAAAAAAATTGCTATTTCATGTTCGTATTCGGAGCGAGCAAGAACCTTCCCCAGTCGAGCCGATAAACTAATCTGTTTCAACACATGTAAGGCCTGTAATCTTTTGAACAGTATATGCTGCAGAACTAAATTTGCTAGCTAGTTAAGATATATTCCGAGAGAAACATGGATTCAACACGACTCAGCTCTTCCCCATTTAAAAGCACATTGGTATTCATCTGTGTGTTGTAAATTTAATACATTTTATTACCGTTTAAAGGCAAACCGATGACGTTAAACGAGTGTACTACTTATAGCATTATTCACTTCGTCATATTTTAATGATTGTATTTTAAGTCGGAAAATCAGCGAAGTATCATCAGCAAATAAAAGTATATCATGGTTACTTCCTACCAAGTAAGATAAGTCATTAATATAAACTAAAAACAGGAAGGGGCCAAGAATTGAGCCCTGCGGAACACCCGCTACTACCGACCAGGAAGAATTTGTGTTCTTTTATTTAAATATGATGTAATAAGTTTAAGCGCTATGTTTTTACACCATAATGATGTAGCTCTCTGATTAGTGTCTCATGGTGAACATAGTCGAAAGCCTTGGAAAGACCACAAAATATACCCAAAGTATCCTCTGAATTCTGCGATGCGCAGAAAATATGTTTAATCGACTCAACACGTTAATGTAAAACCAAGCTGATTTTTATGGAGCAATTTATTAACATTTAAAAAAACTTTACATTTGATCTAGAATAATACTTTATATATAATACTTTGTGCGATTGCCATTTTCACTTTAGATTTAACGAGTTGCCTGCAATTCATTATTATCGTGCAGTTCCTGGCACTGTCTCCAAGTTTCAATGGGAGCGATTTAATGAGAGAAATCCGAAATGAATATTGAATAGTGCCTCGTGCACATTCGAGTTAAATTAACTACAGAATAATGTTAAATTTGCAAAGTTATTGGCTAGGTTGCTTCGTAAAAAGCCTCAAGCTCAAATGCTAACCGCCATCACGCGATATACCATAGCTTATAAGTAAACCAAGTCCGTTTGCAACGCTCAGTTGCACAAAAGATAAAGGTTTCATAATTAAACTTTTAAAAAGTAATAACTCTTGAAAAGTTATCCCAAAATAAAAGAATCATTGAAATGTGACACAACGTAGTAAAGAGTTATCGCTAATCATAAAATATATCGACGAATTGAGATCCTTCTCCTTTTTTGAAGTAGATTAAGAAGAATCAATCATTACAGGAACTTTTTTTTGGGAGAGGAAATTAGTGTGTGTGAAAGTGGATGGATATAAAAGTAGAGAGAGAAGATGGATGGACTGTGTTAGGGATGATATGCGAAAGAAACCAGTGAGTGAAGAGATGACGGCTAATAGAGTAGAATGGAAGAGGAAGACATGCTATGCCGACCCCAAACAACTTGGGATAAGAGCAGGAAGAAGAAAAAGAAATTAGTTACGATAGTGAATGAAATACTGCAAAAAATAGTCAGATTATATTTTTCTAAATGTGAGCACTTTACTCCGAAACCTTTAGCAAATTCGAAGACACGCTCCGTACACCTTGATACGAAACCTTAAAGCATTTGACAAACAATAATGTGTCTACAGAATCCGATGGCTAGTTTTACGCAACACCTTTCAGTAAACTAATTAATAGAATTAGGCGTTACTTTGCGAAAATAATTATATAAAAGATCAAAAATGTTAAAATTAAGTTAATTTTAGTTAAGATTCACGTGAAAAATAAATGGCGTGTCTTCTAGCAGTTAAACATCGCAGATTATATTTTTTCTAAAGATGATCCAGTTAGAGAAGAAATACGTATCCTATTGTCGACGGTGGTGTGTCTTTCCTAATGCCCTTACACTGTTGGGTTAAGTGGTGACAGTGATAGTAGTAGTCACAATTGTGGAAGGGAGGGAAGTGGCCTTTAAACTAGGTGCGACACGCCATTTTATTTTCCACGCGGATCTTAATTCATTTTCACATCTTTAACTTTTGGTAAACTATGAAACTATCTCGAACAAACAAAGCAACTTGCCGCAGGGAAAACCATTGGTCGAGAGTTCAACTGACAATAACAGTATGCTGCAGTCTCATGCAAATTCGGTAGTGCCGCAACGAAGATTTCCTACCGCTAGAGCCACATATACTTAGAGATAAGAAATATAATTATTGCAAATCGAATACATCCGACTTAATTAAATAACACATGATTTAAATGTATAATATTATTTTGAAGCGTTTGAACGATTTAAAATAATATACAGAGGTTTCAGATCGTTTCTTTGCCTAGCACGAATAATTACTTTCCATTATTTAAACAAAAAAAAAATTCCATGACATGTGAAGTCCACCAACATGCAATGGACACGCTATGGACACTTCCTTGCCCTAAAATACTCTTGAAGAGGCTTGTGCCCAGCGGTGGGACATATAAAGGCTGTAACTCTACTTTTTACTTTTATTCTTTTACCCTTCTCTAAAGTATTATTTTATTATCCTCATATTATAATTTTATATGTGGTAATGCTGTAGCTATATGCAGCACGAATGGGTCGGCTCGAACGCGGAAGGACCTCGCTCTCACAGAATACCAGCGTAAAATAGCAGCTTAATGCTACTGTGTTTCGTATGGTGAGTGAACTGGAGATTCTTTTCACTGGAAACGAGGCATTCCATCTTAGTCCTCAGGAGTGATAGATGTCTGTGGGCCACAGCATTCACTTAACATCAGGTGGACTGTTTGTTCGTTTGTCACACTTATTCTATGAAAAAAAAATATATTGGACACGAAATCTAAAGCCCACGATGATCGTGTTACTCGATATTTACGTTCCGTGTTGAAAAAGAGAGAACAAAGCTTTACGTTTTATTAAGTTAAAAAAGAATCTCCATTACAGCCTATATACAAGTCCACTGCTGAACATAGGCCTCCCCCATAGATTGCCGCATTGGGGACAGTTTGCCATAGATGCCACGGTTGGCAGGTGTGGTTGCAACCGCAGTTTTTATTATTTTGAGTTAATATCAGGAAGATGCTGTTGCCCATCTCCTGTTCCAGTTCCCCTTTGCCGCCTCTTACGATACCCACGGAACAATATGGGATATTCTTACACCGCTAATACACGATAAAAATAATCTATTCAATCGTTATTAAATTGATAACTTCTGGTTGTTAATTTTGTTATACTCGAAATTCGTCATAAGGTCATCATCATATGGAAAAGTCGACTTGCTTAACTCTCTCTCAAATTTGCCTACCGCACATAAATCTAGATAATGATCCCGAAACCCAAACGAGGCACAAACTTCACGTCCAAACAGTATGAATTACTCGACTTGCGAAAAAGGTCACAAAGAGGACTGTCCAAACTCCGAATTGAATAAAAAATTACTAAATTACTACTCCACAAGTTGCAACAATTATGTACGATAGTTTGAAATAACTTTCTTTAGTAGACTCGATTTGAAAATGTCAAATACAGTATTCATTAAATATCCGGTGGAGATTTAGTTTAAACAAGTTGAAATTCATTCGGCGTTAAGTTTAAAACAAGCAGTTTCTATTGATAAAAAATAGTACCTACTTTAACGATTTCGTTGGAAATCTAATTACTTGTTCCACTAATTAACTAAGCTTAAATGGTTATTTATGATATGAACTCTGTAATTAAAATTAAGTTATTCAAGTATTAAATTAAAAAGTACACGGGCATAAAAATTATCTACACATAATATATAATTGTTTTTATTTCCGCGAGTTGGGACCAAGCTAACTGTTGGGATATCAAAGTGCTAAATTGTTTGTACAATAGGGCTACTATGGCTATTCGAGTACGGAACCAGAGTACGAAACCTATCCGATTGCAGAGAGGTGTAAGACAGGATGAGGTTATATCCCCGAAAATCTTCACCGCTGCATTAGAAGACGTTTCAAGCTACCGGACTGGAAAGGATACAGAATCCACATCTGTGTACGTGACTCATCTTCGATTTACCGACGATGTAATCATTACGGTAGACTCACTGGAGGACCAATAGATATAATTTAAAATGGATAGATAGAATTTAAAAATATGTAACAAACGGATAGAATTTAAAATGGACATAGACAAATGACCTCAATAGTATATTACAACGGAAAAGTGTTAGGCGTTATATCCCTGAAACTCACAAATGAACATTATCAAGACAAAGGTCATGTGTAACGTCCATGTCACACCTATGACGGTAGTTGTTGGGAGCACCACGCTCGAAGTTGTTGAGGAGTATGTTTATCTCAGACAAATAATCCGACTAGGTAAGTCCACTTCGACCGAGAATCAATCAACAGATTTAACTCGGCTGAGCAGCGTTCGGCACATTACGTACCATCCTCTTCAGGCATTATTCAAACTTGAAAACAAGAATGCGCAACCGGAACATATTATCAGCGAGCTATGGAGAGGGTTATGCTCGGAGTTTCTTTGCATGATAGACTTCGTAATGAATATATCCCCAGTGGAATCTGAGTAACTGACAAAGCCCAACGGATCAGTTAGCTGAAGTTGCAATAGGCCGGCCATATAGCTCGAAGAACCGATAACCGATGGGAAAGAAGGTTCTCAAGTGGCAGCTTCGTACCGGTAAGCAAAGTATAGGGTAGTCCGGTAGGCCCCCTACTGAGTGGCGACCTGGTAAGAGATGCAATGGAAAACTGGAAGTCGATGGATGCTGTTTTCTCAGGATCCATGCTTTGTAGAGTTCCCTGTCGGAGGCCTATGTTCAGCAGCCGGCTGTAATGATGATAATGATGATGATGATGATGATGATGAACAACAAAGTCCAAGGCTCGGCAGCGCAGTGACTAAGCGTTTGACTACCACGTTGCAGGCTACGTTAAATTAATAGTTGCTCCGGGTATGTATACTCCAAATGCAATTTATGTTTTAAAATCGCCTCTACATGCAGTAGTTAGTGGACACACCTTCATATTCCGAGCTTTCAACCTTAAAATTGATTCCAAAATTTAGTAGCTATCAGTATCTATACCTCTCACATAGAAGACGACGTCATGACAATGATAAAAGCATTTTTTTATTCGTGGTTATTTCTTTTAGGAGTGCTGTAACAGCTTAAAAATATTGATTTTATTTTCTCCTATAAAAGGAAATCTAAAGATTTTAGTACGTTAGCCGAGGTAAAATAGTCACCCCGACTAACACTAACTAGATCAGGTGTTGGTACTGAATCTATATTATATTAATAATATCTACATATTTAATCCTATTACGTGAAAATTTTGTACCCTTTATAAGCATATTGCGCGCACGAAGGAGTGTGAAATTTGGCATAATTTAAATGTCTTTTGTCTTTTTTCTTTTTTAAATTCAATTACATATATAATATAATTATAATTAATTATATTTATAATGTGTAACAAATCATTTAAATAAAACAAAACATAATATAAATTGTTTGTGTTCATTCTGCCAATGTATCACAGTAAGTATGTAATTACTCTAAGGAGTAAGTGCAAGCATAATATGTATGTTATTACTCTAAGGTCAATATCAAACAACCACCAGGCGATTGTAATATGAAAAGTAACTAAGTTAAGGCTCCAAATATATCATAATATGTCAGGCCAATTTTACGTGGTGGCCATGCTGCAGCTATATTAGTAGTATATTTGTAGCACGAATGGGTCCAACCAAAATGGAATACCAACGTAAAATAGCAGCTTAACGCTGCTGTGTTTAGTATGTTGAGTGTAGAGAACCTTTTTACTGGAAACGAGGCATTCCATCTTAGTCCTCACGGGTGACAACGCATCTGCATTTTGATTCGTATTCGAGGATAGATGTAGATGTCTATGGGCCGCAGCAACCACTTACCATCAGGTGGACTGTGTGCTCGTTTGTCACCCATATCCTATAAAAACAAATATCATATCCTTTGCCTTAAAAATCATAAACAAATAACGTCACGCTTACTTCTAATATAAAAAAATTCTAGCTTCTATATACCTAATAGCGATTCAGAAACTATAATATTTAGTATTTGCATGAATGTAAATGTGGTCTGATAATGAATATAATAACCGGATTATGCATGGGTTTTGATTATGGTCTGAAAATATTCAAATTTGACCATTATTAATATGTTAATAGAACCTGTTTCGCGTAACACAAAGCATCGTTATAGTGTACATAGCAGACTAAATTATAATAAATATTAAGTGACTCATTAAACGTAACTCACTTTTGAGTTATATATTAATAGTAATTAAGTTGAATTTAAATTAAATAAATAAATAATAACTACGTAGACTACTTAACGTAATAATTGAACAAAACTAATTATTTCGTTATACCATTCTATTTATTAGTTGAAAAGAACTGTCAAGAACAAGTCAGTGCGCTTGGGAAGTAAAAGTTTGATGGCACTTCGCTTAATTTTTTTATGGTTTTGTCATAAACAAACTATCTAATATATATTCATTCATTCATTCATTACAAATCAATCCAATTTTTTCAAATGAATTGCAAGTGCGTTGCTAGTCGTTTAAAAAAGTGTGGACTCTTTCCTTAAAGGTCCCTAAATAGCTCTTTTATAGAATAAGGGTGATAAACGAGCACACAGTCCACCTGATGGTAAGTGGATCTGTGGCTCAAAGACTAAAAGATTTATCCTAGATTAAGAATCTGAAACTGGTGCGTTGTGACCCTTGAGGACTAATATGGAATGATTCGTACGAAACACAGCAGCGTTAAGCTGCTATTTCACGCTGGTATTCTGTGAGAGCGTGGTACTACCCCGGTGGAGTCGACTCATTTGTGCTACAACCGCACAGTCGCAGGGTGGCTCAACCACATTTTCACTAAGTCAAAATCTCTGAAAATAACCTCGTTATATTTCTAAACAAATCCTATTGTAAACATTCTCCTTGCACGTATGAACAGTGAACACGCCGTGTCATCCACCCCAACCGTCTTGTTACTTAAACGACTTCAGAAGCCCGAGAAAGACTACTTTTACAAGTCGCGTGGTTTTCGTGAAAGGTCGCCATTATTAGTTGTAAACTTTTATTGCTTACGGGATATGGGTGTACCGGGTTGTAATCTGTTTATGCGGTGGTTTAAACCGCATTATATTTACTACACGTAGTAGTATTTTAGTACTCAGTCATACCAGAAATCCCTGGTTTTTTTTCTATCTTTATTATTATAGAAGATGGAGCAAGCGAGCATGCGGCTCACCTGGTGGTACTCGTAAGTGGCGATCGCCGCCCATGAACAACTGCAACCAGGTAAATTGCAGATGCGTTGCCGGCCTTTTAACAAGTGATGAAATAAAAAATTTTGCGCAACCGACTTCAATATAAATAAAATGAGAACATCATCAATGTAGTCGAAGTCAATTAAATACGCATTATTAGGGATAACTCAAGAACTATTGGTCAGATAAGAAGCACCAGCATTCAAATAAAAAAAGAAACTAGGTTCTGACAAAAAAAGTTCTGACACACATAAAAAATACAGTCGATTTGAGAACCTCCTCCTTTTATTAAGTCGGTTGAAAAGGAGTACCTGAAAGCTCGTTCCCTGAAAGGTACCTAAGTTGTATCGGTGCCGAAAAATCGGCGGATATCTATATTTCCTAACCTAATACGTCAAAACAATATAACTTCTAAAGTTTTGATGGAATTAAGCAATTATTACTTATTGTTTCGATGTTTTAATAGAAAATTAGGAACAAACACAAATACATCTTTTTTATGTTTATTCCCTGGGAGTAGATTGGAATGATTTTACTTTCATATCGTGCGGGATAGTATAAATGTTGATATTTTTTTTTAATTAAAAGTAAACAAGTAGATATGAACGTCACAAGTGTTCCACTAAAAATTCCAACTAAAATGAAAATGCGAATAAAAACCTCCAATGGAGGATTCGAACCCATGACTTTTTAATTTCGCAGCCCATTCCTTAAACAGCTTTAAAAATAATACTAGTTTTTATTAATCACAATTAATTTACTTATGAGCCAGTATAATTAGAGTGATAGGAGAGAGATATTATAATACACAGAGGTGACAACGCACCTGCAACCTTTATTTATAGTACCGTGTAGGGGCGGTGTAAGAATATCCACTACCCCATATCATCCCTTGAGTTTCGTAAGAGGCGACAGAGGGAAACAAATCAGATGGGCAGCAGCGTCTTCCTAATAACGACTAAAAATAAAAAACTGCGGTTGCCAATCCGCTTGCCAAGCGTGGCAACTATGGCAAATATCCAACCTATGAGGCAATCTGTGGTAGGCTGTAACGGTAACGGTCCATGAGCTGAGACGCCACTTACAATCTGTTGGATTGTTAACTCGTAAAATATATAAAATTCTAAAAAAAAAAAAAGATTTCAGTGCGTTGCATATTCATTATGTAAAAAAAAATATTGATTACACTCTTAAAATGTATCAACTTACATTACCACAGTACATTAACATGTTAATACAAGACGTAATTTACTTGTTTGTCGACTGTGGGCGTTTAAAAATAAACTCATTAATTGTCAATTTCGATATTCAAATGTCTGAAACCGTTGAAACTATTTGTTTCACCGAAACAGTGGAGACGGTTACGTTTTGTCTTTAAAAAGAAGTGGTAAAATTAAAAAATTTGCACAACCGACTTCAATATAAATATAATTTAATGTTGGATTTTTTTTTAAAACCGCTCGACCGATTTCGATAAAATTTAAATGGTACCACTTGGGAAGGTATACCATTGGAAACAAAAAGAATTTTCCAAATCGGTTCAGGCGTCTTCGAGTAATCGGTGTACATACATAAAAAGAAGATCCCGACGAATTTTAAACTTCTCCTTTTTGAAGTCGGTTAAATAATAAATACAAAATGGCTACTTTTACAACAACATCGGCGAAAACGCTCTAGTATAATCTTTTGTGTAATTAATAAAACAGGTATGCGCTGAAGCGAATATAAACCTGGGCCCTAAAGAGACCGTGGAATGAGTTCACGGCAACCGTACCCTTAGAGGGCCTCATTACACGGAGGCCGGACCGTTTCCACCGTTGTTTTGTTATTTGTAACGTCTAAATTCGTCTAGCTCTCTGTACACAAGGTCACATGGCCTAACACGCCCATGCGTAAGACACCGCAAAAAAAACTTCATTAACGATCGCTGGCGTGACGATCGACAAAGAGCAAGGAAGGCGCAGAAGCGAAAACGCAAACATTCTTTTATTAAACTACACTCAATTTTTCATTATGGTATGGCGACATTGGGAGCCCAACATCCTCATGTTTTTGTGAGTAGGATGAAATTTAAAACATAAAAGATTATGGAATCCGACACAACGTTGTCTGGTAGGTACTGTGATCACTGAAAAACTAAGTTTGCATTCGACACACGCTACGAGAGATCTAATAAAGTTATTAGATCTCTCGTAGCGTGTAAATAAGTAATTTCGATAGCAATAAACCTAATAAAAATTATACCAATGAGGCTAATAACTAACGGTATCCAGTCGCTTTAATTAGATTAAAATCTAATATAATTTATTAGATAATACACAGAAAGCTATATTAAATTCCTAAACGTTTACAAAACGATGCGTTAATTAATAACGTGCTATTTTTGTCCTTTATAGGTATTGAATACGTTTTTCATAGCAAAACGAAAACAGAAAAGCAAGGAATAGAGACGCTAATTTCACGAAGCGATGACTCTAAATTAGATGTAAATGAAGTAGGTACAATTAAGAGTCACCTTATGTTCGCGTAATATTTATGAAATGAACGAAATTATTGGGCGTGTAAATTTATTGTATATATTATGTGTGAAGTAATTTTTTTTGTGAGTAAATTTAATTAAGCATATCTTTAGCGTCGCTTATTACCGCACAATGGAAAACATGAAATATCGGTATATTTACGAGTACGAGTTCTACCGTGGCACTAGTGCTGCAGAAACAGCTCGAAGGATTAATGATGTGTACGGCGCTGGTGTCGCAAAAGAAAGCACGGTACGTTTTTTGTTTCAACGTTTCCGTTCTGGAAATTTCGACCTTCAGAACCAACCCCGTGGACGACCTTAGACCAAAGTGGAAAATGAAGAATTAAAGGCTATTGTGGAAGCGGATCCATCACAAAGCACTTCAGAGATAGCTGCAGGTTTCGGGGTAAGTGATAAAACTATATTAATCGAAAAAAAAAAGTAAAAAAACTTGAACGATGGGTACCTCATGAATTGAGTGAATCGAACTTGCAAACACGCGTCGACTGCTGTGTTACTTTGCTCAACCGACACAATAATGAAGGGATTTTAAATCGAATCATTACTTGTGATGAAAAGTGGATACTGTACGATAATCGGAAGCGCTCGTCGCAATGGCTGAACCCTGGAGACCCAGCCAAATCTTGCCCTAAACGAAAATTGACTCAAAAGTTACTTGGGAGAGTTTGGTGGACTAGCGCCGGTGTCGTTCACTACAGCTTTCTAAAATCTGGCCAAACGATTACGGCAGATATCTATTGTCAGCAACTGCAAACCATGAAGGAAGAACTAGCTGCTAAACAACCGAGATTGGTCAATCGCTCTAGGCCACTGCTGCTTCAAGACAACGCAAGACCACACACTGCACAACAAACAACCACTAAGTTAGATGAGCTACAATTGGAATATCTGCGACATCCACCGTACTCCCCAGACCTTGCTCCAACAGATTACCATTTTTTCCGGAATTTGGACAACTTCTTACAAGGAAAAAAATTCAATTCCGATGCGGCAGTCCAAACCGTCTTCAAAGAGTTTATTGATTCTCGCCCCCATGGTTTTTTTAGTAAAGGGATCAATGAACTACCTATGAGATGGCAAAAGTGCATAGATAACAACGGTGCATACTTTGATTAATTAAATATATTTTACAAAAAAAATGACTTTATATTCCTCCCGTACATAACGCTAATTTCATATGTAAGGACCTAATATATAGTAAAAGTGGGAAAGCAATTTTTTTTTCACTTTTTAGAGCTTGAAAATTGTATTTAAAATATACTTTTACGAACTGAATTTCTTTCAGTTTGTTCTCATAGCTGTCTTTTTCGAATTTTTACTAAAGTAAAATAAGATTTTGCAAATAAATAAATATAATAGACCACAGAATTATGTTATTCAAAAACAATTAAGGGTCAATTTTAAGTCACAGCAACGAAGAAAAAACCTTATTAATAAAATTTTAATTTATTTAAAAAAACATAATATTTAACTTGGTATTATATTAAAGTACTAGAATGTTAGTACTACTAATTATTCTGTGGTATTGGTGTTTGACAAAGTACTCAAGACACCTTTTAAAATACCGCTTAATCTTTGCCAGAAGGGACCTCAAAACCTGCGTTCAATGGGCAACAGTGAGCGAAACAGAATAACAGACATAATTCGTGAGGAATTGCGTCGTTCGATTATTTTTCTCTAATGTGGTTAATCTATGTCGTAAGAGTTCATTGGCCGGGGCCACCGCGCGCTTGCTTCGGGTACGGAGCAGTTGACGCGGTCTACCAGACGTTTTTCATTTTCATTCGATACTACTAACGCCATCCGAACGGGCTTTCCCGGATTTATCTAGCGCCGTCTGAGACTATCCGGATGTATATTTTTAGTTTTGGTTTAGATATTATGTCTAGACTTTTGAATACAAAGCAATAGCAAGCCATTCTATGAATGACCCGAAGTGCCTCTTTGTCGCAATTATAACGCGTTTCGTTATTTTGGGAATTTATATTATATATTTATATTTAATACATTTTATTTTATTTTTAAATAATAATATCAGTTTATATTGAAATAGACTACAACATTATCAGCGCATAATTGTTGGCAACCTTGAGATACCTAGATAGAGTAAGTATAGACCGAAAATTCTCTATTATTTCTCGAATACGCACAAATAACATTGTGAAATATTATATTATCTGTTTTTAATTAACAATGAGCGCTTTAACAGCCTACAGACACTTCATTTAAATTAATATTTCATAAATACGACAAATAGAAATTAAATTTTTAACACGCTTATATTGGCTTGTCCTGTACTATGTTTTTTTTTATAGGATAAGTGTGACAGACGAGCACACCGTCCACCTGATGGTAAGTGGTTGCTGTGGCCCATAGACATCTACATCTATCCTCGATTACGAATCAAAATGCAGATGCGTTGTCACCCGTGAGGACTTAAGATGGAATGCCTCGTTTCCAGTAAAAAGGGTCTCCGGTTCTCTACACTCACCATACCAAACAGCAGCGTTAAGCTGGTATTCTGTGAGAGCGTGGTCGTTCCCCGGTCGAGCCGACCCATTCGTGCTACAACTATACCAGTAATATAGCTGCAGCATGGCTCTACCACGTAAATAAATGTATGAATGTAATGAAATTTTTTGGTTTCTACTAAATAATCTGAAAATTTGCAGACGTATTATGAACCGATGACAGTACAGTTATATCATGACTATGACTATTCTTATTACTGTCAACACAGCTTATGATCAATGCTTGTTGTCTATGTTTTTTAAACTCCCCCCTTATTCATAAAAAAATTTAAACGCTTGATTAGTTAAATAGTGTTTTGTCTCAATCTGACATTTGTGAGACACTTGTTGCCAGAAAGTGACAAAACACTATTTTAACTAATCAAGTGTTTCAAAATGTTTATGAATAACGAGGAATAATATTATAGATACAAATTAGGTAGTTTATAAGCTCGTATTATCTTGCTATTTATTCTTAGTCTAGAGTTTCGGTAAGGTTATCTTAAATTTCTAGACTTTTCTCCGTGGTGGAGCCATACTGCAGCTATACATCTATTATGATTTTAGCACGAATAGATCGCCTCGAACGGAAAAGGACCACCTTCTCACAAAATATCAGCGTAAATTAGCAGCTCAATGTTGCTGTTTCATATGGTGAGTGTAGAGAAGCGGAGACCTTTTTTTCTCGAATTGACTCATTCCATTTTGTTCCTCAAGGCTGACAACGTATCTGCATTTTGATTCTTAATCGAAGATAGATGTAGATGTCTATGGTGCGCAGAATAGAAAATTAGCCTTAAATAATGAACTTATCCCGTTTTGAAGCGAGCAGGTCTGGCGATCATGATATGCGCAAAACAGCTGCTGTAAGTAGCGCGGTGGGACGAAGTGGGCCACGTCGCGTGAAGGACATTTTCATGTTGGCACTCGCTGTTGTGCGCCTGACTATACCTGTGAGTCAACCTACTCTAAGTATGTGAGTTTAATTGAGACAGTACTGTCTTAAAACAGTAATATCCTTGACGTGGACAAAACAGAACAGAAATAAGCAGCGCTCATTGATTACAATCAACGTGGCAACCTCGTACCGGAAAGCGAAGTGTAGGGCGGCCCCCCACTAGATGGACGGACCACCTGGATGATAAGATATGCAGGAAGTCTATGGGTGCAGATGGCTCAGGACCGTACTTTGTGGCGTTCCTTCGGGGCTTGTGAAGAACTGTAATGATGATGATGTCCATATAATACCGTAATGAGCCGTGGTAGCTCAGTGCTCGCCGTAAACTCCACAGTACGCGAGTCCCGTATTTATATTCTCAGTACCTAAAAGACTCAAACCTTTAAATTGTTAATTTTAAAACATCTATAGGTATCCTTCTTTATTTAAAATTAACTATGCGAGCGAAATGTCACTTCTTAATTTTATTCTGCGCGCGGAAAATAGAAAGAAGTTGAAATGAATTTAATCGTTTTTCTTTTTAAAAAATTAAAGCGATAAACGAACTTACAGTCCACCTGGTGATGAGCGGCTACTGCACTGCATAGACACTTGCAGACAATTTCAAACAAAGAAGGCTACAGAAACGTGGTCACCTCCGAGGACTAAACGTCTAATAAAGCTGGAATGGTCATTTGGGCAAAATCACAAAATTTTTGCTTAGTGCCCATTTAGTGCTAATTTAGTACTGCAAAATTAAATTTCACGCCAATATAGATTGATAAAAATTAGAAAACTGTTAGTTTTTAATTAAGCTAGCAGTGTTCTAACACGGAAACCGATAACCGCTTAAATACAGCACCAAATAGAAGCATCAATAAATTAGTGCTCATTTAGTACTGTCGATATATGCAAAAAAATTTGGGAAAATATATCTTTTTTTTAATATCATAAACTGCTAATTTGACATCTATAGCAAAGTATGTAATGAAAATATTGACATCAGAGTGGGTTATCACCTAATGACATAAGATAATACATTAGTGCTGCAAGCACATGCGAAATAAAAGCGCTAAATTTTTTTTCCTTTTCCGTAAACTGCTACTTTGACATTTTTAGCAGAGTATGTGATGAAACATTGACATCCAAGTGGGTTATCACCTAATGACATAAGATAATACATTAGTGCTGCAAGCACATGCGAAATAAAAGCGCTAATTTTTTTTTCCTTTTCCGTAAACTGCTCCTTTGACATTTTTAGCAGAGTATGTGATGAAACATTGACATCCAAGTGGGTTATCACCTAATGACATAAGATTAGTAAGTAATTAAGTGCTCAGTTAGTGCTGCAAGCACATGCGAGAAATAAGCCCTAAACAAAATTTTATTAAAAACTTTATTGGCACTACCAACGCTTTCGATTGCTCTAGTGACCATGCGTTCCTCCAAGAGACATCTAACAGAACTAAGTTACTATACAAAAACAACGTAAGAAAGGTTCCTACTTAAGACGAACCCCTTTAGAAAGATCCCTTAGAATATTCATTAAACCTGGTCAAGAAAAAATTATATATCAGGACAGGATTAAAGTGACTCCTATGACTCATCATAGGAATCACTTTAATCCTGATGCAGATGGCTAGTCTCCGTTGAGACTGGCCGCCGTCACCGAAATTCGGTCTAATTACATAAAATTTTTTACACATAGAATATTCCCCAATATTTGCCTTCATCGTTCAGCAAGTGGTTACTCAGCCCTTTTAATTGCAATTAATGATTTTGGTGGAGCCCGTGGGGATCGATCTCCGGTTACTCGCGGCCTATGTAATTTAAGGCATCCAACTCCCGGGCTATTGCGATTCTTTGACGTATATTTATAGAAGTACAAACGAGCATTAATTCATAAAAACATGTTTGTGCTCTTTGATTCATAGAAAAAAAAATTACACTTCCTTTATTCCTTTAACACTACTTGTACATCACAACTTAAATCTTGAGTGAAATTTGTTTTATCGCTATTTAATGCAGTAAGGTTAAGAGTAAGCCAATCGCATATATCACGAATTATCGGGTCAACACCCTTGACATGAAGGTGGGAGGACAATGAAAACGGTGGCAGATACACGACTTCCGCAAGGATAAAAATAAGGATGCAGGACACACGTTCTCAGATATCAAATTGCATTAGTTGACGTTTGCGCGTAGGACGATAGTCTATGGTATGTTATATTACACTATACATCTTATTTTGCCCTGAAATTCGTAAGTCGTTAAAAATAATTGGATTATTTAAAAAAATACGACTTCAATATTATTAAAAACTCTGCTGAATAGGTTAAATAACCTCTGAACATTTTTCAAGTCAACAGACTTGATTTTAACAAAAATAGCAGGAAAATCTTTTAGCCTTATTTCCTACATAATATGATAAACTAACCATCTCAAAATTAACCAAAACTAACATTAAGCGTCTAAGGAGGGTGAGGACTGGTCTGGTCACCAATCTATCAATATTAAAACACATACAAGACAGTAGTCTATAAAACAGTATGACAGCCTAACACAAAATAGCAGTTTGGATTTTTTATTGCTCTCATCTATATTTTATTAACCCCCGACAAAAACAGAGGGTGTTATAAGTAAAACTGTATATGCGTATCTGTGTGTCTGTCTGTAGCATCGTAGCGCCCAAACAGACGAACCGATTTTGATTTAGTTGTTTTTGGTTGGAAAGTGACTTGATCGAGTGTTCTTAGCTATGATTCAAGAAAATTTATTTAGCCGTTGGAAGATCATCAGCTCTTTTTGTTTCGGGGGTTTTCAAAACTTTTAAATTAAGTTAATTATCTTCTATTTTATTTATCCTATCGGAAAATCGCATTTCTAATTTTAGGTACCAGGCCGGGGAAGGACCACACTCTCACAGAATACCAGCGTAAAATAGCAGCTTAATGCTGCTGTGTTTCGTATGGTGAGTGTAGAGAACGGTGGACCCTTTTAACTGGAAACGAGGTATTCCATCTTAGTCCTCAGGGGTGACAACGCATCTGCATTTTAATTCTTAATCGAGGATAAATATAGATGTCTATGGGCCACAGCATTCACTTAACATCAGGTGGACTGTGTGCTAGTTTGTCTACCTTATTCTATTAAAAAATAGAATAAAGATATTGGACATTATAAAATATTAGCCTGTGGCAGTACAAGAATTGGCATTAGCCTCTTCCGTTGGTACAAGCTGTCTTATGCAGGCTATCGCTGCATCGAGTTTCGTGGGTATGGAGGCCGTAGGAAAGCATGTTAGGAGGGAGAAGGGGAGGAGTTGTTCTGTACCGAGATCGGGCCGCCATTGGGCGGTCGGCGCTGGTGCGACCGCGGATGTGTGCGCTAGAGTTCCCATGGCCTTCGTCAAAATGCGGCGATAAACACCGTACACTTAAACCAGTAACAGTTCGACATAAACTATCTTTGCCTTCAACGCGGATATCCGCTTCTCATATGAATTGAATTATTAGACATTTGCCGTTCTACGTTTAGATTCACAGTTCGTACAACAAACTATTAGATACTACTCCCTATTTTATAAAATACTCGCGATCCCCCCCCCCCGTACTTCGCACGTGTGATTTCTGGGTCTCGACAACAGCGCCACCTACCGGGTCCAGTTGTGAATCTAAACCATTCTCGAATCAAATTAATCACACACACACACAATTTTATCAAAAACGGTCCGACAGAAGAATTATATTGTTGGGAATGAGGTTAAAAAAATAAAAGGAAATGCGAACAAATGAAGGTACAACTGGTAATCTCCCACCCGTTCTAGCAGTATAAAGTATCGTGCAGGCGACTAAGAGGGATCAGTCGGTAATTCTACGAGTATCATGTCGTTTTTATGTCCTTGGGGTAAAACATTACCTCTACACTGAGATTCCGCCTAAGCAAGACAAGTGATGTGGTTCTGTTCGTGAAGTAGTTCTTCTAGTGTAAGCAAGGAAGATCGTGTTGCTGAGAGGCTGCCCTGTGTTACATTGAGACGAGTAGTGTTGCTGTTGCTTTGCATACATTCTGTGTACTAAATATCGGGAATTTGTCAATAAAACAAAAAATACAAATTATTCATCTAAATTTATTTTATCGCCTTCAAAGTAGGCCCATCGCTTGTAATACAACATCTCCAACGCTTCACCCAGTCTTCCATACATTTTCATAGGCTATTTGCGGTATGGCCTTTAGCTCATTCAGCGAATTTTGTTATGGCTTTATCGACTCAAAACGTTTTCCTCGAAGTGGTAATTTTAACTTGGGAAATAAAAAAAAGTCAGACGGAGCCATATCAGGTGAATACGGTGCTTGGTCGAGAACTTTTGTTGAATGTTTCGCTAAAAACTCTTTCACTATAATGTGTGATGGTGCATTATCATGGTGCAGCATCCATGAGTTGTGTTGCCACAAATCTGGACGTTTTCGGCGGATACTCTCACGCAAACGCTTCATGACGCCTAAATAATATTCTTTATTCACTGTTTCTCCCTTTGAAGGAATTCGGAGTGAACCACACCACGGTAGTCAAAAAACTGTCAGCATCACCTTGATTTTGGAGCGACTTTGCCGCGGTTTTGGGTTTCGGCTCGTTCGAGACGCCATTCTGAAGACTGTTGGCTTGTTTGCATGTCGTACTCATAAACCCATGTCTCGTCGCCAGTTATTATACGTTTCATAAAGGTCGGATCCGTAGAAGCTCGAAACCATGTCTTCAGCGACATGCTTTCGCTGCGCTCTTTGAACAAAATTGAGCTCTTTTGGAACTAGTCGAGCGGCGACGCGTTTCATGCCTAAAATGTCAATGAGAATGTTGTGGACGGACTTAAAAGATATGTTCACCTCACTAGCCAACTCTCTCAGACTCATACGTCGATTTTCGAGCACTAGCTTCTTGATTTTGTCGATGTTTCTTTGGTCGTAGCGGTTGAAGGTCTACCAGAACGAGGCAAGTCTACTACTTCTCGGCCTTCTTTAAAAGCCTTATACCATTCATAAGCCCTTGTTTTCGATATACACGATTCGCCGTAGGTATTTCGCAACATTTTAGTGATTCACCACATGAAATATCATTCGAAACACAAAATTTAAGGCACACTCTTTGTTCAACAATATTTTCCATTGTAAAAATCGCCGATAACTCAAAACTATGACCAACAAAAAGTGTAGTTTAAAACAAATTAAATGACAGATCCCGCTCAAACTTTGCGCGCTAAATCAGTACAGTGCTACCAACATGCAGTAAAAAAATTAGAACGACCTCTTTTACGCGGGTCTTTTTATTGACATATTCCCGATACTTTTTACACAGAGTTGTACTTTAGTTGTGGGTTATCATGTAATTATGTCCTTCACGTCATACCAATGTGTGATTGTGACTGGTCAAAAAAGGCACGTATGGAAATTCATAATGCTGTGTTAGTCCCTACTTTAATGTATGGTAGTGAAAGTTGGGTCTGGTAGAAGAAGCATGAGAGTAGAATAAATGCTGTAGAAATGCGGTCATTTGTTATCGGGAAGACGTTGGTTGTCCAACCTTTGGTTTGTTCCCTCTGTCGGCTCTAACGGCACTCACGGGACGATATGGGGTAGTGGATTTTTTACACGGCTTTTGAAAATTAGTGAATCGAAAATTGGTTTTGGAGAGTCGACCCCAATAAATCAAATGTTACATCACTCGAAACCGCTGGCGTACCCGCCAACGCTTATTACCACGTTAGCGTAACTAATCAAAAAGAGTATGCTAGGGCTGAATCTGAATGACAGGGTGAGAAATAGTGTGATAAGAGAAAAGTATAGTTTGCAAGATGACGTTGTGACCAGGATTAAGAAAGGAATGCTTCGGTGGTTTGGTTATGTACAAAGAATGAACGAGGAAAGAGTGACAAAGCAAATTTATGTTGCAGAAGTGAACGGAAGAGTCGGGAAGGGACGCCCTAGACGAAGGTTTATCGACCAAATTGGCGATATATTGAAAATGGGCCAGATTAGGAGTACCCTTAACTGACGAGCGTGTATGCGTAGATATATGGATGTAAAGGAGGCGAGAGAAGTGTGTCAGGATCGTGCCAAATGGAGGTCCGTAGTCTCTGCCTACCCCTCTGGGTGACAGGCGTGAGTGTTTATGTTATGTTATGTTTAAGGTTTGTCAATTCATCAACCTATAAAATTTCACTGCTGAACATAGGTCTTCCCCATAGATTGCCTAAAAGGTGGGATTTAGCCATAGTGGTAGTTTTTATTACTCTGAGTTGTTATCGGGAAGATGCTGCTTCCCATCTCCTGTTTCATTTCCCTCAATCGCCTCTTAAACCAACCAACGTGTTTCTTTAATGGTTACTACCATCAGGGAAGAGATTACTCCTTCCCCGGTCGAGTCGACTCATGACCCATTCTTATAATCCAATCTGCAGCCATATTACGCTGTACCTTAAAAGTTCTAACCAAGGTCAGTGAAAATTAAAGTTTTATATTCGATTTTACCAAAAATATTATTATTTATTAATTATTAATAATCATCATCATCATTACAGACCTTCACAAGTCCACTGCTGAACATAGGCCTTCCCAAGGAATGCCACAAAGCACAGTCCTGAGCTACCTACATCCATCCACTTCCTGCATGTCTTACCAGGTCGTCACTCTATCTAGTAAGGGTCGCCCTACACTTCGCCTACCCGTACGAGGATGCCACTCAAGAATCTTTCTCCCATTCGGTTGTCGGTTCTTCGTTCTTAATAATTAATCTTAATATATTATTAATAATCTAATGATATTATTATTAATAAGTACGCTACAACTGTCTGAGAAATTTTGAATTTGCGGTGTTTCCTTCATAATTTTTTCGGCTACTAGCTAATTCAACAATGGCTATTGAATAAATACAGTTTTGAAGATGTGATTTAAATTCAACACACGTCGCAAAGTAACGAATATTATTTTCATTCATCTACCCGCAAGTTTATGTCGCCAACTTAAAAAGGATATTAGGCAAGACAAATTTGTGAATTTTAACAGCGCTCATCGCAGTTAATGTAGTTTTTTATATAACATAGGCCGTGATAGTCACAAACCCTTTGTTTCTACCGCCAAATAGCAGTGCTGGCATTGCTATGTTTCGTTCTAAAGGGTATGGAGAGCCAATATAATTACAGCCTACAGCTTGTGAGGCATTTCATCTTATCCTTGAAAGGTGACAACGCATCTGTAGCCTTCTTTGTATGAAGTTGACTGACGGAACACGGTCCTAAGCCGCCTGCATCCAACGATTTCCTATTTCCTGGTAATGGGAGGATATACATTCCAACTACATTATCCAGTAGCTGTCGCATGGTACCCGTATACCATACGCCAGATACTGGACAATGTAGTTATACATGGTTATTTTGCAATAACCAGCCAAATTTTCAGAGAAGGTTCAGAATAAGTAATACCTATATTACTTGAATGGTGAAGAAAAATTAATTAAAAAAAATCTCAATAATTCTGTCCTTTTTGTCTTTTTAATTCAAAATGCGTGGTAATGCATTATTTTAACTGATTTTACTGCGCACGCACACATTCGTAAGGGTCGATCGGTAGGCAAAAACGTTGTTGCCCATAAATCACATTCAATTTGGGATAATTTCAAATAAAAGTAGAAACCTTATTTACTCGCATTTTCAAAAACTGCAATAACGGTATATCATTAGTTATATATTTGAACTTAAGTTACAAATTTGGCTACTCTTTGAAAAATAACCCTGTATATAATTACTACTACTAACTTCTGGATACTATGGTTATGTTTATACCACAGAATAAATAATAGTACAAGAAGTTATACTAAAATAGATAATATACCATCCATCCATAACAACCTATAAAAGTCCACGCTGAACATAGACCTCCCCATAGATTGCCTCATAGGGGGCATATTACCATAGTTGGCACGCTTGGCAGGCGGGTTGGCAACCGCAGTTTTTTATTATTTTCAGTTGTTATCAGGAAGATGCTGCTGCTCATCACCTGTTACAATTTTCCCCAATAACCTAGGGAAAATAAATATCTATGAAGATTTAGAAAAAGCCCTGTAACTACAACTTTATTGTGAAAGCAAATGTGAGTTAAGACAAATTCATACATTATTGCACCATATCTGGCGATTTTTAAGTTTCTATTTTTCCCGAACCCCTTGTTTCATCGCGATTTGTAGAGCTCCCGGGGGAGCTCAGATACGTGCAACCCCTTTCATGTTAAACGATTGATTATTAGAACGTACGTGCTCTATATATCGTTTCGCTACAGTGCAAGTGCTACAATCCAAGGATTATACACTGCACTGTAGCGTTAGATTATTTTTATAAATACAATTATATACGAAGGTGTATTACACGGTAGAGCTATGCTGCAACTATATAATGATTGTAGCACGAATAATTCGGAATGGTTTGGAATGAATTGAAATCCCTCGCTTCCAGTAAAAAGGGTCTCCAGTTTCCTACACTCGCCATACGAAACACAGCAGCATTAAGCTGCTGTTTCACTCTTGTATTCTATGAAAGCGTGGTCCTTCCCCAGTCGAGCCGACCCATCCGTGCTACAACCATAAGATAGTTGCAGCATGGCTCTACCACGTATAAAACCACCACTTGACAATATTAGCTTGTCAAGGTTATTTATTATATCCTACCAACCATTCTCATAGTTTTACGGGACATCACAGTAGGAGATAGGAAGATAATCTCTTGCATACCAACACATTCTTACCATCACAAACCGTGTAGTGGCGGTGTAAGAATATCCACTGCCCCATATCGTACCGAGGGTGTCGTAAAAGGAGACAGAGGGAAAATGAAACAAGAGATGGGATAACAACCCAAAATAATAAAAAACTGCGGTTGTCAACCCGCTTGCCAAGCGTGGCAACTATGGCGAAATCCTACCATGAGGCAATCTATGGGGGAGGCCTATGTTCAGCAGTGGACTTTTATAGGCTGTAATGGATGGATGTATAGAAGATAATCTACCAGGAGCACATGACGCACTGAGAGGTGAAATTATTAAATCAACAGTAACACACAACTATGGCAAATTTCCCTCTATGAGGCAATTTATGGGGGAGGCCTATGTTCAGCAGTGGACTTTAAATAGGCTGTTATGGATGGATGTATAGAAGATAATCTACCAGGAGCACATGACGCACTGAGAGGTGAAATTATTAAATCAACAATAACACACAACTATGGCAAATATCCCTCTATGAGGCAATCTATGAGGGAGGCCTATGTTCAGCAGTGGACTTTTATAGGCTGTAATGGATGGATGGATACAACACAATATTGAGGAAAAAAATAGGAAAGCAAAATCTAGTGATTTCAAAAATAAAATGAATCGATTTTGTAATACGCGTCGTGCATCTAAAATGCGCATCTACTAATTGATAATGGGGTTGGGGCTTAGAGTGAGCATGTTGGACCACCCTCGCGCGTACAATTTTCACATAACGTATTTAAAAACTGCCTTCTGCAGTTGTCACGTGAATCTGAATATAAATATATCAAGGTAGGATATCTAAAACTATCACCTATTGCTATGAGCATTAGAGTTCAGTTTTGACCCCGTCTACAAATGTGATAAAAGGTCTTAATCTACCAAATAAACTGTACCACTAAAACTAAAGCGAAGCTTTTGTCCGAAACACCGAAAAAAGAATAATTAATGTTGGTATGCTTTGATCATGTGTACGATAAACACTATATAATTTGGTGTAATTGTATAGTTTCACAGTTTGATAATTAACTGTTAAACAACGTTTCTACCTACATATCCACAGAATATGTGCGCCTAACTACTACCTACTACATATCACGTGTATTTTGTTTTTTTTTTTAATTTAGATTGAGTTAAATATTAAATACCTACTGCAGCCTATAGACACCTGCAACCAACTTCAAACAGAGAGGCTACAGATGCGTCGTCACCTCAGAGGACTAAGATGGAATACCTCACAGTCTGTAATTAAACTGACTCTCTATACCCCTAAGACCTGAACACAACAGTACACGCACTGCACCTTAACGACAGGGATAGATAAAAGAGTGGTCCATCCAGACGGACTTCTTGGCAGAAAAGTCCTACCAGCCTTTAAAGTTACAGCCTAAATATATGCTACCGCTGCACTGCTGGGCCTACCTTTTATTTTGGAGAAGCTCTGAGAGGCTCCAATGGGTCTTGGCGGACACATCAAATTCCACTGCTGAACATAGGCCTTCCTCATAGATTGCCTCATGGGGGGATATCGCCATAGTTACCACACTTGGCAAGCGGGTTGGTACCTGCAGTTAATAATTATTTTAAGTTGTTCTCAGGAAGATGCTGCTGCCCATCTTCTGTTACATTTCCCTCTGTCGCCTCTTACGACACGGGTTGCTCGCGTATTTTGAAATTTATAACGAATTAGTCCCTTTGCTAAAACAACACTCAGCTGTTAATAAATACATTTATTTAAAGAATAAGGGTGACAAACGAGCACACAGTCCACCTGATGGTAAGTGGACGATGTGGCCCATAGACATCTACATCTATCCGCGATTAAGATTCAAAATGCAGATGCCTTGTCACCCTTGTCGACTAAGATGAAATGCCTCGTTTCTAGTAAAAGGGTTTCCGGTTCTCTACACTCACCATACTGCTATATATATATACTATATATTTAAGCTGCTATTTTACGCTGATATTCTATGAGAAAGTGGTACTACCCCGATGGAGTCGACGTGGTACAACCATAAAATAGCTGCAGCGTGGTGCTACCACGTATAAAAACAGTAATGTTCAAGAGGTAACGACGCACTTGTTGCTTTCTTTGTTTAACGTTGGTTGTAGGTGCCCATTAACTTCCGTAGCCACTTACCACCAGGTGGATGGATATGTTTGTAGTTCGTTTTTTTTGCTTTCGTGTTATAAAAAAAATCACAGAAATATAGACTTCATAACAATATTGTTTACACTAAATGCTGTTACGGCTACCATTCGAACTCTGACTCAGTACTCCAACTACTAGAGGATGAGGCCGCGGAGGAAGGCGCGCCTTGTGTTCCTGATGCGCCTTACCTGAGAAGGAAAAGGCGGAGGAGAAATCCTCCCCCGAGGAGGGGCTGCCATGGGGCGGCCGCCGCCGTGTGATAGCGTTCTCGTGGCCCTGCAAATATGTAGCGAAGGTGGAACACCATAGGGTTTTAGTCAGTACGAGTCCGACATAACCCATCCTTGCTCCCCCGAGGCAGGTACGCGTAGGCATTTCCCCATGTAAAAAAAAAGGTAATTCAACTACTAAGGCTACGGCGCCAGCGTTCATTTAACAGTGTAACGTGCAAACGATTCCAACATTCTCTACTCAAATTACCAACCAATAACGATTCAATAGTTTCTCGATCATCTTTCATGGATGTAACAACGTTAAAATTTAATTATGTAAGTCTAGAGTTATTTTGTTCGCTTAGGCGTCTTAAGAACTTGAGTTGCCGTCGTCATCAGCTATCCGCTGGGTTGAGCTCAGAGGCGGATTAAATGTCGACAACGCCCTAGGCTAGCACCTCATCGGCGCCCCTCTAGCGGCCATAAATTATAAATTTTAACTACTCATTTTGCAAATAAACTATATTATAATTTATATAGTTTAATAGTTGCAATATAATTAGAACAAGAGAACCCTTAACAGGTGGGCGTGAATGAAAAATGTGATGAGAGAGTGAGGGCGATGTAGAGAAATCAAATAGACGAATTTGTTTTCGTTTAAAAACTTCCCTTTTTAAACTTGCGCCCCTAGGCACGTGCCTAGTTTGCCTTAACAACCGCAACTGGTTGAGCTGTCGTCAAAATCTGCCAAAAGCTTCGCAATGTGACGCAGCGGCATATTGTGGAGAAGTTAACATAATAATATTATATTGGATAATTGTACGAGTCCATAACCAAAGAAAAAAAAATCTTTCCATTGAAATTAATAGCAAAGCAATTTAAAAAAAATGATAACTGAATCCGGTTTTTCGCCAACCGTACCTTTTGATATCCAGTCCAGTTTTTAGAGTAGAGCTTACGAAACAAATTCCCACAGGAATCTCCTAATACACGCACGCATACATTCAAACTGGAGACAAATGCTCCTTATTCGAAATACCCGCCGAACCTGATTCCGCAGACAATTCCGGCCCCGCGGTCTTGTATAGAGCGACCAGTCTGTCCGTCTGGCCGCATAGAGATTTGAATTAGCCAAAAACACTTATCGATAAATGTATCCCCATTATACTACATAACTTTTTTAAGTTGTTGCAAAAAATAATTTATAATGTAAGATCTACATTGTTTACTATAGATACTGACTAATAATTCAAGCGTCTTGTAACATTTTTTTTTATAGAATATGGGTGACAAACGAGGACACAGTCCACCTGATGGTAAGTGGTTGCTGCGGCCCGTAGACATCTACATCTATCCTCGATTACAAATCAAAATGCAGATGCGTTGTCACCCCTGAGGACTAAGATGGAATGCCTCTTTTCCAGTAAAAAGGGTCTCCGGTTCTCTTCACTCACCATACGAAACACAGCAGCATTGAGCTGCTATTTTACGCTGGTATTCTGTGAGAGCGTGGTCCTACCACGGTCGAGCCGACCCATTCGTGCTACAACCATAATATAGCTGCAGCGTGGCTCTATCACGTATAAAACATAACAATATACTAATAGTTTTTTTTTATTTAATGAATAAGTAGTCCACTCAGCACGATGAACAAACCGTGCTGAGGGCACTGAGGGCAATTCATCAGTTTCTGAGTCGAAAGTTTAAAAAAATAAATTGACTTTAGCCTGGCAATATATTTTTTTTATGAAAATGTAATGTATGTACATCTTTATATATAATTACACATTACATATTTAAATAACTGAACCCCCCTTAAGGGCTGAACCGATTTAGATGAAATTTTTTGTGTCTAAGTTGATTCGAGAATGGTTTAGATTCACAATTGGACCTGGTAGGTGGCGCTGTTGTCGATATATAGAAATCCCCCGTGCGATGCCGGGACGGATCGCTAGTAAAAATATAAATAGCTTTGATAAGAAAGAGATATTCAATAAGATTTAATCACTTTAAAGACTTTTAATACAAAGAACAACACAGAAGCTCGTAATGCTGTAGTTAGCCTCCACAGAATTAGTAATTCATTTATTTGGCAATGTAAGTAGGTATATGCTTTTACAAGTCGGTATATATATGTTTGCCAATCAACAGCTTTAAAATTTTCGTTTATTATAATTAAATTAAATAAACCCTGGGAAATGTTATCGCTACTAAGATGTTTCTGTAATAACTCATTTAAATAATTGTATAATATTATTGTGTATTTATATTTTAAAAAAATTATCCCACTGGATTTCTTGCTGGTACTTCCCAGAGGTATTTTCCAATTTCGAACCAGAAAATAAAAAATATTTGTATGATCCATATTGCCTAAAAACTGTGCATTTGGTACCTATAGGTACAATCCTATTAACAATCTCTCAAAAAAAGTTGGACGAAATACCTAATATATTATTAACAACTCAGATTGCGTAAAAAGCGCCCATTCATAAAATGATCTTACTTAAATTAAACATGACCGTTACCGTTACAGTCTATTAAAGTCCACTGCTGAACATAAGCCTCCCCCATAGATTGCCTCATAATATTTGCCATAGTTGCAACGCTTCGCAAGCGGGTTGCCAACCGCAGTTTTTAGTTTTAGTCGTTATTAGGAAGACGCTGCTGCCCATCTCCTGATTTGTTTCCCTCTGTCGCTTCTCACGACACCCAGGGGATGATATGGGGTAGTGGATATTCTTACACCGCCACTACACAGAGTAATATACCTACTATATTATTAATAACTCAGTTTGCGTAAAAAGTGCTCATTCATAAAATTATCTTACATATCTTACATAGACGTACGAAGTTAATCTGACTTTAAAACTATCGCAAAAACAATGCATGAACAACAATGCTCAACGATAGCGAGGTGTTATAATTAATGGAACATTTTTCATATATCCGAGACGTAAATGCTAACGTAACGATAAAAATTGCTCAAACAGAAAAAAAACCGTTCACCGAATAGAAATAAATTTTGTTTCTCAATCGAACAACTAACAAAATATAAGTTCTACAAGCCGGCGCGATCGTTAATTTCGGCTTAGCTTAATCATTACAAAAACTAGATTGACTGAAATAATCGTAAAAGCATGAATTTGTATTCATGCCCCTTAACATAGCGTAACACGTTCAGAAAAACTTATGTAGTCGACTATATTGTACATTAATTCGAATATCGAGTGTGGAATGTAAGAAACATATTATATTACAACTAGCGATCCGCCCCGGTTTCGCACGGGTGATTTGTGTTGAAATTCATCAAAATCGGTCCAGACGACAAACATGCGTGCAGAAGAATTTTATATCAATATGCCATAATAGCAATATAAGTACGCCTTAGGGTATGTCCAGCAGTGGACTACATGCAAACTGATGATGAAAAATATGAAGTAAAATGTGATAGAGAAACTTAACAACATATTAATGGTAGTTTTATATATATATATATATAGGATAAGGGTGACAAACGAGCACACAGTCCACCTGATGGTAAGTGGCAGCTGTGGCCCATAGACATCTACATCTATCCTCATTTGCGAATAAAATGCAGATGCGTTGTCACCCGTGAGGACTAAGATGAAATGCCTCGTTTCCAGTAAAAAGGGTCTCCGGTTCTCTACACTCACCATACGAAACACAGCAGCGTTAAGCTGCTATTTTACGCTGGTATTCTGTGAGAGCGTGGTCCTTCCCCGGTCGAGCCGACCCATTCGTGCTACAACTATACCAGTAATATAGCTGCAGCATGGCTCTACCACGTAAGAAATATATTACCAACTACTTTCATCCATACTAAATACACATTTCTCTCAATTAAAAAATAATGTTTACTACTACCGTGTTGTGGCGGTGTAAGAATATCCACCACCCCATATCATCCCGTGAGTGTCTAAGAGGCGACAGAGGGAAACAAATCAGGAGATGGGCAGCAGCGTCTTCCTAATAACGACTAAAAATAACAATTGCGGTTGCCAACCCGCTTGCAAAGCGTGGCAACTATGGCAAATATCCCCTATGAGGCAATCTATGGGGGAGGCCATGTTCAGCAGTGGACTTTAATAGGCTGTAACGGTAAAAATTATGTTTGAATTTTTATCGACAGTCAATATCGTTTTATTTTTAACCGACTTCAAAAAAGGAGGAGGTATTCAATTCAATTGTATTTTTGTGCGTTACCTCAGAACTTTTTTGTTTTGGGTGAACCGATTTAGATGATTTTTTTTATTTGAAAGCTGGTGCTTCTCATGTGGTCCCATAATTTGATCAAGATCTGGCCAGTAGTTTTTGAGTTATCCTTAATAATGCGTATTTAATTGACTTCGACTACATTGACGATGTTCTCATTTTATTTATATTGAAGTCGGTTGTACAAAATTTTTAAATTTACCACTCGTTAAACATCGATACAGATGTACTGTACAGCCCTACATTTTGTGAATTGTTTCGTTAGAAGATTTTGAATGGAAGCGTGCCGGCACGACGTCCTTGGACAAATCCCTATACACATAAAAAGTTATTTGCTTGTCTAACTTACTGCGAGTGCGTCTCAAAGCGAAAATTGAATCGTCATGCAGCTGCCTTCCACTTTAAAACGTGCTAGTACATGCACATTTCACTTAGCATTTGAGAGACTGGAGGAGAATTCAGCGGTTCAAAACATACGAGTGTATCAGCACGATCCTGACACACATCTCTCGCCTCTTTTACATCCATATACCAGCGCATACTGGTCGTCGGTTGGTTTTTAAATTTTGTGTTTAAAATTTGGTCGATAAACTTTCGTCTAGGGCGTCCCTTGCCGGTCACTTCTGCAACATAAATGGAAGTACGTAGTCTCTGCCTACCCTTCTGGGTGACAGGCGTGAGCGTTTATGTATGTATTATGTATGAGTATATCAGCCTGATAGCGACTTGAAACGTAAAAGATTAATCTGTGTGGGTCCTTGCTTTGCATCCTCTGTAGTGCTTTACAGGTTCAAGACTTTCCCTTCTCTTAAATAATCTTTCTTAGCTAAAAGAATACATCGTGAGGAACACAATGTTTTCCTTGTTGTATTATTATAGGTTAGTAGGTATAATATATTAATGGTATATTACATGATAAGATAGTTTACTTTATATTGCATGATTTGATGTGTTCATGCCTATTGATTTATCTCAAATTTATGAATTTATTAATATACTTAGTTATTTGTTAATAAATCTATAAATTTACCATAAGTAACAATAGTAATTTATAGTTGATAGATTACCAGCAATTAAACCGTGTGTGGTTTCTGCTGGAGGGCTAAAAATTTTCTTTTTTGTGTATCAGTTTGTTTTTTATATTTTAAATAAATAAATAAAATATCTAAGTATCTATCTACCACCATTATGAGCACATAAAATTGCAACTAAGTACACTAGGTCTTAGCAACGACTTCATAAGTTATTATTTGGATTTTTCTTAATAACACCCGGCTGACATATTAAACGTACCTATTCGCTTTTTCTTCAAAGCAAATAAACACCCAAAAGTCTGACATAAAAAAGCAAATAATTACTTAAATTTAGGAAAAATGTTTTTAAATTGTAATCTGTAAGTTAGGGAATGAACGACCCCAGCCCGTCGTAAAAGGCCCTGTCTCATTTCCGCCCCTCGATCCGTCGTCGACAGTATAATAATATGTCCTATAGTGAAAGGGTTTGGGGAAGGTCAGGTCCGGCTAGGCTTCCTTTAAGTCTCATCTTTGAGTGCTTCATTTAAGTGTGATGAAAAAGGGCCGCCAAAAACTTGCTTAATGCTAAATCTATTAATACTTATTTGTATTCTTTGCTTTATTTTTTCCTCTTATAATAAAGTTTTGAAAAATGCAGTTTATTTTATTAAACCACATTTTTTTAAACTTTATTTGCAAACTAATGACATATAAGCGCGCTTAAATTATTTATTATTATCACATTCTTTTTAGATTTGAAGATTTTCTATGTTTATGTTAATCTATAAAGGCTCTATGTATGAATTTTGAAAATCAAATTCTATTTTTCCAGGTAATTATGTTATAAAACAGATAAAATAAATTATTATTATCGACTTTTATTATTTTGAAGTGCAGGTTTATCGAATCTAAGGACAAATACCTAATATTACAATCTAGTAAATGAGTACGGTGAATAATAATGTCCTCCACACGGAATTTCAGTAATAGGCCAGTCTTCAACGGAGACTAGCCATCTGCGGAGGATAGGATTATAGGAATATATATCTTATTATGCTGATTCTTTCCCCACTCACTTCTCTGAATGTTTTTTTTTTTAGTTTTAGCTTTAGGTAATGTACGACCGTCCGTGAAGCCAATAATAGGCTCTATTTGAAAATCAGCGCTGCTGTCATTTAGTTCAGCAGCTGTAGCTGAAATAGGGACCTAATTTGACTTTACACAAATCCTTGTTTTTTATATCTCGTGTTATTTTATTTTTCTTTGTGATGTCAAATAAAGTTTTCTTTCTTTCTTTCTTTCTATAGTGTCCGAGTGTATGAGCAAGCACAGGTGCACTCTCTATTCCCTTACTCTTATAGTCTGATAGGGCAGTAATGCGACACGACTGGACAGAGATCAGGCGTAGGACCAACGGCTTTACGTGTTTTCCAAGGTAAGAGGTTGAAACACCGCCAACTTCCTGACTTCGAGCTGCTACTGAAAATTTCTTTTCGGAAAAACCCCATAACTGATTTTGGCCCGACCCAGGATTCGAACCCGGGACCTCGTGATTTTATTCCAGCGTCACAATTATCTTTATTATCTTGTCTCATAATTATTAAATCACGTAAAATATAAAAGTTACCACAAATCGAATCAAGGAAATCCAATTTCAACACGGACGCAACTTATCTTAAAACCACAACAGAGCTTTCAGGTTTAAAGGGTCTTTGATACGTAGATCTTAATCTTACATAAAATGGTAAGGACGTTATCGAGGCACTTACATTTAAAGACTACAGCGAAAACCTGAGCCAAAACGATTTGAAATATCAAACGATTTAAAAATATTTGGTTACTGCAATTATAATATTTAAATAGCTATTTTATAACGAAAGAAAAAAATTAAGAATCACTTTAAATTTTCTAAGCCTAGAAAGCCATCAAAAATTTAAAAATGAAAGCCTATAGGGAAGACAAACCAGCGCACAGTCCACCTGATGATAAGTGGATGTTGTGTCCCATAGACATCTATATTTACATATTCCCAATTAATAATCAAAATACAGATGCGTTGTTACTCCTGAGGACTGAGATGGAATGATTCATTTCCAGTAAAAAGGGTCTCCGGTTCTCTACACTCACCATACGAAACACAGCAGCATTGAGCTGCTATTTTACGCTGGTATTCTGTGAGAGCGTGGTCCTTCCGCGATTGAGCCGACCTATTCATGCTACAACCATTAAAATAGCTGCAGCGTGGCTCTACCACGAATAATTCGAGACTCTTTCTTTCCTATCGGTTGTCGGTTCTTCGAGCTACATGACCGGCGTATTGCCTCTTAAGCTATTCAGCATACTGATCCGTTGCGCATGTCGGTAGTCTGGTTTTACTGCGGATTTCCTCAGGTTTCCCAACTTATCTTTTGGTTATAGTTCCTTTGAATAGGTGGTAGAGCTATGTTAATGTTGCCATATAAAAAAGATATTATCCTTTGGTTATAGTTCCTTTTAATAGGCGGTAGAGCTATGTTAATATTGCCATATAAAAAAGATGTTATCCTTTGGTTATATTTCTTTTTAATAGGCGGTAGAGCTATGTTAATGTTGCCATATAAAAAAGATATTGTCCTTTGGTTATAGTTCTTTTTAATAGGCGGTAGAGCTATGTTAATGTTGTCATAAAAAATGATATTATCCTTTGGTTATAGTTCCTTTTAATAGGTGGTAGAGCTATGTTAATGTTACCATATAAAAAATATGTTATCCTTTGGTTATAGTTCCTTTTAATAGGTGGTAGAGCTATGTTAATGTTGCCAAAAGATATGTGTGTATAAGCACCGGCCAAGTACCTTCTAAGACTGAAACCTACAGGAAAATTATTCTGTAATTACTTAGCTAGTTACATTTTAAATGAACAGGAATAAACATGTGTCATTCATTCATTTCTGGTGACCCGATCATTCAAATGGATCATTTCGAACTCCAGTACACTGTGATTTGTGAGCCCCGCTGGATAATGTCGGTCGTCGGACATTACTATACTCTTTGGTCGTAGGTCCTGTCAATCGTTTGATCCGGAACGACGAATCAAAAAATGTAATTGCAATCATTAATGCTTTGATGCGACCCGGGTCAAATGAACGAATCATTCACGATTGACACATGTCTAAACCGGAAGTATACACTACCTTTGTTTACGACGTATTAAAACGTTCGTCCTAAAGAGTCGACATCGATAGAAGAAACATCATAAAGTTATCGATAAAGTTTCATCACACGTGTTTGCACATTTCTAACCTGTTAATGTATTAGGTATATGGAATTTTCACAAACATATTATAATATAGTGATCTCATAAACAGACGGTACAAACATTCCGCCGCTCGCCGGGAGATGGGGGCCATAATTCCTTGCGTATTTATTATATTGCTTATGTGGTAGAGTCCTGCTGCATGCAGCTATATTATGGCTTCATCGCGAATGGGTCGGCTCGACAGGAGAACGCTCTCACAGAATACCGTTTTTATACGTGTTAGAGCCACGCTGCTAGCTATGTTATGGTTGTAACACGAATGTGTCCGCCCAACCTGGTTAGGACCACGCTCTCACAGAATACCAGCTTAATGCTGCTATGTTACGTATGGTGAGTATAGAGAACCAGAGACCATTTTTACTGGTAACGAGACATTCCATCTTATTCCTTAGGGGTGACAACGCATCTATATTTTGATTCTTAAGCGAGGATAAATCGAGGTATCTATGGGCCACAGCAACCATTTACCATCAGATGAACTGTGTACTCGTTTGTTACCCTTGTTCTATAAAAAATACTTGTTCCGTGCGGATATCAAACTTGCAGCGTTGCAGTTAAACGCTTAGTCACTGCATCACTGAGGTGTTACAAATTAGTATTAGGTACTTTACTTTAAAACCGACTTCGAAAGAAGAAAGAGGTTCTTAATTCGTCTGTATATTTTTTTATGTATCCTCGATCATAACTTCATTTTTTATGAAACGATTTTAATGATTCTTTTATATAATGTTTTCTTATATTTACGCGAAGACTACATTAAATGAAACTAATTTTTACGGATTATATCGCGTTTAATTTTAACTTTTTAATTCCTGACGTTTCGGGTGCTTTATAGCACCCATGGTCACGAGAGCGACTGAGGTGTTTGACGTCCCGATGTCATAGTTAGCCCGGCTACCTTCAGTTTTTTTAATATTAATTTTTGGTTCGATCTACGCAGAATGAGCTTACAGTATCATGAAGTCTAGCAGTGGTATACTTCGGTTTGGATTTTATTTTATTAATTATAAGATCCCAAGCAGATGGCAGCACCCATCCATCTTCTCTATTGAAATTAGGATGTTTTTTAATTTCAATAGCCTCGCGACCGGTAAGAATCGGTGTTCTTTTGCGAGGATTTGTGGTCTATCAAATCTAATGTAATGGCGGGGACATGTTCACAAACTGCAGACTTCCCGATACGTCGGTGCTTCAAGTCAGCTATATGTTCTTTTACGTAGGTTTTTATAGATCTTTTTGTTTGTCCTATGTAAGAGATTCTTTTATATTAAATCATCAGGGGTACTAAATAAAATTGAAGAAAAAATCCATAACTAAGATGGAAAAAAATATAAAGAATTTAATGTAAATGTTGTGACGACATTTTTGTTGTTACCTTGAAGTAGTGATATCACTTAGACTAAGATCTATCACAAGATCAAGCGCCAAAAATAAAACTACAAATAAAAAATAAAAAGTGACTTCAAAAACTAAAAAGATTAAAATGATTGCCACAAAATTGCTCCTGAAGCCGTTAATCGACACCGACTTCAGAAGCTATATGGAAATTATTTCATTAGTTTTAGTTTTTTTTTAAAGTTTAACTTTACCAATTTTAATTTACAAAGTGTATCGCTTAGACAGACAAATTATTTATTGTTATTTTATATTTAGTACCAACGATTAACACCAAGGCTATTTTAGAAGCTTACAGTCGATAGCTCATATCTATGAGAACTAGTTAATTAATCTTAATAAGAATCACTGGAATCAGTCTCGATTGTTACCGGGAAATTGTACCCTAGTCGCTTTGACGGCACGATAACGCGACGAATCAAAGCCGTTGTAGGTAGATTTAGGCGAAGTTGAGACGGAGTTGAAGCGCACGCGCTGTGCACTAGGCATGGGTGATACCACTCTTACCCTATATCAAATCATATCAATGTATTGGATTTGAATATCTGATATTGAATCTATATATTTCAATAACTATATATCGGTTGATATCTAGGTGACTGTGTAACTCTGTAAGGAAGTCAGTATTCAGTACTACTCGGTGATACGCGATTTTTCATGGATATGGTTTGCTTAGATTTATAGATATAATATATTGTAATATCTAAGTATGTTAATACGTATTGGTTAATATTTAAGCGTCCGCCGCTCGTTTACGCTAAGGCTGAGGTTTTGGCGGGTCGTGGGGGTAAGGTCGTGGCCACGCGCTTGGTATACATTTCATCAGTCCCAACACTTCACTATTTTGCTATGTAGGTACTTCTCTGCGCTCCACCTAAGGTCAACCTCTACACCTAAGGAAGACGATTACTGCAAGTTTGAGACATGTTTAAGGTGCAAACATGTCTCAAACTTGCAGTAATCGTCTTCCTTAGGTGTATTTAGTTATTAACTTTATTTTAACTTATTATAAGGCAGTGCTTATAATAAAATTATTATAAGCACTGGCTGCCTGGTCGTAATCAATGATGAAAGTCTAAAATTTTTAAATCGTAAATTGAACTGTCTTAGCATAAATTTAGTTGATTTTTTATAGAACAGGGGTAACAAACATGTACACAGTTCATCTGATGATAATTGGTTGCTGCCTTTTTTATAGAATAAGGGTGATAAACGAGCACACAGTTTAAATGACGATAAATGTAGGTATCTATGGGCCACAGCTTTAGTTGTAGCGCGAATGGGTCGGCTCGACCGGGGAAGGACCACTCTCTCACAGAAAACCAGCGTAAAATAGCAGCTTAATGCTGCTGTGTTTCGTATGGTGAGTGTAAAGAACCGGATACCCTTTTTACTGGAAACGAAGCATTCCATCTTAGTCCTCAGGGGTGACAACGCATCTGCATTTTGATTCGCAAACTAGATGCAAAATAGATGTAGATGTCTATGGGCCACAGCAACCACTTACCATCAGATGGACTGTGTGCTCGCTTGTCGCCCTTGTGCTATAAAAAAATTATATTAAATTCCGGTGTGCGTGTGTTCGTATTTATTCTCCTAAACGGCTTGACCGATTTTGAATAAATTTTACGGGGTGCTTATGGGGTCACCCGGATCTTTCTTAGATCCGGTAGGTGTCAATATTGTCGAGGTCCAAAAATCACTCGTGCGAAGCCGGGGCATATTGCTAGTTACATATAACTTCGCATAGTTTCCGCGGGATTTCTTTATTGTAACTTGCTTAAACCGGACAGTAATTATAAACTACCCTTTGTTAATGTAAATATTTGGACATTAAACCAGGACCTAAAGTAAATAACTAAATATACTAAGCTTTAAATGATTGTCCTAGTCCTAGGAGTAGTTACGGCAGTACGAGCGTGCAGCGTGGCGTGGCCTTTGGCGTGCATGATATGTACACGACGTCTTATAGTACGGCTTATAGGATACGCCCTGAGTGCCCGCTCTGTCTTTCGAAATTTCTGAGTGGATTTTAGGCCAAGAAAATGTCTAAGGTAAAGTTAAAGGGAATATTAGTAATGTGAATAACGTTACTGGTATAGGTACTTTTACTAATAAGAAAAATCAACAGTTAATAATGCAATTAACATATTATATCAATAAATCATTCTCGGTTACAGCTGTACGCTTGTAGAACTCCTTGCCTACATACGGGTTATTTTTCAAAGAGTAACCAAATTTTATAATTAAGTTCAAATATATAAATAACGATATACCGTTTTTGCAGCTTCTGAAAATACGAGTAAATAGGGCTTCTACTTTTATTTGAAATTATCCCAAATTGAATGTGATTGATGGGCAACAATTACGCGTACACGCGCTACTCTGTGTGCGATTCAATTCACAAAGATTTTGCCGACCGAGCGACCCTTATGAATGTGTGCGTGCGTAGTAAAATAGTAGGCGTTAGATATTTATGAATGACAATCAGTTAAAATTATGCATGACCACGCATTCTGAATTTAAAAGATAAAAAGGACAGAATGTTTGAGATTTTTTTTAATCAATTTTTTTTTTACCATTAGCCTATATTACTTATTCTAAACCTTCTCTGCAAATTTGGACGTGTATTGCAAAATGACCCTATATTCGACCTTTAAATCTATTCAAAGCTTATTACTTGGAGCTCTAATATTTCCCATCATAATTCCCGTCCTTAATTGTATCTATCCTCTATCCTACCTATCACTGTCATCATCTTGTGGTTTTTTTTTTCCTTTTACTTAATTGCCAATAAAATTGATAATTGCAATTTTAAGTGCTGATTTACCACGTGCTCGGCGCTGAAGCTGAATCGCATCGCTAGTGCTAGCCGCACACTATAGTCTTATGGAACATATTGAGTTCTTTCTTGAAGTCTGCTTTTACTTTTATCAGAAGTCAAATTTTTAGCAAAGACTCAACGATGCCGAGTAGCGCCGATATGCCATTATTAATTTGTTCAGTTCTTCAATTTTTAAAATTATTTATTAACATAACATTGAAAATCTTTAAAAAAAATCTTTTCCGTGGTATCGTGCCAAGAACGCGGGCAAAAATAGAGTAAATTTGGAAAGGATGAGGATTTGATAATAAGATAAATGAAAAGTTACAGCCTGTATACGTCCCACTGCTGGGCTCAGGCATCCTCTCTTTTTTGAGAGGATTTTAGGGCAAGGAAGTGACCGCCGCGCTGCGCTGCTCCAATGCGTGTTGGCGAACTTCACATGTCTTCGAAACATTTTTTTCTTATTTCTCAGACATGCAGGTTTCCTCGCGTTATTTTCCTTCACCGTCGAGCGCGTGGTAAATCATTAAAATTGCAATTAATAATTTCATTGGTGCCGCCGTTGATCGAATCCGGGTTGCTCGCGTACTGTAAAATTTACAGTGAGCGCTTAGCCCCTGAGCTACCACGGCTCATATGTAATAAGTAATTTTCCCGAGTAATCTTAACAATTTTAAACTGTGTAAAGTGAAAAAAGAATATCAATTTCTTAGAATTCTATATTTTAGATAGCTTAACCTACACATGTGATCCTGAAATCCTACATTTCTTTTAACAATAGTTGACTCCACTATGCACGTTAGCCAACCAGGTCACGGCCACGGCACCGCTGGTAGTTCAATATAATTTGTAATGTAGTTGTAACGTGCTCAAAGGTTATACAATACAATATAATGAGCAAGTCTGAGAAGTTAAAAATAACAAGTGATAAAATTTAAAATTTTGTACAACTGACTTCAATATAAATTATTAAGGATATCTCAAAAACTACTGGTCAGACCTTGATCAAATTCATATGGGACCACATCAAATAAAAAAAGAATCATCAAAATCTGTTCAGTTAGAAAAAAGTTATGAGGTAACACACATAAAAAAGATACAGTCGAATTGGCTACCTCCTCCTTCTTGAAGGCTGTTAAAAATATATATCAAGGACATGTTAAGTGGGCCCCTGCGTATTAGGACAGCGTGGCTCATGCCCTGCTTAATACCTTTTCACAAGGTAGTAGGGCTCCTTTACTGCCTAGAAGACCGCCTGTGTAGGCACCACCCTCCATCTTAACTAAACTGCCGCCAAGCAGCAATGCGTGCACTGCTGTGTCCCGTTTTGAAGGTTTTTTTAAATATAAAATGTAGGTGACAAACAAGCACACCGTCCACCTGACGGAAAGTGGACGCTGAGGCCCTCACACATCTACATTTATCCTCGATTAAGATTCAAAATACAAATGCGTTGTCAACCCTGAGGACTAAGATGGAATGCCTCGTTTCCAGTAAAAAGGGTCTCCGGTTCCCTACGCTCACCATACGAAACACAGCAGCGTTAAGCTGGTAAGCTGGTAAGAATACCAGAAGTGAGAGCGTGTTCCTACCCTAGGTATAGAGAGCCAGTATAATTAAAGGCTGTGGAGCATTCCATCTTAGTCCTCAGAAGTGTAAACGCATCTGTAACCTTCTTTGTTTGAAGTTGGCTACAGGTGTCCATGTGGTCTGGTAAGTTCGTTTGTTAATGCAATTGTATTTAAAAAAAGAAAACCTCCTCAGAAGAGGCCTGTGCTTGTAATGGGACACATTTAGGTTTTTACTTCTCTTTTATTCTTTAGCCGACTTCAAAAAAGGAGGTTTACAATTCGACTGTGTTTATACCTTCCCTAACAATTGATTGACCGTGTTTATCCTCCATCATCACTAATAGGTTATTACTTAAAAAGAAAACGTCGTCCTCATTTGATCTTCGCATTGATTTATCGAGAAACTAAAGGAGAGCGAGCATACGGGAACGATACTGTATCGGAAAACCAGTACGATTGAGAAGACATTCGCTCCAACCGTATCCCACACCGGACACATAAGTCCACTGCTGAACATAAACCTCCCCATAGATTACCTCATAGGGTTTTTGCCATAGCTGCCACTCATGGCAAGCGGGTTGGCAACCGCAGTTTTTATATTTAGTTGTTATTAGGAAGACGCTGCTGCCCATCTCCTGATTTGTTTCCCTCTGTCGCCTCTCACGAGACCCACGGGACGATATGGGGTAGTGGATATTCTTACATCGCCACTACAACGCAAGCGAATCACGAGCGCTCTCAGCGCGTCTCCTTTAGGCGCCTTCAGTTCCATAAACGCGGCCATGTTCGCAATGAACCAGCTAGAGCTAGACGGTTCGCACGCCCCGCTTCATCACGTAAAGCGTATTTTTACCGCTACCTTTTTTCCCCCACAACAATCGCACTAGACTCGTCGGAACCGATGTTTTTTGCAGTCAGAGTTTAGTACAGCTGTGCTCATGTCTGAATATGTTTTCGTCAGAAGTTGTTATTACTTCATTTGTAACACAATTATTTCCTATATTTACGCGAAACACTACACATTGAATAAAACTACTTTTACGGATTATATCGCGTTTAATAACTTATTGTTATTAATTCCCGACGTTTCGGGTGCTATACAGCCCAAGGTACCCCGTGACCATGGGTAAAAAAAAAATTAAAGTTATCCGATAGTTTGGCTCTATTTTTAAGGTCAATATATGACATAATACTGAGGTATGACGAGTGAAAAAAGAAACTGAAGATAGAACATTGATAATTAAAGGCAACAAGTTGGGAGTCCCTTTGAAACAAATGGCAGACCGAAAAAATTAATTTTCAGTTGATTAAGGACCGATGCTTGTGCCTCGCCGTATAATAAATTCTGAAGACAAATCTGTTTTTTACAGCTTTTTTTGCGGTAAAAAACAGATTTGCATGTTTCCTATTAATTGAATGAATGCTGATAAATATTGTATCCAAAGATTGTTATTTGAAACTAGAGTGAAAAAATGCTATAATGGACAGATTTTCTTTAAAAAAAAATCTAATCATACACTAAAAATGTTTATGCTTGACCACACAAGGCTGACATTTAAAAACAACTTTTATAAAGTAAACAGTGCAGTGGCGGTGTAAGAACATACACTACCCCATGTCCGCCCGCCCGTGGCTGTCATTATCGTTACGGAGGGAAACTAAAACAGTGTAAAGCACCCATGCTGTAAAGCACCCATGGTCCCCCGTGACCGTGGGTGCTGCTGTAAAGCACCCGAAACGTCGGGAATTAATAAAAATAAGTTATTAAACGCGATATAATCCGTAAAAGTAGTTTTATTAAGTCACGTTTACATGTTGGCACAATTCAACAGTTACTTTATCTAATACCTACAATAACGGTAGAAATGAACTAATCCGCGCTAGACGAACGCGTCACCTGTCTGATTCGCATCGTCGAACGCGATCACAGGCTCTACAAGTTGTCGAGTTTCGTCATTGAAATTGTAACCCATAATATATGCGTTGTACGAATATAAACAATAGTTTGTGTTTACTTGATGGTGTTAGTGTACAGGCAACTACGAGCCGGTATTGGTCAGCGAATAATTGGGCGAGCAAGCGGGCGGCAGTGCGAAGGATCGCGCTAAAATGCGCGCGCCTTGGGGCCCCTGACCTTGCGGCGCACGCGTTAGCTCGCCCCGCGGCCCCCGCGACCCCCCCCCCCCCTAACTCACCGCTTCGATTTTCAACCGACAAACTATTAGTCGAAAGGACTTTGGCCCTTTCGAACTACGTTATAGTATTATAATGTATAATAGTCACACTCACACGTTCCAATTCTTCGCCGATCTTCAACTTTTATCCCATTTTGCGTGAACAACGTACACAATACTGACTTAAATTTGAAATTTCAATTGAGTTACTATTTTATTATTCTAAAACCATGAATAAATCTCGCGTCGTATTCTGCTGGTCCTGGTACCTAGTCACATAACTACAAAGGTGATTTTTGTGAGACATTTACAACATTTAAATTGTAAAACTTATTTTACCATGTTTAATAGTTATTAATGTTAATAAAGTATGCTTGTATGTCTTGTGTGTATTCATGAATGTGAATTAAGTACCTAAGTGACATTTAAACAATTTCTAACTGTTTCTTGTGCCTAATTAAATTTTATTGGCACTGGAATTAGACCAGCGTTTGCCTTATATGTACATTATTGCATGGATTAACCTTAAGTGAAGCAACTAGGGTACATGATCTTGTACCTGCTCTAATGATAATATCATACTTCATTGTAAAAAATAGCACCACAACAAGTGAAAAGCTTGGAGGCAACTGAACGAGCAGCCGATCACAACTCAAGCATTACGTCACTTGACATATCAAGCAGTTACAATAACAAATACATAATTCATTTTTTCAACGGTTTTCCTTTGTACCTGTTAACAACTTAAAACCTTCGTGTCTTTCCTATTAGAGAAAATGCTAAAAACATCGGTCAAAACAAAAACATGTTTGGTATTGTTTCAACTTTTATAGAACTACTGTGACTGTCTGCGACATTCTTCACGAGAAGTGTAGGTCTTCTAAATCTAGATTGTTTGATACAAAAACTTAGCTTACGATGTATTATCATTATCATTATTATATAAATGCCTTGATGGGGCAATGTATACGCTTTTACAACAGTCTCAGAAAATATGTAGTACCAATCCGTCAAAAAGCTTAAAATGTTTAAGCAAACAATTGTTTAATAAGGGGTTATTCATTATTATACTACGAAAGAGTACATAATTGATAATAACCCCTCGGAATGAGTTGATCGCTACTAGGGTTGCCACCCGTACCGTATATTTAGTATCGTACTATATTTCAGTCAATTGTACTATATATTATAGAAAAATAATATAGTACGAAAAATACTATATTTTTTCTCTTAATTCAAATGTCGGGATTTTTTATATTAACTGTGACTGGAAGTCTGGAACAAGTAAGTTTCATGGAAATAATTTTTCCGTCATGAATGTTAAATAGAAAGAAGAAAGAAATAGATAATAAATTTAATTAATAATAAATTGTTAATTTATTTTAATATGAATCTAAATTGCTCCGATTCCTATAATTATTTTAAAGGTTGATGGCCAAAGCGAAGAGCAATAACACATTTATATGAAAAAATGCATAAATATTAAAAATAAATGTGTACTTTATTTCCTGAATTTCCCAAAAGTACTATATTTTTGCGTCTTTTTTGGCAAAAATACTATATTTATTCAAAAAAAAGGTGGCATCCCTAATCGCCACCATGCTGTTTCTAAATGTTTTCATAATTAATTGTATAAAATATTATATTGTTAGGGTTTCTTGCTGGTTCTTCCCAGGACAGAGGTTTTTTCCGAACCAATGGTAAAGCTTAAATGACTTTCAATAAGGATTCTTGTATTCTTTATTGAATAAAAATGATTCTATTATATTCTATTGAACGCATGCAACCAGAGTTCCGATCCCGTCGGTTTCAATGAAATTGTTAGGTACTTGAAATTTTAAGTGCTTATTTACCACGTGCTTGGGGCTCGGCGGTGAAGGAAAACATTGTGAGGAAAACTGCACGTCTGACAAATAAAAAAAATTGAGGACGTTGTCACCATCATTATCAGTGGAGCAGCGCGGCAGACTGATTGATCCACAATCCTCCCAAAATCAAACGCGGCCTGTGAGCCTGTGACCTGCAAGGGGATGTGTATAGGCTGTTACTTTACTACTAGACTGCCTCATTGTTCTAGTGGTCGTAAAGGTGACTGCTGATCATGACGTCCCGGGTTCGAATCCCGGGTCGGGCCAAAAATCTGTTATTGAGTTTTTCTGTCAAGAAATTCTCAGTAGCTGCCCGGAATCTGGAAGTTAACGGTGTCTCACCACCGTGCCTCGGAAAGCACGTAAAGCCGTCGGTCCTGCGCCTGATCTCTCTCTGGTCGTGTCAGTTTACCGTCTCATCGGACTACGGGAATGGAGAGTGCACCTATGCTTCCGCATACACTCTGGCACTATAATCCTGTCCCGCGCAGATGGCTAGTCCCCGTTGAGGCTGGCCGCCGTGACCGAAATTCGGTCCCGAGGACGTTATTATTGTTACTTTACTAACTTCAACTCCAACTCCAAGTCCCTGGATACATACTTGATATAGAAACAATTTCAAACCGCTTTTAAGGTAAATGTTTCACAGAGTATTTACTTCAAGTGGAAAATTATGTTTGTTGTTTAAACACGAAATGTCATTAGTTATTAAAACTAAACCCTAGGCTCGAAGTTGTTGCAGAGTATGTTTACCTAAGACAAATATCCGACTAGATAAATTCAACTTTGACTGAGAGGTCAATCGGCGAATCTAACTCGGCTGGACAGCATTCGGGAGATTAAGACAAATGTTCTCGTCACCATTCCTCAAAATTGGAAACAAGAGTGTACAATCAGTGCGTGTTTCCAGTCATAATATATGGATCTGAGCCGTGGTTCTTCACTGCTGGCCGTAAGAGCAAGCTAAATTCACTCAGCGAACTACGGAGCGGACTAAGCTCGGAGTTTCTCTGCGTGATAGAATTCGTAATGAAGATATCGGATTAGAAATGAGTTAGCTGAAGTGGCGATGGGCCGGCCAAATAGCTCGCAGAACCGACAACCCATGGAAAAGAAAAGGTCTCTAGTGAGAGACCTACTAAGCACAATGTTGGGAGACCAACCAGTAAACAGAGTGACGACCGACGAAACTCGCGATCGATGGATACAGGTACAGCTGCCTCGGAGCCGTATTTTATGGTAATCTATGAGGGCTACGTTCAGCAGTGGACTTATGAAGGGTTGTGATCATGATGATGAAAATGATTAAAACTATAACCAATATTTTTGTTAAATTTCATAGATATCTCCATCATGTTTACAACAGTCCTGATCACTGCCTCCACTATAAATGTATTCTATCTGATATAGTTATTTTAGTGGAACATTCCCAACACGAGCCAACTATAGGTCTATAGGTTAGCATTACTATGGACATGTATATGGCAAATGAAATGTCGTTAGATACAAATGGATCGGCCCCGCATTTGAATACGATCTCAAATACAATGCCTCAATATTTCTTAAATGTAAGGCTTTTTGGCCGCTCGCCCAGTGCCGACTTAGGAAGTTGCTGCTTGACTCAAAGCATTATTAATTGAATGTTCTCTTAGAATTGTCCAAGTCATAACAGAAACTAAGATCACACTGCAGAATTTGCAATAAAATACCTCCTTGATCGCCAACGGCGGGAATGGGGAGATATCTTTACAGGGCAGGTGTTTAGCTTAGTGTGGCCAAAGCTATGCAAATATGAGGCGAGTTGTTTAGAGACTTCACCAGCGATTTAAACGGTAAGTAATCTTCATTGAGAAGCAAATCACAGGAACGCGCTAGCAAGTGGCAAATTTTCTAAATATAAATTAGCACAGTGTTTATCTACTGAACATATAACTCATGATTTAGAGAAGTCTCTTTCTATAATGAATTTAGACACAGGCCCGTTTTTACCTCTAAAATCTGTTGATGAAATTAGGCCTCAGTTTCTCTTCACTTATGTAACGTGTTCTTACTGTTCTACCGAAGATTTCGATTAAATACTTACATTCAATCACTGGAATGGACTGGCTGTATGGGGAAGCTCAAGGTCGCTCAGCGATCTATAGCGAGGGCTATGCTCTGGGTTTCTCTGCGTGATAGACTTACAAATGACGACATCCGCAGTAGAACCAGAGTAACCGACAAAGCCCAACGGATTAGTAAGCCAAAGTGGCAACGGGCCGGCCAGCTCGAAGAACCGTCAACCAATGGGGAAGAAAGGTTCCCGAGTGGCATCCTCGTACCAATAGACGAAGTGTAGGCGGCCCCCACTAGATGGAGCGGCGACCTGATATGACATGCAAGAAGTCGATGGATGCAGGTGTTCAGGACCGTGCTTAGTGGCATTTCTTGGGGAAGGCCTATGTTCAGCAGTGGATTTGTGAAGGGATGTAATGATGAATGATGATGTAATGATGATGAATCACTTGAATCATCGAATACGTCAAGCATCTCGTTATTATCCTGATCTTTCATCAAGGCAGTTCACGCAAGCGGAACTCCTTTCCCGCGGAGGAATCTTTCATGGTCGGTACTTTCTCTTCTTTCATGGTAGCCAGGCATATAAATAAATAAATAATAGTTACATATACATAGTTACAGGTTGCGAGAGACGTGCGTGTTCCTTTGTTTGAATTTGTTCACAAAATTTGTTTAACGTGGTAAAGCCACGCTGAAGCTATATTACGGTTGCAGCACGAATGGGTTGGCTCGACCGGGGAAGGACCACGCTCTCAAAATACCAGCGTAAAATAGCAGCTTAATGCGGTTGTGTCGTATGGTGAGTGTAGAGAACTGGAGACCTTTTTTACTGGAAACGAAGCATTCCATCTTAGTCAAAGAATACGTAAATGAAAAAAAAAACCCTGGGAATAAGGTGATCGCCACCATGCTGGTTCTATGAAAATTCATTAAAAAATTGTACAAACAAAATTAAAATTATTGTAAAGTGAAATATGTTAAAAGTAAAAAAGTCCCGCTGGGTTTCTTGCTGGTTCTTAGGACAGAGGTATTTTCCGAACCAGTGGTATATAAAAAAATGACTTTCAATAAGTATTACGTAATAATCTATATTGAATAAAAATTCTTCTGTTCTATTCTATAGTCCTTAAGGATGACAACGCATCTGCATTTTGATTCTTAATCCAGGATAAATGTAGATGTTTATGGGTCACAGCATCCACTTACCATCAGGTGGACGGTGTGCTCGTTTATCACCCTTACTCTATAAAAAAAACATTTGTTAAAGGGCTGCTGTAGACCACCTGATGGTAAGTGGATGCTATAGCCCATAGGCATGAATTACATCTATTCTCTACCAAAATTCGAAATGCAGATGCGATGCCATTCCTAAGACCAAGATGGAATTACTTGTTGCCAGAAAATGGGTATCAAGTTCTCGTCAGTATAATGCTGTGCTTCGTCTTTTGCTTAACCAAGTTTTAACACTTGCAGCAGTTAGTTTAATGTGACAAGTAGCAGCTCTGAAATTGTTATTATGACTATTTATAGGTTAATGTATTTTTCCTAATCAAATTTTTTGTATAAATATAATATTATTTGTCGATTAAACCTGAACCAGACGCCTTTGTATTGTTAACTACAATAACCAAGGGGCCGACTTACAAAAATAAAAGTCACCCAAAAGCATAAGATACGAAATACGTAATTCAACCCAGCAAAAACACATCTTAAATCCTGGTATTTAAATTAAGTATTAAAAAATTGCAATCAAGTAAACGAATCCCACAAATCGACGCGAAACGGGCCGTGCACAGACTTAGCTAAAACGAAGACGATCCATGAGCAATGAGTTTTATTCCACAGTTATTGACTTAGCTTATCTAGTCGCAGATCTAGGCAGACACGATTTATAACCTGCCGTTTATGTAGGCTCGTTGTCGGAATACGCCAAGCATTGCATTTGAAACGAAGTTCGTTGGCTGAGTAGTCATGAGGCTACGACGGACGAATAATATAGTACTGATGTCCTGGGGAAAATACTTCATTCGCTATGCATGGTTGTGATTTGCGATGCGCTGATTACGTAAACACGAGAGTTCCTGTCAACTTGTGTTAGAAAACTATATAGTAGATATTGAACACATATTGGAGTGAATTCACAAGCTTGTGGTTAACTTCACATATGGGTCAAATCTTGCAACTGTATTTAAATTAGTTAGTAGTAGTTTCACCTAACTGATTGAGCAAGCTGAAAGGAGACAATTTATTTTTGTATTGAGAATGGGCCCACCACCGTAACCAGGCGTAACTTAATGAAACACATGTCGATTTATTCCTTACAACCAATAGATTACAATAGTAATATTAGTTTTATCGTATCTAATGAGAATACTGAGAAATTAACAATTTAAATATGAATATCACAATAACCTAATAATTTAAAATTAAAAATTTTGTACAACCGACTTCAATGTAAATTATTAAGAATAACTCAAAAACTATTGGTCAGACCTTCATCAAATTGTGTGACCACATGTGAGGCATTAGCTTTCAAACAACAAAAGAATTATCGAAATCGGTTCACCCAGTAAAAAGTTATGAGGTATAACACACATTAAAAAAAATACAGTCGAATTGAATACCTCCTCCTGTTGAAGTCTGTAGAAAACAAACTAAAAGCGATTGTCTAGTAGTTTTCACCGGTATTATAAGTTAAAATAGTGCACTGGTCAATAATTAATAGTATAAAAGAAAGTTGTAGGTACATTCAGCATTTATAAGTACTTTAAGATTGATGGAATTGGAAAAAAAAAATTGTAGTTCGTTCTTCTTTATACGCATTTTTTTTCATATTACATTAGCCAATTCACAAATATCAAAAGAACTTTTTTTTTCAGAGTTTATGATTCCGGTTACATTTTCATAAAGGCCGTTTACTATAATAAATTGGTATCTTTTTTATGTGTAATAAAATTAAGTTACGTTAAAGTTTCTAGTGGGCCCAAAAACGATTGTCTGCTTTTGTATACATTTTTGGTTATTTTTTGTATAAAACTGAAGTGATAAACGAACTTACAGTCCGTCCGTTGCGTTAGAGCCTATTAAAGTCCACTACTGAACATAGGCCTCTCCCATAGATTGCCTCATAGGTGGGACATTTGCCATAGTTGCCAAGCTTGGCAAGCGCAGCTTTATTTTTAGTCGTTATTAGAAAAACGCTGCTGCCCATCTGATGTGTTTCCCCCTGTCGCCTCTTACGACACCCACGGGATGATATGGCGTAATGGATATTCATACACCGCCACTACACAGCAACTTACAGTCCACCTGATGGTAACTTCAAACAAAGAATGCTATAGATTCGTTGTCACCTGAGATGGAATGCCTTACAGCCTGTAATGAGGGCATCCACGACTTTTTCTGCCACCAGGGCCGCGCCACTAGTAAGTGAGGTATAATATTTGACAGATTTCATAGCGGGGAAGTTAATTTGTTCGGAAAATGTAAAAGTTATTGTTTCTTTCTGTACTATTAGCTATATTTTATATTAATAACATTTAAAATAAATAAACCAAACCACAGATATTCATAAAAGTAGAAAATTTAAAAAAAAGTTAAAAATGAGCAAACCACTGAGGCATTGTTTTCTGTGTTAATATAATAGTCTAGAAACTGATAAACTTTAATTAAAACATACTTCTCAATTAAATGACATTGTGTAACAAAAAACTTTACCTCAGTGTCAACTAGTGATATCTGGTGAGCAGAAAATTATTAGCCCTCATTTCATTGGTGCCTATTCTTAAATTATACTTTTTATATAAGAAGATACAACTGGAAGGTAAAAGGTTGGCAATTACCGTTTAAATGCTAAGTTTCGCTCATCAACTTAAAACGAGGGTAGACTTGTAAAGAAAGATATTAATTTTATTTTCATGTATTTTTTATAGAAGAGGAGGCAAACGAGCAATCGTCTTACGGCTTGGTTAGCGATCATTATTATCAATGATCATCTGTAATACTGGAAGAATTGCCTGAATTGCCGGTCTTTAAAAATAGAGTAGCCTCTTTCCTTGAAGTTCCCTAAGGTATATCGGTCCTGGACAATCGGGCGACAGTAAATTCCATCATGAGGTAGTAATACTCATCAAATTATTTAAAAAAATTAATGAGTACCACATCACCTCATACCTCGTACCATATCTTAAGAGTAAGTTTCTCTTGTAGACGTAATATCACGTTCTTGGCAGAAAGAATCACGTCTGTGATAGTTAAAGCATAACCACATTAAAATACACACAACACAACACTGAAAAAAATCAAACAAAAAGGGAAAGCCAAACAGTAAAACTAACCCTAATTACTTAAAGTTCACCTGATGTAAAGTTGTAAAGTGGTTACTGCAGTCCACGGACACCTGCAGCCATTTCCAAACAAAGAAGACTACATTTTGCAAATTTATTTTCATCTTTGAGGGCTCAGATGGAATATGTCTGTTATTTTACTGGTTCAGTACCATTTACCAGCAGAAGTAGGTAAAAGGGTGGTGTACTTAACTAGACGTAATCCCAAGTCCTACCACATATAGACCTTCAAGAAAAGAGCCTACTCTTTTTTTAAAAGCCGGCAACGCACCTGCGATTCCCCTGGTGTTGCAGTTGTCATGGGCGGCGGTAGTCACTTACTATCAGTTGAGTCGCATGCTCGTTTGCCCCCTCTTCTATAAAAAACAATATATTATACTATAATGCGTTTTAAATAATATGCTTAAATACGCTAGTTTTTTTTGTCTGTGGCTTTACCCATAGCTCTCACCACACTACCAAAGGTTAGCTGGTTACTAATGCGTTTTCGGCATTAAGTTGTTGTGAGTGCAATAAAGAATTTTCTATCTATCTATCTACCACAGGTTAAAAGTTGTGTTGACTAATTAACTTTTGTGTTCAATAGTCCGTGTTGACGTTTGATGGTATGTGAAAATTAAAGACAATAAGATAACACTTTCGTTGTGGACTTACCACCACGCATTCGAACCAAACAGTTTGCTAAATCATTCGTCATGCGCACAGCAAAGGAGTGGAATAAGTTGCCAGCATCTGTCTGTCCATCCGATTACAATGTGTCTTCAAAACAAGAGTGAATAGGCTGTTGTTTGGTTAGTGATCTTACCATCACGGAGGACAGTAGTTAAGCGCTGACTTAGAATAGTAAAAAAATAACGTCGTCGTAGCAAAAATTGACAGAAAAACTTCATTACATTTTCGACGCTAAATACCAATTTTATCTACAAAATGTTTAATTGCAACATTGATAATTCAAAGCAGACAGTGGACCTTGAGCACAAGGCACTTCACATGAGGTGAAAACAGTCCAAAGCCTCGAGGCTGAATTTCGGCACTTATGAACTGTAAGAAAAAGTGCGCTAAAGTAACCGCTTTGCGATATTTATTACGTCTCAAGGCACTCGCAAGAATAGATAATACGGAAACTTCTGTTGATTTATATAAGGCTGTTATCGTACATACTCTCACGGGCACACGACAGTGTGTACAGTCATTTTCTATAAACGTTTACAAAACTAAAAAAAAGGAATAAAACGACATCGGCAATGAAAGTAATAACAATTATTTTATTGATAATTTAAAAAGGCATGTTTTTTTACCCTACTGCCCCAGAAGGAGGGTAACTTTTTCGAGTATGTATTATATGTATGTCTATTTCTAGTCTCTAGTGTTTTTTCTAGTGTTGTTAGAATCGTTTTAGTTGTGGGATTGAGATAAATGTCATTTGAAAAAAACCGACTGTGTAAAATAGTTTACAAAAAAAAATACCAATTTTTTTTAATTACTGTTTTAACTATTGAGCTTGTTATAGAAGAGCAAAGATGCGGCTCAACACAGTTGTCTTGGGTAAAAGAAAACCGAAAAGGTGAGAGTAGGACACGGGCCCTAAGAATTCTGTATTAACTTATTTGTGTACTAGCTGTTCCCCGCGACTTCGCCCGCGTAGAATTCATTACGATTGGATTTCATGTTTTTTTTTTGCGCGGAACCCTAATTGTTTTTCTAAAATAAAAGTAGCCTAAGTTACTCTTTATATCATCAGCTATCTACCAGTGAAAGTCCCATCAAAATCGCTTCATCCATTTCGGAGATTAGCCGGAACAAACAGACAGACAGACAAAAATTTCAAAAAATGTTTTTTGTTATAAGTAATGTATATACTTGCATATGCATTTAGTTAAAAGCTGTTATTTTGACATTACAAACAGACACTCCAATTTTATTTATTTGTATAGATGTAGGGAATGTTTATCCATCCCGATATTTATAGCTAAGGTAAGCACTGAACAATGCTCTAGCGAAAAGGTAAGTCGGATTGAAGGACAAACTTAACTTTGTTGTGGAAAAAATGTTCTCTTATAAATGTTTCAACTGCAAATAATATAAGTTTGCAATCGCAAAACTATTTTTATAAGTGATATAACTACAAACTAACGATTTTCGAATTTTCCCTTTAATGTCTTTGAGACCTTGCTTCTTGTCGAATTGTATTATTCAATAACTTGAATTATTAGATATTCATTTGAACTTGATATCTCTACCCGTTCCTGAGAAGAAGGAAGAAGAACGGACAACAAACTGATCCTATAAGGGTTTCGTTTTTTCCTTTTGAGTTTCGGAACCTTAAAAATCGCTTCAACCCAACACATGTTTAAGAATCCTTTCATAACTTTTATACAAAACTAAACTTACTTTGCATTTCTAACTTTGTGACTCCACAATACAATTAAGAAGTTATTAAAAATAATTTTATGGATATCTGGAGGCATACAAGTAAATATGATGTTTTTTTTTATAGGACTAGCTGTTTTCCCGCGACTTCGCCCGCGTGTAATTTAGGGTTTTAATTATGTTTCGCGGAACTCTAATTCTTTTTCTAAAATATAAGTAGCCTAAGTTACACCCTATTACATCAGCTACCTGCCAGTGAAAATCCCGTCGAAATCGGTCCAGCCGTTTCGGAGATTAGCCGGAACAAACAGACAGACAGACAAAAAATTAAAAAATTGTGTTTTTGTTATAAGTACCGTATATACTTTCATATGCATTTAGTAAAAAGCTGTTATTTTGACATTACAAACAGACACTTCAATTTTATTTATTTGTATAGATAAGGTTGACAAACGAGCACAGTCCACCTGATGGTAAGTGGTTGCAGTGGCCCGTAGACATCTACATCTATCCTCGATTACGAATCGAAATGCAGATGCGTTGTCACCCGTGAGGACTAAAATTGAATGCATCGTTTCCAGTAAAATGCGTCCCCGGTTCTCTACACTCACCATACAAAACACAGCGGCATTCAGCTGCTATTTTACGCTGGTATTCTTTGAGAGCGTGGTCCTTCCCCGGTCGAGCCGACCCATTCTTGCTACAACTATACCACTAATATAGCTGCAGCATGGCTCTACCACGTAAGTCCGCTAAGGTTTTCAAAAAGACACCAAGAGACTACTTTAATTTTTATTTCTTCAAATTTATTTACACAGCAGAAAAATATACAATGTTTATTATAATAAAAATATCTAAAACCTGAAATTATTAAAAGTCCTACTCCCTTCAGTATAGTGCCAAGAACGCTGGCTGCGTTTTCCGCCTTTGGGCGAACAAAGAACCAACCCTCTTGTCTGTACCGGCGATGACCAGCCCCACTTTAATTATCCGAATGTTTCTATCTGTTTCCCATTTTAATTAGCCGAATGGTGTATCCTTTTAGAGTCATTGGCGATATGACATATAAATATATGCACCGTTCTAGGTAATACGACCATCGACCGCGTTGTCTAGTCACCAGACCAGGCTGGACTATGCCATGGAAAATTAACATAAACACGCGGTCGTACACCATTGTTTAGTTTTCATATGAGCTCTGTAGCATTCGAGACTAAACGCTTTTCGCCGCAAAACCTAAGAATATTGTGTTTTTATTTAAAACTTGTAATTTTAATTTAACTTTTTTCATTATTCATCATCGTCATTACCGCCTATAAAAGTCCACTGTTCAAAATATGCCTCTCCCATATATTGCCTCCTAGGTATTTTGCAGAAGTTGCCACGCTTGGTAGGCGAGTTGGCAATTTTATTATTGTGTGTGTACTCTGCCGCCTCATACGACACCCACAGGACGATATAGGGAAGTGGATATTTCTACACAGTCACTACACCATCTTATTTTATCTTCTTTTAAATTCACGTATCGCGGACATTTTCAGACGAGTATCGGTATCAGTGTCGTATCGTCAGGAGTGCGTATCCCCAATTAGTAGGTAGTTAGGCAGACCAGGGCATCAAAATAGTAGAGTTAGCAGCGTCTTATAATTTATTCCTTTTTTGTCCACGTTACTTCCGCTTCGTCGGCAATTTATAACGCATTTAACAGACCTTGACCTTGCCTTGTCAATTACTGTCATTTTAAGAGAAACCCATAATTATAGCAACGTCTGCCGACGAAAACAACATGAATTTAGTACAAGTAGAAAAAAACATAGTGAAGTGTTTCAAAGATTATACATACTCATTAGTATGAAGTGAACGGAAGAGTCGGGAAGGGACGACCTGGACGAAATTTTATCGACCATGTTATCGATATATTGAAGATGGACCAGAGTAAGATTACCCTTAACCGACGAGCATGTATGTGTGTATGTGTAGATATATGGATGTGAAGGAGCCGAAAGGAGAGGTGTGTCAGGATCGTGTCATATGGAAGCCCGTAGTCTCTGCCTACCCCTCTAGGCAACAGGCGTAAGTGTTTGTGTGTACGCAAACATTGCACCGAACATTGTATTAATATTGTAGAGCCACCTATTATTGCAGCACGTCTGGGTCCGCTGTACCCGGAAGGACCACGCTCTTACTGAATACCAGCTTAAAACAAGCTTAATGGTTAAAACAGTTCGTCGACAGGGAGTGCGCAAGGCTTGGTAGCACGAGGCTGTAATTTTTTTATTTTTTTTAACGTTACACTAGGATTTTCTCCTGTGTTGTGGGGGCAGTTTACATACATAAATTTCACAAGGACTAACATCCAGCTCCAGGCCAATTATTTGTAGGCCATACACATACTTGTTCCGTTCAAGATTCGAACCCGCGGCCCTTAGCGCTGCAACTCATTGCTAAGCCACTACACCACGGAGCCGTCAACTTCTACATGAAGATATTTTTCCTTTGTTATTATATCTGTATTTAGCTTTCTGAAGTATTTTCACGTTCGAAATAAACTTGGAATAATTCAATTAGTCGCTTTGCCTCAATTAGTCAGAAATGCGTGAACTTAACAACAAATTCAAGTCTATCAGTATTGCGGGCAGCAGCTGGCCTTGTCTCCCGTCTTTGCTAATTATTTTGAGACTGTGAAATTTTTTAACTCGCTAATAACATTTAAACATTCTTAATTTTCCATTTTGTTTTTGAATATGTGCGAGAAAATATGGGATGTATGGCAATGGACCGGTCATATAGCTCGAAGAACCGACAACTGATTAGGAAGAAAGATACCCCAGTAGCGGTCTCATCGTACCGGTAAACGGAGCACAGTGCTACCCCCCACTAGGTAGAGTGACCTGGTAAGACATGCAGGATGTCAATGGGTGGAGGTGGCTCAGGACCATTTTTTGTGACATTCCTTGGGGAAACCTTTGTTCAGCATTGGACTTGTGATGTGCTGTGATGACTGAAAGATTTAAATATTCAAATGTAACAATTCTGAGGACTGGACTAAAATACTGACGTATTCTATATCTATATCTATATTACATCAAATATGTCGCACCTGCACTTTTTGATGTGTAACATCTTTCCTCTCGCTTTCTCGCAATCTGTGGGAGTGATTTCGTGAAAAGGGACGGATATGTGTAACAGGAAACCGGGGAAGTGCGCGCTATTTGAATTGGCAGTAAAGTATGCTGTTACATAAACTAATTTATATGTGTAAACTAATTAATGAACGTATTGACTGTTGATAATAAGTGTCTGAAAAAAGTGCAGATCATTGATAAAAATGCAAGTGAGTAATAATGTATAATTATTAATTATTCGAGTAAATATTTCAGTATTTAGCTTTTAAAAATTTGACGTAAATTTCTGTCGCTGCTCAATTGATATTTTTAATTTTGGTTGGAAAAAATCAAATAGCTTTTTTCAGGGCATAATGTTAATGTTGCTTTTTTATATAGAATAAGGGTGACAAGCGAGCACACAGTCCACCTGATGGTAAGTGGTTGCTGTGGCCCATAGACATCTACATCTATCTTCGTTTGCGAATTTAAATGCAGATGCGTTGTCAGCCGTGAGGACTAAGATAGAATGCCCTTTCCAGTAAAAGGGTCTCCGGTTCTCTACACTCACCATACGAAACACAGCAGCATTAAGCTGCTATTTCACGCTGGTATTCTGTGAGAGTGTGGTCCTTCCCCGGTCGAGCCGACCCATTCGTGCTACAACTATACTATTAATATAGCTGCAGCATGGCTCTACCACGTAAGAGTCAGTGAGATGTCAGATGTTACACATCATATGCAACTACTGTGAGGCTCGCTCGTTTTTATTTTTATTTTGAATGTTTTATATATGAATGTATGATGTTTAATAAATAAATCCGGTTTAATAAAGATCTACCTTGTATTATAGCTTTCGATATTGGTAAGAAAGAGCCATGTTTCGCTTAAACTAATTTCTCCTTTTATTACGTGGTAGAGCCACGCTGCAGCTATATTATGGTTGTAGCACGAATGTGTCGGCTAGACCGGGGTAGGACCACGCTCTCACAGAATACCAGCGTAAAATAGCAGCTTAATGCTGCTGTGTTTCGTATGGTGAGTGTAGAGAACCGGAGACCCATTTTATTGGAAACGAGGCATTCCATCTTAGTCCTCAGGGGTGACAACGCATCTGCATTTTGATTCTTAATTGAAGATAAATGTAGATGTCTATGGGCCACAGCATTCACTACAATCAGGTGAAGTGTATGCTCGTTTGTCATTAAAATAAAAAAATTATAAATTAAAAAGAAAACGTAAATTTTTATTGCAAGCTTGCAAGATTTATCATACTAAGAAACTAGACTTAAATGAAGTACTTACAATGAATAAATAATATGTACAAACTAGCTGTTCCCCGCGACTTCGCCCGCGTGTAATTTAGGGTTTTAATTTTTTTGCGCGGTACCCTAATTATTATTATAAAATTTAAGTAGCCTAAGTTACTCCTTATAACATTAACTATCTGCCAGTGAAAATCCCGTCAAAATCGGTCTAGCCGTTTCGAAGATTAGCTGGAACAAACAGACAGACAGACAAAAATTTAAAAAATTGTGTTTTTCTTATAAGTCCCGTATATACTTTCACATGCATTTAGTTAAAAGCTGTAATTTTGACATTACAAACAGACATTTTATTTATTTGTATAGATTGTAGATCCCTAATACAACCTAGATTGTCTTAGGAACCACACGGGCTGAGATCTTAAAGACACTTAACTGATAAACAATAATTAGTTTCACGTACCTTATAGTATTAAATATTCTTTAGAATTACGTTATATAAAAGCTAAACTACTCCAAACACTAAAATTAATATTAATTTATTATAATATATACATGAAAGTGAGCTTAATGAGGTCACTACCATGCTGTTTCTATAATAATTTATATAAAATGTAGAATATTATTGCAAACTATAGAGTCTCGCTAGGATTCTCACTGGTTCCCTGGACAGTGATATTTTCCGCACAAATAATAAATCAATAATTAAACTTTAGAAAGCAAAACTCGACTTCAAGAAACTAAATTAATAGTTTCTGAACGCTTTAATTCTTCTACATACTATGTACATTCTCGGGGCTTTGTTTTATACAATAGCGGTCCCCCGCGGCTTCGCACGTGTGATTTCTGGATCTCGACAACAGTGCCACCTATCGGGTCCAATTGTGAATCTAAATCATCCAGGGACCCACTCAAACACACAAATTTCATCAAAATCGGTCCAGTCGTTAGAGTTCAGTGACAAAGACAACATAAGAATTAATATAATATACAGGGTTATTTTGCAATAACCGGCCAAATTTGCAGAGAAGTTCAGAATAAGCAATATAGGCAAATGGTGAAGAAATATTAAATAAAAAAAATCTCAAAGATTCCTCTTTTTCATTGTCACATTGTCCTTTTTATCTTTTAAATTCAAAATGCGTGGTAATTCATTATTTTAACTGATTTTACTGCGCACGCACACATTCGTGAGGGTCGATCGGTAGGCAAAAACGTTGTTGCCCATAAATCACATTCAATTTGGGATAATTTCAAATAAAAGTAGAAGCCTTATTTACTCGTATTTTTAAAAACTGCAATAACGGTATATTATATATTTGGCTACTCTGAAAAATAACCCTGTATATATATATATGCATATATATATAAGTTGTCTTTAAGACTGACTTCAGTAGCTAATAAATAATGTGGGAGGATTTTATTGCTTTTAGTTTTTGGAGACGGTTTTTACCTTATTTTCAATGTTTAATTATTTCACTCTTTTGAGTGTACTAGCTCAAAGCTAAATATCAAACATCAAAGTAACAATTAAAATGTCGTCTAAATAATACATTGAAAATTTCATCCTACTACCCTCAAGGGGGAACTTTTTGTTCAAATTTAAATGGGACTCTTGTTGCCCTTAAGGTCTATTCAATATAAAAGAAATCAAATTGAGGAACTTATTTTTACAAGTCGTTTTACAATAAGAATATTTTTGTAATGTAATATTTTTGACCTCACTGTCCTTGTATACTTGGACGTGAAGCTTCGCCCACCCGCATACCGGGAAACTGTCACCGAATTAACCGCTCTTAGATACGATTCCGAAACAAGCTCCGGTAGCCGTTCACAATCGTCCGTTGAACGTACCGTATTCATGCCTGTGATTATTGCCAATAAATATTAATGCGGTTTATTAACGTCGAAATTACGTATCTACATTATAAACATTATAACTTTAATGATTTCTTATTTTTATGCGACGTTACTCATTTAAAATTGGAAGTGGTAAAATTAAAAATTTTGCACAACCGACTTCAATATAAATAAGTAAGTATAACTCAAAAACTACTGGTCAGACCTTGATCAAATTTATATGGGACCACATGAGAAGCACCAGCTTTCAAATAAAAAAAGAATCAAAATCGGTTCACCTAGAAAAAAGTTATAAGGTAACATATAAAAAAATACAGTCGATATGAGTATCTCCTCCTTTTTTATGTAGGTTAAAAACTAGTTTTTACGGATTTTATCGCGTAACTTATTTTATATTTCCAACGTTTCGACTTCCCACCGGGACTCCCCCCACCTCGTGACCATGGGACCAAAATACGCGATAAAATAGTAAAATCTAGTTTTATTTAAATATTATAAGTTTGACGGCTCATAAAGCAGTGACTCAACTTTTGACTGCGGCGCGGGTTCAAAATTTGTAATAATTACATATTATATGTAAAACGCCTTCATGATAAAGGAGATATTCCTAGTGTTGGGTAACATTTTTTAATTAAAATATTTAAAGAATTAATCATCTCGAAATTTATGAAACAAATAAGAGAGACTACTTGTGACGTCCAATTTAGAAAAACTAGGCCTGAAATAGTAATCAGGGAAGGATAAGATATTTTGTACGCGGTAGAGCTATATTGCAGCTATCTACCTTCTTAGTCCTCACGGGTGACAACGCATCTGCATTTTGATTCTTTATTGAGGATAGATGTAGATGTCTATGGGTCTCAGTAACCACTTACCATCAGGTGGCTTGTGTGCTCGTTTGCCACCCTATCCTATAAAAAAAAACAAATACTTTTAAAAAGTTGGTTCGCGAGCATTTACTGAGGAATCATTAGAATTACAATATAGTTAAATAGTTGTATTTATACGTGTGAATTAATTTTGTATTAATGTATTTGTGTGTATATATAATATATACTTGTAAATCTATATTACGAGTATACATTTACATACTATATTTCGTTAATTAGCATGTGTATTTTTTTAGTTTCTTTTCTTTTTTTTTTTCTTTGAATTGTTACACCTACGTCAAATTCTCACCACTCCATGGGTTGACTGGTAGAGAATGCCTTTAGGCATTAAGTCCGCCATTTGTATCGTTTTTTTTCTAAGGGAATGTAATAAATATTTAAAAAAATAAGATTGTCCGCCTATTCGCCTGCCAAACGTTACGTTTAAGGTTAATCTTAACGTTACAAGCTAAATACTTTTTAATAAATACTTTTATATCGTGGGTGCCGTAAGAGGCGACAGAGGGAAACAAATCAGGAGATGGGCAGCAGCGTCTTCCTAATAACGAGTAAAATAAAAAATTGATGTTACAACCAACCCGATTGCCAACTATGGCAAATATCCCCCCTATGGGGCAATCTATGGGGGAGCCCTATGTTCAGCAGTGAACTTTAGTAGGCTGTAAGCTGTAACGGTTAACGGTTAACGCTTAAATACTTTTATAAAACAATACGAACGTCACATCGGGCTGAGCCTAAGACGCCAGTTTAATTTTAATCTCCTACTGCTTGTTACTCGTTTAAAATGTGTGTTTAACAGTAATCGAATGGCGGATCTCGAATTTACATTTAGAATTGCTATCATCATCATCATCATTACAGCCGTTCATAAGTCCACTGCTGAACATAGGCCTCCCCCAAGGAATGCCACAAAGCACGGTCCCGAGCCACCTGCATCCATGGACTTCCTGTATGTCTTACCAGGTCGTCACTCCATCTAGTGGGGTCGCCCGACACTTCAGCTACCGGTACGAGGCTGCCACTCGAGAACCTTTTTTCCCCATCGGTTGTCGGTTCTTTGAGCCACATGGCCGGCCCATTGCCACTTCAGCTTACTAATCCGTTGGGCTGTCGGTCACTCTGGTTCTTCTGCGGATATCCTCATTTCTAAGGTTATCACGCAAAGAAACCCCGAGCATAGCCCAAATTAGAATTAGAATTGCTAGCGTATTCTTATTTACTACTAATTCATTACACTACTAATATATTGTTTCCAATTTGCAACAGTTACAGCTCTAGAAATCGTTGGTTACTATTTAGTTAATATTGATAAACAAAATATGTTTCCCGTCGATCATTTCATTAACTAGAAGTAGGGTCGGCTGGGATTTCATTCATAGTATAAGGTACAATAACATCTCGGCCCCAATTTGTTACTACAGCGCTGGACAATGGAGTTGTGCCTTTGCTTTGCCTGGTCGTAACAAAATGCGAGAGAATCTCCTTATTACTAAGAATAAGAGTACTTGGTGAATTGAAAATGGCGTCAGTATACCTGGTAATGATTAAATTTATACAATTTTTTTTGTGTAGTTAAAAATAATTTATTATAAATTATATATATATATATATATATATATATATATATATATATATATATATATATATAATAAGCATTTTTTTTTTATAGGAGAGGGGGCAAACGAGCATGCGGCTCACCTGATGGTAAGTGACTACCGCCGCCCATGAACAACTGCAACACCAGGGAACCAGAGGAATTGCAGATGCGTTGCCGACCTTTTAAAAGGAGTAAGCTCTTTTCTTGAAGGTCCCTAAGTCGTATCGGTCCGGAAAAATCGCTGGTGGTAAACTATTCCACAAGGAAGTTGTGCGAGGAAGAAAACATCTTCTAAATCGCACAGTGGTGGACCGCCAATCATCCAGATGGTGTGGATGGTATCGGGAGTTCTGCCGCGATGTGCGTTCGTGAAATGTGGCGGCTGGGATTAATCCGAACAATTCCTCAGAGCACTCCCCGTGGTAAATACGAAAGAAAATGCAAAGAGATGCAACATCTCTTCGCAGCGCCAATGAATCGAGCCGATCGGAAAGGACTCGGTCGTCGACGATTCGAGCCGCTCTGCGCTGGATGCGGTCAAGTGGAAGGAGCTGGCACTGGGGAGCCCCAGCCCAGAGATGGGAACAGTATTCCATGTGAGGCCGAACCTGCGCCTTGTAAAGTTGCAGGCGTTGTGCCGGCATGAAATACTGTCCCGCTCTGCTGAGCACGCCAAGCTTTTTAGAGGCCAATTTGGCCTTCTCTTCAAGTGACCGCGAAACTGCACGTTACTCGATATGTCGACGCCGAGGATTCCGATACTGGCTGAGGCAACAAGGGGAGTGCCTTGAAACTGAGGAGATACGACAAAGGGGTTCTTTTAGCGGTAAACGCGCAAACTTGTGTCTTCTGAGGATTAAACTGGACTAGATTTAGTCGCCCCCAATCCGAGACTTTGTTCAGCAAAGACTCGACTTCAGACACAAGTTTGTTCCGGTACTCGGCGACGTTTTCCCGAGAAATATTCGCACGGCCGGCGTATAGAGCATCACCAGTGCTATCATCCGCATAGCAATGAATGCTACCGGTTTGCAACATATCATTGATATGCAGAAGAAACAGCGTTGGTGATAGCACGCAGCCTTGTGGAACACCAGCGTTAATAGGCTTGTAGTCGGAGCATGAACCGTCTACAACGACCTTGATGCTCCGATCTGCAAGAAAGCTGGTGATTTATTTGTTCCACCTAAAATGCTACTGTTTGAAACGTAGTGATTATATACTCTTTGGTTAAAACTTGATGATTTGAATATGGAAAACATTTTGATGATTTTCTATATTTCTCACTGAATTAGTTGCCAGATTCATCAAACTTAAGATGCTCACAACAAGCACAGATAGTACAACTTGTTTACTTGTTATTATAATAGGGAAATATGCATCCTTGTTGGTCTTAGAGTCTGTCATAGAGTCGTCATAGTGACGCGCGACCTCAGACTCTAAGACTCACGAGATGAATATCATGAGTATAATTGGAGCGACTTTGATCAACTCGTAACTGAAGCAGGGAACCGTTCACTCAATTATTTGTAAATACAATTAGGTATAAGAAATACTACGAAGTATTTGATACCGACAACTTAATGTTTTGAACAAAAAGTTTTCAAGTGGGATAGGACTTTGTTCTTTTTTTTTAAACTTAAGACGAGTCGAGGTAGCTGAGAGGATAGGCTCATAATATAATTTCATAATATGCGAGCAGCCAGAGTTCGATTCCCGCCGGTTAATATTGTTAACTGTAGTTTTTAGTGCTAATTAAGCTCGTGTTCATATTGTGTAATCCATAATTAGGACAACGCGAAGAAAGCTTTCCTTTTTTTAAATTCCTATATCCTTTTACTAATTCCTATTTAATTTACTATTTACTCAGTACCTAAATTTAGTAGAATAGTTTTTTTTTTAGACCACTGGGTTCTCTCTTATTCGACGCGATTAATTGAGCTTAAGAGGATTGTCATTGTGATTGTAAGGACTGTAAATTTTCAAACAAAGTGCGATAACGTTTTTCCCCCTGTAAACATAATCAAATTTTCAAAATTATTGGAAATGTTGTAGATATAATAGAAAACTAGGTCCGTACGTTTTTATTTTAAAGAAAAATTGCGTAAATTATTATCATCTAAATATCTTTGACTTAAAAACTTCCTCAAGCGTTTTTTTTAAATTAAACTAAACTGAATTACAAAAAAAGCAACGTAAAGCCATAGATTAAGGTCTACTGAATCTAATGTCTACTGAATGAATGAGGTATAAAACAGATAGCATTTTTGAAAATACCAACTCGCACCGGGTATAGGCATTTCACACTCCTCTTAAGAAATGGTGTACACCCGGCAGTGACTACATAGTACATATTAACAAGCACAAAAATGCATTAAATTGCACAATTTAAAATCGTCCGTGGCTCAGTCCAATATCCAAACTTAATGGCAAGACTCCTTTCTCCGTAGGTATTCATCTCATTAGGAACACCCTCTTAATTATTTCTACGTCCAAGCAGCCATGCTTGCCCTGTTGTATACCAGTCTGAGTGTAAAAAGCCAGTATTTGTTATACAATAAGGGTGACAAAGGAGCACAGTCCACCTGATGGTAAGTGGATGCTGTGGCCCATACACATCTACATTTTATGCTCGATTAAGAATCAAAATGTTGATGCGTTGTCACGCGTGAGGACTAAGATGGATAATAAAACGTCTCGTTTCCAGTAAAAGAGTATCCGATAACACAGTATATTTACAGCCATGTGCAAAGTGAGACATTCAATTTTGAGCCTCGGAAGGTGACAGCGCATCTGTAGCCTTCCTATTTGCAGTGTAGTTGCAGATAGCTTTGTTCTGCAGTAGCTTATCAGTAATGTAGTGCTTTCTTTCCAAGTTCTTTTGTCAATTCGATATAATAAGAAAAAAACATGTGTCCAAAGTACTGGAACTTAACTTATTTATGTAGTTTTGATTTTACAATTCAAATAGTGCAGCATAATTCCCGAGTGTTGCTTATATTTTGCAAAGGCTAAAGCACACTGTATAGTGCTTCCATATGTGAAATATCTTTATTAAGCTGTTGATTTTTCTTCAAAATAAATTCATAATCACACGATTGCTTTCGTCCCAATAGTAGAGGTTGCACATTTGTGGAGATACGAGTATGTATGTGTAATATATTCATTTCTAACTTGGAATTTAAAAAAAGTTCGTAGCATAAAGAGGGAGAATTATAAACTTATTGGCCTTTCTCTACGCTCGAATAACGTAGGCGAAGCAAGGCTCATTGTAAATTAATAAGCGAAGCATTTCCAACTTTCTCCCTCAAAGCTATTCAAATAACGGCGTAGAAGTTCTGCCGCCTTTTTCCCGGTTCTGTCAAGTTAAATCTTTAGTGTGAGTTAGCACTAATTGATGGAATGGCATCGAATCTACTTTCGTATCAGCAATTTTTTGTATTTATTTATTCTTAAATGTCCATACATTGCTTCCATTATAGCCTTTAAAAGTCCACTAAACATAGGTCTCTCCCATAGATTACGTAATATTATATTTTGCCATAGTTGCCTCGCTTAGCAGGCTGATTGGCAATCGCTGTATTATTATTAATATCGGCTTGTTGTCAGGAAGATGCGGTCGCCCATTTCCTGTTCCAGTTTCCTACTGTCGCCTCTTACGACACCCACGGGATGATTAAGGTAGAGGAAGACACGCCGCCACTACCTACATGGATCACTGAGCATGCATTATATATGCAAAAGTTTTTCTCTCTGGTGTTGCAGTTGTTCATAGGCGGCGGTAGTCACTTACCATCAGGTGAGCCGCATGCTCGTTTGCCCCTGTCCTATATAAAAAAATCCACCTGATGGTAAGTGAATGCTGTGGCCCAAATACATCTAAATCTATTCTCGAAAACACAGCGTGGCTACATCTTCTACTACTTCTACTTTACCTGGTATTCTGAGAGGAAGTGGTCCTTCCCCGGTCGAGCCGATCCATTTGTGCAACAACCGTAATATAGCTGCAGCGTGGCTCTACCACGTGAAAAAATTGAATGAATGCTATAAGTTTCTAAAGTCGTATCTAACTGTGTAACAGAAACAGAAACTTTTTTTATTTATTCAATATAGATTATAAATAATACTTATTGAAAGTCACTCTTTTGTTTAATTTAGCACTGGTTCGGAAAAAACCTCTGTCCTGGGAAGAACCAGCAAGAAACCGGGCAGGACTTTGTTTTTGAAAAAAAATAAACAAGCAATGTCAAATCGCCATAGAAGCCTATACAATTGTATTGCCTATATACGAGTATATATATATCAAATTTAAATGTATTATAAAAGTGACCCCCTGTTATTTAATAAAAGATAAGAGCAATTTCTTAAATTTATTGCCGACATGCTGTAACCATTTGGCGTAATCAAATATTATCATGTCATTTTCTCAATTTAGACATGATATATAGCCTAATTTCCCTCCTTTTCTCGGTTACAGCGAGCTAATAAAGTGGAACAGGCGATACAACTAGATCTATTTATCCTCACAAGGTGCCCTTTGATTTGTTACTAATTTGCTTTCATCCCACGCCGACTATCGTTATGATACCCGTAACCTGACAGGAAATCTAATTTATTTGCTATTAATAGAAGTTAAGCAAAGTACCACGCATTTGCTCATCTCATTTGAGTAGTTCTCGTACACTTATACCGAAATCGATTCTATTTCGATTCTCGCATACTCAGTTTCAACACTAATTAGGCAATATAGTTGTAAATTTAACCGACTTCAAAAAAGAGAGAGGTTCTATATTCGACTGTGCTATATGTTAGGCGATATCTACATTTGTAAACCGCTTTTAACGGTTCTAAATTAAAAAGATAACATGATGTTGTTTTTTATTTTATTGTTAATTATTATTTTTATTTTGTTTTTTTTATTCTATATTGCTACACCTACGTCAAATTCTCACCACTCCATGGGTCAACTGGTAGAGAATGCCTCAAGGCATTAAGTCCGCCCTTTGTATTCTTTTGTTTTAAGGATTGCAATAATAGGTATTTATTCTATACCCAAATTAATGTTTTCATTTATATATAGGTATTAATATTCATTTCCTTAATAAAGTTTTCATAAGAAAATGGCCCGCACTTCTAAAAATATCTACAAGCTACAGTCATTCGCCAATTTGGTCCCAATTTAATTATTCTGTTCAAACGATTTTTATTGATTATAATTATGTCATCATCACGCCTTCGTTAAATAAAAATGATAATTAAAAACAAACAACATGGAAGAAAAATATTAGATTTTAATTTTCGATTCCATATTAGTTAAACGTCTATATCAATTTCTATCCCTAGTAATTACATCAGAGGTATATCATAACTTATATAATTTAGTTTAGTTATTTAATTCCGTAAATTAGAAATAAAGAAAATTATGATGTGGGATATTATTACGTAATGTAAACTGAATAAGAACGTTTCACCATAAAAGCGATGAATCTTCTTGTGTAGAAGAAGAAACGTGAAGGAAGATATCGTGAGGAAAATAAATTACTAAGAAATAATATATTTTTCGAGGATATTTGTGAAATCTGACAACAACAACTGATGCAGTTACATAGTCTGTTTGGGGAAACGATAAGAATGCAAGTCCTTTGTATTTTCAACCAACTTCAAAAAAAGGAGGAGGTTCTCAATTCGACTGTTTTTTTATGTGTTGATTTTGATGATTCTTTATTATTTGATGATTTTTATGTGAAAGCTGGTGCTTCTTATGTGGTCCCATATAAATTTGATCAAGATATGACCAGTAGTTTTTGAGTTATCCTGAATAATGCGTATTTAATTGACTTCGACTACATTGGTGATGTTCTCATTTTATTTATATTAAAGTCGGTTGTACATTTTTTTTAATTTTACCACTTGTATCATAGAATAAGGTAGACAAACGAGCACATTGTCCAAATGATGGTATATTGATGCCATCACTTGGACCCATTGACATCTACATCCACCCACGATTAATCAAAATGCAAATGCGTTGTCACCCCTGTGTACTAAGATAAAAATGCCTCGTTACAAGTAAAAGGATCTCCGGTTCTCCGTTAAGCTAGCAGCTTTACGCTGGTATTCTGTGATAGTGTGATCCTTCCCCGGTCGGGCCGACCTATATACCTAGGCACCATTACGCTTATTACCATAAAATCTATCAAAATATCTCTTTAGTATAAAAAAAAAGAAAATAGTTCGTAAATATCAAGGACGTAAACAAATTTATTGGGAGGGTCTTCCTTGTGTAACATGCGAAATACGTGCTCTATTTTCTATGGAAAGCGAAATAAGAAATGCTTTGATTACAATGATATTATATATATATATATACATCATTGTTTGATTACAAATAAATGTTATCAAGTATTAGATATTTTACGAAATCAAAAAATCCTATTATGGTATATATATATATATCTCTTTCCCTCTCTTAAAAGCAATTATTAAAAGTTTTAGTTACGTAGGTACCTACCTTGGTAACATATTATTATATTTTATTATAATAATCTGTATTAAGTTATGTCAAGTTTACTAAAATAATTTGTACTAAGCGAACATACTAATGTTACCAAGTCTTATTGAGAATTTAATGTTCTAACAAACGAAAGTAAACACTATACTTTATTTTATCATTTTATTACATAATATACGTATTCATTTTGTTGTTAATAGTAACGTAGTGAACGCTTTTAGAATATCGCATCTTAGGAAGTTATAATCAAAAATAAAATACCCAAATATACAAACGAGTTTTTGGTTATACATAGCTGCGCCTATTAAAATGTTTGTTTGCGTAGTCCCGCCGCAAGGACTCTTGATTCACGGCTACACAATACCTACGTTTCAAGATGCTCTGATAGACTGGTATTTACTACGATAATGCATAGTCGTAGACTGATGTTTTGCTATGCTTAGTAGTAATAGGAAGCAGCTATTTGTATAGCTATAGTATGTTTTAATAGGCAAAATTAAGTCGCAATTCATAAAAACGTTAAAACTATCACAACACATTTGATTTATTATGCAAACAAGACATGTTTGAGGTAGTTATTTGAAGGATTCAGAAACAGGATAAACAAACTTGCATCGATTTTTCGCTGCTGCTGCATCTCGTCCGGCGACCTATAACTAAACTTACTTGTCGGACTACAAATGCGTATAGAGCCTTCGTAGTTTGGACCGGTGTTTGACCTGCAGACGCAAACAAGAGAGGCGCATGCGTCGACCGCCGTAAACACTGCCCGCTGCCGGGCTGGGCCACGTGGTGCCCAGGAATAAGAACCAGAAAACGCACCGTCAACAGCCGCCGCGGTCACACCCAGCACCAACACTTGTAGTAATATGAGCGCCATAAAAACAAAATCATTTGCACTTCACGTGGGATCGTCGTATAGCGGGCTGCGTGAACACAAGCGGCGCAGCCCGCTCCCTCCGGCGCACTGACGGGTGACGCGCTGCTTTGCTTCGCTCCGCGTAGGCCCGTACCACAACCAGCGATCGCTCGATGTCTCGTCAACTAATCGCAAACTCGATAAAAGCCTTTAGACAAACGTATAAATTGCCTTATTCAAAATTTTTCACTTATCTAATGATTGTAAGCTTGGATTATTCCAACTTGGTAAGTAATGACCTTTTTGACTCCAAGGATTTTCTTGATGCAAATATACCGGCATTGTTATGCATAGTAAATTAAATGAAATATTAAACTAATGTAAAATAAATAATGTGTGGAAGTTTTCTTTACGACAAGTTTATCAAAACTGTTTTTATTCATGACTTCCTAGTATTTACGTATATATTGTAGAGCACATTAAATAGTGACAATGCACAAAATTTATTTATTTTTCTATAACTTTAACTTATCCATGTCATAAATAATATTATTAATATCGATACATGACATCGAACGGCCGCGCCACGATGCCGCCATGCCGTACTTCGCCCCCCGCGCTTCCCTTCATCACACGGTCCTTGTCCATTCAACGCATTTTCTGTCATAAGCAAATCGATAATCGCATTATACTTCCGCTTTCAAGCACGCGCGCTGCATCCAAACTGTGTCACGAGGTACATTGGTCGTTTTCCGCTGATATTTTTTTCAGGGACAAAGTGAGAGCAAGCGTTGTATGTATACAAACAATACTGTTCAGCCATCAACGTCCGAAGTTTGTACGATAGAGCCAAGGCAGTTCTAAAGTTAAAAAGTTTGTTGCGTGAAATTTTACAACTCGACGTTTTTTATAGCTTTACTTCCAAATTTCATATCATAATAATGCGACTGATAATGTATACTTGAATCCTTTAATCGTCATCGTCATCATCATTACAGCCCATCACAAATCCATTGCTCTTCATAGATTTCCTCCAAAAAATGCCACAAAGCTCGGACCTGAGCCACCTACATCCATCTACTTCCTATCTTTTATCAGGTCGTCACTCCATCTAGTGGGGTCCACCCTATACTTCGCTTACCGGTACGAGGCTGCCACTTAAAATCATTCTTCTATCAGTTTGAACAATCAAAAAGAAATATTTAAAAAAAGAACATTACGCCCACAGTAGTTTTTCCATGCATCATTTTTTATATATAAATCACGCATGGAGGAACCATCCAGACACGGAACAATTATTTGTAGTCTAAATGTCTTGTTCATTGCGGAATTCGAACCCGCTGCCCTACAGCACCTCAGCCAAATTCTTAGCCACTGCACTTCCGAGTCGTAAAATTTTATAATAACTTTCTTTATTTTGTGGTTATACAAAGGTATATTCTTATGTATTAACTATTGAACGTTATTTTATTAAATTTAAATATTTTTACTGACAGTTAGTCGAGAAAAAATATTTTATTCAAAAATAAAACACAAAAGAAAAATAAAAAAAATAAAACTAATATTTTTTAACGTATTTGTATTTGTAGTTTTGACAAAAAATTGCGCTTATTTGAAACAAAACCTAAAAACAAAATATGTAAACCATCTGAAGGATTGAAAATACATAATAATGTAACAGCGATATGATATCAGATAATAAGTAAACTGAAATTGAATAAAATATTATATATTAGATTAGGTGCGAACGTTTGACGGCATTTCCCGCCCGAAAACATCGTATTGGAGTTACCCGCATAACGCACGCCGCGTAGGGGTAGGTCAGGATGGTGGCGCTGCATCGTGACGCATTGCCATTCGCCACTACTCAATTACAGGCCTTTGCGACTACAGAACTAGTTGTTAATATCTAGTCTAGCGGACACAGCACTTATAAATTAAAAAATTATTAGTAAATGGAAAGTAATTAGCCAACACATATTATTCTGTAGTAAAAAGTAAAATGTTTATTTCACAAAAAATCTCCTTACTCTTGATTTTTATAATAAAAAATAATGTGTAATATTACAGGAAGAAAATGTTTTTTTTTTATAGAATAAGGGTGACAAACGAGCACACAGTCCACCTGATGGTAAGTGGTTGCTTTGGCCCATAGACATCTACATCTATCTTCGTTTGCGCATTTAAATGCAGATGCGTTGTCAGCCATGAGGATTAAGATAGAATGCCTCTTTTCCAGTAAAATGGGTCTCCGGTTCTCTACACTCACCATACGAAACACAGCAGCATTAAGCTGCTATTTTACGCTGGTATTCTGTGAGAGCGTGGTCCTTCCCCGGTCGAGCCAACCCATTCGTGCTACAACTATATTATTAATATAGCTGCAGCATGGCTCTACCACGTATAATCTACCACGTATCATGTTATCAAATATTAATTTTAAATGTCAAAAAACAGCAAGTTAGTATAATTTGGATATTATATAATAGTTACCAGGACTCTTCTTCCTCGTACGAATTCTTTGTGGAATCGATTACCACCGGCGATTTTTCCGGACCGATACTACTAACGGACCTTCAAGAAACGAGCTTACTCGTTTTTTTTTTAAAAGGCCGGCAACGCACCTGCAATATCTCTGTGTTGCAATTGTTCATGGGCGGCGGTAGTCACTTACCATCAGGTGAGCCGGATGCTCGTTTACCACCTATAAAAAAAAACCTGTAGCCGTGTAGTGGCGGCGTAGGAGAATCCATTACTCTATTTCATGTCATAGGTGTCCGTAAGAGGCGACATAGGGAAACTGATACATATTCCTGAATTCGCGAGACTATAGAAATTAAAAAACATTCTAATTTCAATTGAGAAGAGGGATGGGTACTACCATCTGCTTGGGATCCTATCATCATCATCATCATCATTGCAGTCCTTCACAAGTCCACTGCTGAACAAAGGCCTCACCCCAGGGAATGCCACAAAGCACGGTCCCGAGCCACCTGCATCCATTGACTTCCTGCATATCTTACTAGGTCGTCACTCCATCTAGTGGGGGGATGCTCTACACTTCACCTGCCAATACGAGGCTGCCACTCGAGAACCTTTCTTCCCCATCGGCTGTCGGTTCTTCGAGCTATATGGCCAGCCCATTGCCACTTCAGCTTTCTTATCCGTTGGGTTATATCGGTTACTCTGGTTCTACTGCGGATATCCTCGTTTTTAAGGTTATCACGCAGAGAAACCCCGAGCATAGCCCTCTCCACAGCTCGCTGAGCGACCTTGAGCTTCCTCATAGGATCAGCAGTGAAGGACCACGTCTCAGATCCATAGGTCATCACTGGCAGCACGCACTGGTTGTACAATCTTGTTTTGAGGTTTTGAGGTATGCCTGACGAGAAGATGTGAAGAACGTAATCTCCCGAACGCTGCCCAGCCGAGTTGAATCCGTCGATTGACCTCTCGGTCGAAGTTACTTACCTAGTCGGACTATTTGTCCCAGGTAAACATACTCGTCAACAACTTCAAGCTTAGTGCCCCCAACAACTACCGGCATAGGTGTGACATGGACGTTACACATGACTTGTTTTGTCCATATTCATCTTAAGACCTATCCGTTGGGAGACACTATTGAGGTCATTGAGCATAGTGCTTAGGTCCTCTAGCGATTCTGCCATAAGGACTATGTCGTCGGCAAATCGAAGGCAAGTGATGTACTCGCCATTGACGTTAATACTGTATCCTTTCCAGTCTAGTAGCTTGAAAACGTCTTCCAAGGCAGCCGTGAAGAGTTTCGGGGATATTACGTCACCCTGTCTTACACCTCTCTGCAGTTGGATAAGTTATCTATCCTATAATGTGATCTATAGTGGGATCCTATAATTAATAAAATTCAATCCAAACCCAAGCATACCACTTTAAGACTTCAACATGCTGTAAGCTCGTTCTGCGTAGATCGTACCAAAAATTAATATTCAAAAGCTGAAAGTAGCCGGGCTAACTATGACATCGGGACGTCATACAGCTCAGTCCCCACCCGTGACCATGGTGAAGCACCCGAAAAGTCATGAATTAAAAATAAGTTAAATTAAACGCGATAATATTCGTAAAATGAGTTTTATTCTATGACAAAAAATTGTTTAAATAAAATTGCTTTTCACAAAAGGCGAGCTGCGGCCCCGTGAACAAATCTATTGCGACTAAAATTCCGAGAAACGAGGTAGCAACTCGACCTCTACCCGTTGCCAGCACCTCTTGCGTTTGCGCGTGAAATTAAATTTTAATGTAAAGTAATTCATGTCCCATTCGGTATAATAAAATCATAGTTTTTTCTGTGAAATAATTATGTTATTGGCTTATTGCCTTGGACCAACAAAGAAAGAAAGACGAAGCGCTGCGTAGGTACATTTTAAGTGACGCAAAAACCAAGCCAAAACATTTTTTATAGCATAGGGTGACAAACGAGCACACAGTCCACCTGATGGTAAGTGGGTACTGTGGCCCATAGACATCTACATTTATCCTCAATTAAGAATCAAAATGCACATGCGTTGTCACCCTGAGGACTAAGATGGAATGCCTCTTTTCCAGTAAGAAGGGTCTGCGGTTCTCTACACTCACCATACGAAACACGGCAGCATTGAGCTGTTATTTTACGCTGGTATTCTGCGAGATCGTGATCCTAACCCGGTCGAGCAGACCCATTCGTACTACAACCATAATATAGTTGCAGTGTGGTTCTACCACGTAAGAAAATGCTCAACTTGTTAGAAGACGCACTCACTCCTCTTATATATCTAAAATAATTTGCAAGCACTCAACAAATTGGTTTTATGTTTGCGTCCAGCAGTGAACTTTTACGTTTTGTTAAAGAAAGAAAGAAGAAAGATGTGTGCGTGAGTGTGCGTCAAGAAGTTGACATTATACGCAACGCTCTCTCTATCTTTCTTTGGGCTCGCGCTTGCAACACATTTAATAGCTTTAATTGTGCATATTTTATTGTTGTGTTATTTTATTATTCAACATGCTTTGTTTACATATGGTTTTATTCATTTTTATTTTTTACTAGCGATCCGCCCCGGCTTCGTATGAGTGATTGCTGGGTCTCGAGAACAGTGCCACCTACCGGAACCAATTTTAAATCTAAACCATCCAGGGAACCACTCAAACACACACAAAAATTTTCATCAAAATCGCTCCAGCCATCTTCGAGTTTTTGCGAGACTAACGGACAGCAATTCATTTTTATATATATAGATTATGAATATGGCGCCATTGGCCTTTAAAAAATACAACAAAGAGGATACCGACGGAGTATCATTCGCTAAACAAAGTCTTCCCCAGAGGTGTCAAGTACTCAATTAGGAGTTAGGAGGCTTTGTGCTAGTTTGATACCCCATATTTTATCAAAGATCAAAAACGGCGTCACATATATTGGTGCTGCAAAATATTAGAGTAAGGGAAAGGTGGCTTTAATGCCGTATTTGACATTGTCACACGTAATGAGAGCTGGGTATGTGTTCACTAACCTGAAACCAAAACGCAATGTGCATTGTTTGCCCTTTTAAGGTTTGCCAATCTTCGAAGAGAATAAACAAGTAAAGAACTAAAGAAGGAACGGCATTGTTTGGAGGACGGGTCATTACGTGACAATTGTAATAGAACAAGTCCACCCTTCTTCACCCCGACAACGCTTCAGCGCACTCCACCAGACGAACAGAAATAATTTTTGACTGCACCAGGTGTAGAGCAGACAAGTCGTTTACCATATACCTAGAGCCGATTTTTAGGTATTCGCTTTACGAGCTGAGGGTGCAGTAACCGTGTTCGAAAAGGCTGCTGGAGATATGAGATTTCTTAAAAAGAGGAGAGCCTTTTCCGGTGGTTGTATCAAATGTAACTGCACATATTCCAGTCAAGTTCTCATAAGTAACATCGCATCTGCAGCCTTCATTGTTTCAATTAGATTTTCTAAAAACTTTTATGGCAACTTAAATGTCGCCAAGGGCTGAAACATAGCACCCTCTACCCTCCCAGAACTGTGGAGTACGGTTGGCCTTAGACCTGATAGCATAGTCTCTATGATATGAGACTACGCGATGGGCTCGAGTTATCCTTTTTTTCATGGGGAAATGCCTATGGAATCGCACCAACTAAAACCCCATGGTGTTCTTTCCACCGAAAACAGTTAATTTTCAAGTCAAGTCAAGTTCATCAAAGTTCTAGCGGTGGATCTATAGTTACGCCGCCACGTATCGGCTGCGGAGGGAGAGCGGCGCATCGTAATACGGACACTCCTCTTCCCATGCGACTATACATCGGCTGCGTCTCGCTGCAGTCCATTAACATATCCGAAGTGGACTCACCAAGTCTTGGAGCGTCCGCTTCGTGTCAGCCCTTCACCTCAGATCAGCCATGACGCGTTATCCTGCTGACCATTGAATGAATACAGTATATTGAATGAACGCAAAACAATAATATTACAGCTACTGGGCTATGAACATGCAAAATGTTTAACATTATTATCACATTACCAGTAACACGTGGTAAATCAGCACTTAAATTTGCAATTAACAATTTCATTGGTGCCGGCGGGGATCGAACCCGGGTTGCTCGCGTACTTTTACCACGTGCTCGGCGGTGAAGGAAAACATCGTGAGGAAACCTGCATGTCTGAGAAATCAAAAAAAAAATATTTCGAAGACATGTGAAGGTCGCTAACACGCATTGGGGCAGCGCGGCGGACATTTCCTTGCCCTAAAACCCTCTCAGAAATGAGAGGAGGCCTGTGCCCAGCAGTGGGACGTATATAGGCTGTAACTATACTTTACTTTACTTTACCAGTAACAACAGCCGGTACATCTTTTTCTACCCTCCGCCGTCTAAAACCTTGGCTACGTACACAAATTGCAGAAGAACTAGGTTTGCTAGATTTAATTTTGTGAGTAAATAACAATATAATATATGTATACAACATTTAACAAAAACCCTGTGGTTTCCGTTAAGTGAGATTTTAAGTGCATTTTCTGCATAGGCCGGGGAGTAAGAATATTGTCAAAGAACCTGCTTAACCGATGCGCTTGTCAGTTTGACGTAATAAAACCAGGTGCAATTTGCAAATAAAAAATTAATTTAATTTTTATATGGTCGAGTTTTCTGAAGTAAAGTGATTTCTATACGTTTGAATACTGATTCTGATAACTCACTTAACGGGAACCACAGGGTTTATGTTACATATCGTATACCTATTGTTTAAATATACATATGACTTTCTTTTGTAATTTTTGAAGTTATACTTCTTTTGGGGCGTTTGGAAAAAATTATGAGAGTGAATTTTTATCGATGCGCGCGCACACCGACAGCTAAAAACGTCACCATGAAGTTGTTACGACTTACGATGCGCGCGCACACTGACACCTCAAAGCGACGACTTCATTGGGTAACTGTCTCTCAAGTTTTCGTGGGAACTGATAACTATATTTAAGGTAGTTATTTTTAGTTATTTTTGTTTTGGTACGCTAAAGAAGTATAACTTCCTACGTGCGTACATAAGTACATACACACGTTTTTTTTGTGCGAGCAGCTAGAAAGACCAGTATCACTGCGACCTATAAGATCTATTGTGATCGCTGCTATGGCTATAGTTCACTGCTAAGCCCTACGTCTTCAATGAATAGAAGGAGTTGCTTAGCTGTGAGCAATTTCACTTCTTCTGGGCGAAGTGCATAGTTTTCCAGATGAGTGTTACGTTTGCGCATTAAGGGTCCACAATCAGTTACGATGTGCAAAGGCGTTTCTTCCGTTAAGGAATAGAACCGGCACATCCTTGAGTTGCTTAGTCCCAGGATGAACATGTGCTTTTTTAGACAACAGTGTCCAGTCAGGGCTCTTGCCAGAATATGCAGTTTATTCTTACTTCATGCCAGGGCTTCTGAAGCGAATTTACGATCATAAGACAATAAACCCGGATTATAAAGTTTTAGAATGTTTTAAGCCTGGTGTATCAGACCAGGTCTTAAGTGATTTATTGTGATAAAGAATTTCAAGAGTCAATCGGACCAGGCTTTTTGAGATTCCACAAAATCGCTCGGGTGAAAATTGTCTCTTTGAGCCCTTCCGTGCGAGCTTGTCGGCAAGTTCATTGCCTACAATACTCGCATGACCCGGAACCCATCTCAAATCGATCCTGTTATTACACCCCAGGGCGTTTAGAGTTAGACGGTTCACGCAAGTCTCCAACTAGCTTAGAGTTCACTAAGTTTGATCTCAGCGCTAGCAGTGCTGCTTGACTATCAGAGTTTATATAGATAATAATATGGTTGACGTAGTGTTTTTGCAGGTTGATTTCCGCACACTGAAGTATGGCGAACATTTCTGCCTGGAAGATAGAGGTGAATTTACCCAAATTCATACTAAGTTTGCATTCTTCTTTTGTAATTGCGTCTCGGTTTATTTATAACTTGTGCCTCTAACATTAAACTCACCTGAAAATGTAGAGTCGAGACCCGAGATAAAATTGAAATTCTGGATCTGCCCTGGATTGACACCCAGGTCTCCGGTTCTCTACACAAAGACGCTATAATTTATATTAATAGGTACTAGTTCTATGTCTACTACACAAAGATTTTACAAATAAATAAGCTTTATCGAAAAATTTAAACGGAATAGAAAATTAATACAAAAGGTATTTAAAAGATTACACAAACTGAATTGTAGATATTAAACAAGGGCCTTATTAAAAGAATTTAGATGCTTTTTACATCAAAGGCTGGATATTTTACTGACAAATTTAAAAATGGAACACTTATTTTTTTTATAATTATGGAAAATGTTTTTTTTGTGAGAATCTGGCAGCAATTAGCTCGCAGCCAAAAACATAATAATATTATAATTTCTAGTCTCTACCTACGTTTTAGCAATAAAAGGATAAGGACTGTAAAAAAGGTTTATAGCCCAAAGAACGTTTTAAGCTTTTGGTGAGTCTGCTTGTTTATGAGCAACAGTCTTAGAACAGGGAAGCTTTGACGATGAAGCACCAACATTTACATACGAGGGTGGATTGAAAAGTACTCGGCCTAACCAAGAAAATAAACACATACTAAATCAGTAATATTTTTATTTTTCTACATAATCACCATCAAGTTCAATACACTTTTGCCACCTCCCCTTCCAAGCATTTAGACCGTTGAAAAAAAAATGATTCTTCCTTAGAGTCAAAATATGCGTCTACAGCTGCTTTGACCTCGTCGTTTGTCGAAAATCTTTGACCTCCCAAGTGCTTTTTTAGGTTAGGGAACAGAAAGAAGTCTGATGGTGCCAGATCAGGTGAATACGGCGGATGCGGTAACAGTTCAAAGCCACCGTTGTGAATTTCAGCCATTGACTGTACTGACGTGTGAACACGGGCGTTATCTTGATGAAACAGGACTTTTCTTCTGAGCATTCCTCGACGTTTTTCTTTTATTTCCTCTCGTAAATGACGTAGTAAGGTGCAGTAATCAGAGTTTATAGTCTGACCCTTTCAAGATAATCAATCATAATCACACCTTTCGAGTCCCAGAATACTGAAGCCATCACCTTATTTGCCGACAAAATCGACTTAGCCTTTTTAGGGGGTGGTGAACCAGGTCTTCTCCACTGTTTTGATTGTTGTTTTGTTTCCGGTGTACAGTAATGAACCCATGTTTCGTCCATAGTAACAAAACGATTCAAAAATCATCTGCATCGGCTTCAAATAACTCCAAACAGTCGCGTGAAATAGTCAATCGCGTCCTTTTTTGTTCAACTGAAAGCAGTCGCGGAACCCACCTCGCAGACACCTTGTGGAAACCCAACTCGTTGACAATGATGTTTTGAGTTCGTTCATAAGAGATGCCTATAATCTCGGCTATCTCTCTAATTTTTAATCTGCGGTCTCCCATTATTAAATCAAGTACTTTTTTAATATTTTCGTCAGTAGTTGACGTCGAAGGCCTTCAGAGCGGGGTTCATCTTTCACACTCTCTACCACGCTTAAATTCTGCTATCCATTTTTGACGGATGAATATGACAGAGCACAATTGCTAATGTACTGACCATGTCATCATGGATGGCTTTTGATGATAGCCCTTCTTATGGAGGTACTTAATGACGGCACGCTGCTCGATTTGCTCCATTCGCGGAAATTATGTCCGATTACTTTGTTAATAAATTTATAAAATCACAACTAATTATCGCACACGTTTCGAACTTCACACAATGAACTAGTCTGAACTGAACTAAATAATGTGGGTAGATTTGATTTTTAGAATTTAATGGATCTGTGTTAGGCCGAGTACTTTTCAATCCACCCTCGTAATAACGTAGAGCTCGGAGGCGGATTAAATGTCGACATGCTCAGGCCGTGATAGCCGTAGCCGTGAGCCGTGGTAGCCCAGATGGTTAGCGCTCGCTGTAAGTTTCACAGTACGCGAGCAACACGGGTTCGATCCCCGCCGGCACCAATGAAATTGTTAATTGCAATTATAAGTGCTGATTTACCACGTGCTCGGCGGTGAAGGAAAACAGCATGTCTGAGAAATAAGAAAAAAATATATTTCGAAGACATGTGAAGTTCGCCAACACGCATTGGGCCAGCGCGGCGGACACTTCCTTGCTCTAAAAACCCTCTCAGAAATGAGAGGAGGCCTGTGCCCAGCAGTGGGACGTATATAGGCTGTAACTTTAACTTTTTTTTAACTTTATGCTCAGGCTTGCCACTTCATATCGGCGCGTATAATTATTATAAATACTTAATTTTTTAAAACTTCGAGCGCTCCTTTGTAACCTCGCGCCTCTAGGCACGTGCCTAGGTGCCTAGGATTGCCTTTAGGATAATCCGCCACTGGTAGAGCTTTAACGAGATTGAGCACTGGATCAGCGGCAATGCAAACCATCATTCAGGGCTAATTGTCTCTCAGCAAGCGTTGTTCGACATGAGAAGAATATCATCGGATGGATTGGTGCAAATTCGTGATGGAGAAATTAAATATCGGCGAAAAAACATGTGCGCAGTTGACACGCGGTAGAAGCGAAACCTTCAGAAAACTAAACTCGAGGTTAACTCGGGTTCATTTATTATAATATTGTTGCCAAGTTAAAAATTATTTAAATTAATATTAATTAATACGAAGAGGCTACGAAGCACCGCACAAAGAGGAGACCGAGGTAATAGGATACACTGTATACAGTATTCTACCTCATTCTCTCGCTAAATCATGTAAAGAAATACAATCGTCGGAAAGTTACAAAAAAAAAAGGCATCTGCAATGTTAATAAAAATTTATAATAAATTATATAACAAAGAAGAAATTAGATAATTGACAACGTAAAAGTTTATTGTCATTTAGGAAATCTGTTTTGGCATTGTTACTCACTAAATGTTATTATTCTGTAGAAGAGTTCTTAAACGATAATGACCTACACACGAGTAATAATGAATGATATATTTTTAGAATATAATTAATTACACGTCAGATTCCAATGTTTAAAGAAATAATGTTTTTGATATTATTTTATATAAAGTTTGACTAATTTAATTAATAAATTAATGACAATTGGATATTATTTAACATTTATAATTGACATTTTATAATTATTGACATAAGAATATTAATATATGACATTGAGCTATAATAATAATTTTACTTGAGCTAATAATACTTACTTATATATCTTATTGGCTTTTTATGACACTGTTACATAAGTAATTATCAAATCAAGTGAATAATATTAAATAATTTATATGTTGAAATTCGATAAGTATGGTTGTATAGGTTACTTGGACTTTATGGGCAATATTTGCACACCACTAAGGTAGAATATGTACAACGAATAATACTCAAACATCATTGTGCAACCATATTCCATATTCTTAACCATATTCTTGCAAATAAAGATTATTATTATTATTATAGATATATACGTTCGTCTCTTCTTAGTGTCGCTTTTCCGTTTCATCGAATTTCAAATCACAACGATTCTATAGAAGTTTTAACTTCAAAAAACGTTTTCGATATACTGACTGGCTACAAAAAATAGATATATAACTATGACCCAATCATCAAATCTGTTTTGAAGATGAGCCAACTCCGATGAAAAGTGATCGTGTGCGAAAAACAGAAATAAATGGTTACCTCGTTTTATATTACATACGACTAGTGTGGTGCTAGAAGATCAAAGAACTGTTTACTTCGAGTGATATGTGACAGTTTGTGCACAAAAAGTATTTAGTATCATCTTTGTGAGACAAGTGATTGAAGTCAGGAAACATTTGTCTATAACATGCTACTTCATGGGAATATAGGTAAGGTGTTCCACTTTACCTATATTCCCATGAAGTAGCATGTTTTAAGATGGTAGAGCCACTCTGCAGCTATATTATGGTCGCAGCACGAAAAGGCTGCTTAGCACTAGAAAGTAGGACTCTTTTTCAGTCCAGCAGTCCGTCTGGTCTGGCAGGTACCACCCTCATCTATTTTTAAGGCCAAATAGCAGTGCATGTACTGCTGTGTTCTGATCTGAAGGCTTTAGGGCTCCTGTATAATTACAGGAGAAATTATATCTTAGTCCTAAAAGGTGATAATGCATCTGCAGCCTTCTTTGTTTGAGTTGGCTGCAAGTGTCCATGGACTGCAGTGGCCACTTACCATCAGGTGGCGTGTAAATTGTTTTATCACTTTAATTTTATAAAAAGGTCGGTTTGCCCTAAGTATCGCGCCCTCCCCCCCAAAAAGGATTCCCGCCTTATCGTGGCAGGAGGGCTTAGTAGCCGTGGCTTGGTCACCCATGGTGAACTAAGAGAAACCAAATGACTGGCCCGAGGTGAAAGGCCGGTCCGAAGTGGATGTGGCGAGAGGGGTGTCCTCCCCCACTACGGCTGCAGCCAAGATGGAGTCGCGACTCTAGAAAGGTCGCGGGAGGAGAGAAGTGACGATATTCCGAGGCACCGTTTTCCCTACCCTCCGCGACCGAAACTTGGTTGGCGACGGAGCCACAGACCAGATCCGCCGCTGGGGCCAGGAAAGCTGGTGCTTCCGAGTGCTTGTTTTTTCGTGGCCTCATGGCCTCCGCGTATCGGGCTCGGGAGGGTCCCTCGCGTAGGTGGAGGACGCCGCAAAAGAAGGCGCGCCTTATGTTCCTGGTGCGCCTTACCTGAGAAGGAAAGGCGCAAAGGAAGACGAGGGGCTGCCATAGGGCGGCCGGTGCCGGTGGGCCTGCGGATGTATGCGAAAGCGTTCCCGTAGCCCTGCCAATATGCGACGAAGGTGAAACACCATGGGGTTTCAGTCGGTGCGAATCCGACATAGCCCGTCCTTGCCATCGCGAGGTATGCCTTTCCCTATGTAAAAAAAGTGATCACGTTCTCACAGAATACCAGCGTAAAATAGCAGCTTAATGCTGCTGTGTTTCTTATGACGAGTTTAGAGAACCGGAGACCCTTTTAATGGTTACGAGGCATTCTCACATCTTAGTTCTCAGGGGTGACAACGCATCTACATTTTGATTCTTAGTGGAGTAGGTGTCTATGGGTTACAACCTTCTCTTACCACCAGAATGATTTTAAGCTCGTTTTTCACCCTTATTCTATAAAAAAAAACCTTGTATCTTTTATCTATTTTTAAAAATTAAAGAAAAGTCAAAAATATAAGGTTGAAAACAAAAAAATAAATAAGTCAACGACAAAATTTTGTATTCAATTTAAGCTTGCTTAAACGTCTAAATCTACACCGGTTTGCAAAAACAAGACCTGACCAAAGAAGACGCACTGGCGCATAACTTTGAGATTTCTGTCTGATTTCAAAAAAGGTGTTTTCCAAGTGGTTAAGACGCGTGGAAAAGTGTATCTAGTTTCTTTTGACACGATCCTCGTTCAAATAGTTCGGACCCAACCTATGGAAGAAAAATATTACTAGCGGTAAATATCACTTCTCAATTTTTCTGCAGTAAGAGTCTTTTATAAAATATTATAATAAATTTGAACACGAAATAGATTCAGCGCGATGACTTTTTGACATATAAAAGATACCTATATTACCTATTACCGAATGATTAGACATTTTATATTATTTTGTTATTCGTTTCTTTTTTCTAATTCGTTACCTCCAGAGTAAGATTTTCTTCTGTATCGTGGAGGCGTTTTACATACTTAAATTGCAATGGATAAACCTAGTTAGTGTAGAAAACCGGAGACCCTTTTTAATAGTAATGAGGTATTCCATCTAAGTCATCAGGGGTGAAAAGGCATCTGCGTTTTGTTTCTTAATCGAGTATAGATATAGATGTCTATGGGCTACAGCTTCCACTTACCATCAGATGGACTGTGTGCTCGCATTCCACGCTTAAACTATAAAAAATATGATTTTTAATCGAGGATAGATGTAGGCAACATCCACCTGTACATTGTGGTGTGTCATACTACCTAGAGTAAAGAAACCATTTTAGCGGAGTATGAAGCTTTTTACTATTGCAATAGCTACACTACTAACATTTAGCTACACCGGTTCTATAGGGCTAGTTTGTGCTGCTGAGGAAGGTATTCATTTGCCAAAGCCAGTAGAAACGTGACTCTAGCACTAAATGCTAATCGTTCTAACCCATTAAAATAATCAAGTGCCTTATTTATAATATAGTATATTAAGTGAGAGTAATATGGTCAATTTCTTATAACTCAAAAACTACACCCTTGTTTGCATAGATGGCTCTGTGATACGATAGCTCTTCATCAGTCAATCTTCAAAGTCAAATAAAGGATTAACAGTATAATATGGACTGGCTATAAACCGTGACATAATGAGGCGATTTAAATTCCGCCATTTTGGCGCTGACAGCAGAAGTGAACACCCACAGAACTAATAATAGAGATAAGACAGTGTGACAAAATATATCGATAAAAATTCTATACCCAGGCCCAGCCGTAACGTCCATTTTATTTATGTATCTTATTAATATAATGCCATACAATAAATAAATGTATCAATTAAAATCTAGGCCTTAGACGCAAGCTTTATATCTCATATTAAACCAAGATCAACGCTGCGTTGGTCTATCTACGTTTTTTTTCGTAACTACATAATGGATTTTGTTCATGGTTTCAACATTGGGTATGTTGGTTCACTCGCGAGGCTTAAATATTCAATTAGTACTGGAAAATATTCAACTGCAGTAAGTAACTGTACAAAATAAAAATAAAAACATAATTTCGCAAAGAATTTGTTGACAACCGTTCATTTAGTTCTAGTATTATAGAAAACAAATCATCTGCTAAATTAAAGCCTATTCTAATTATCTACAGGTCTGTCTATAGACAGAATAAACTATATCTTCTAATATATAAAAATGAATTTTTGTTTGTTCGTATTTTATGCACTGCCATACCGTTCCTCAGATTGCGGTAAAACTTTGTCAACTTATTGCTTGCACTTGCGCGAAGGTTATAGGCTTAGTACAAAAAAATATAATAAAAAATACTAAAAACTTAAATTATCATACAGTGCTACTCCCTACGGTATAGTGCCAAGAACGATGGCTGCGTTTCCTCTCTGAATGGCTATACTTAGCCTTTGAGCGAGAAAATAAGCAGCCCTCTTATCACCAGCAGCGGCGATCAGTCCCGGACAGTTTTTTTAGGAACTTCACCGCAGATGAACCCCACGGACCGATAGTCTCTACAGCAAATGGCACAAATATGTACTCATCTCTCAGAGACTCATATTTGGGCTACTTACTTGGTTCAATTGCCACTGATGACGCCCCTGCTTTAAACGAGATACCTCTGAGATGAGAGACTACCAAAGTGTCTTCGCAAGTACTATCCCACACTAAGGCTTTATCTCTCTCCCAAGCATCCATAGTCATACCGTCGGGTCTCCTGCCATTGTCTTTAAATATTCTACAAAGCTTTAAAACCAAGGGAACATTTATAGAGACACGATATACCTATATTATCAAATAGTTTTTTTAAATATTAGCTGTAAATTCACTTACTTGTGGAATGTTATTCCACTTTCCTTTTGGTAAAGAGTCTTACAAATTACGCAAACTCTCATTAAATACTAAAAATAATTCTTATTATATAACTAAAATCAAACATAATCAAACTACACAAAATACTTTCATTTTTTCGTTTAAAAGTTTAAAATACAGAGATACGATTTAAACAACACAACAGACTTTGGCCCGTATTCAAGAACGATACTATGCGTACGCACAGTAGGCTTTCACGCACAGTGGACGAAGTTTTGTTTCATAAACGTCACTTGAGTGTTAGACGACACTATGCGCTCATTATAATGAACGCACAGATAAAGTAGCTCGCTAGCTACTTTACGCTACGCATAGTGCGACAAATCAACGCAAATGTCAAACTGGTATGGGGTATATAGGTTATGTTTGTTGATTTGTGTACACGCTGAATTATTTTGTTTGAATAATTACGATGGATTACAGCAGCGAAGATGATTTTGATAATTATATCCTGGAGAGAATAAACGTGCAAAGAACGATTAGCACAAGAAAAGTGATACGTGACTTTCAAAATCCTTTTGATTATTACAGTGCCAATGAATTTAAAAGTCGCTATAGGTTTTCAAAAGATATCGTATTAAATATACTTCTGCCTCTAATAAATGCAGATCTTTTGAAAGTGAACAGTAGAGGCCTTCCAGTGCCTCCTATTTACCAGTTACTAGTGGCCTTAAGATTTTATTCATCTGGGAGTTTCCAGGTTTGTAATAATAATTCAGTTAATCTACCTATCAACAATTTCAAATCCACATTTATATATATATAAGAGAATACATATACATAGTTACCTATAATAACAATGGATATAATTCCTCTTAAAATTAACATTAAAAAGTAGATATACTTTTAGGTAGTTACCTATGTAATTAAACTCTTCATGATGTATTTTCATGGTAATTATATAAGTTATTATGTTAAGTTAGTAAGTACTAACACCATCATTTTTTTTCTAGATTATTACAGGAGACCTCATAAAAGTAAGCCAACCAACTGTCTCGAGGATAGTGAGAAGAGTTTCATACCTGTTTTGTCTAAAGATGCAGCGATTTGTGAAGTTTCCTAACAATCTTGAGACAATCAAAGAACAATTTTACAGCATAGGAAGCTTTCCTGGTATTATCGGTGCCATTGATGGAACTCATATACCAATTCAAAATCCTGGTGGTTCTTATGCGGAAGTATTCAGGAACCGTAAAAAATACTTTTCAATAAATGTACAGATTGTATGTGGGCCTGACCTACAAATATATGACATTGTCGCTGATCGACCTGGTTCAGTACATGACAACCGAATTTTCCAAGCTTCTACGTTATAAAGAAAGATGGAACAAGGTGTCATTAATGGTATAATTTTAGGGGATAGTGGATATGGTTGTCAAAAATATTTACTAACACCAGTTTTACAACCTGAAACAGTTTCAGCGGAAAATTATAATAAGGCCCATATAAAAACAAGAAACACTGTAGAAAGAACAATAGGTGCCTGGAAGAGAATTTTTCCTTGCTTATCAAAGAAGTTGGCAACAAATCTGACAACAACATGCCATGTTATTGTAGCAACTTCAGTTTTATACAATATTTGTAGATCTCATGGCATTGTTGAAGAAATAGATGATATTAGTTATACTACAACTACTCGACAAAACATTAGAAATACACAATCATCCAACAGAGAAGGACTGTTATTTAGGAGATTATTTATAACACGCCATTTTTAATGTTTAGTTAAATATAATAAAACAAATTTATTTCAATTTTCAAGTTGTTTTTTTAATAGTTCTATATCCATCTTAATTTTTTCTAATTGTAAACTATGGAGTTGTTTTTCAAAGGCAATTAAATTTTCTTCCCGTTTTATTAGTACCCTCTCCCTTTTAATACGAAATTTATGCAATTCTGTATCCTGTTGCATATTTATAATGCACCGCTTTATTCTTGCTTCTGTTTCACTAGAATATTTCTTAAGACCTGAAAGATAAATAAAGTGCATATAAACAAAAGTGCTGCAATAGCAAGTGATTGATTATTTGCTTACTAAACAGGAGCATCTGAGTTTAATCCCTGCCCACACCTTTAAATTGACAAAATATTCAGTTGGCATATTATGTCAATTTTAGTTCCCGGTACGAACAATGGCGGTGCTTCAATCGACACATACATTTTGTAGGGTATAGCCAGTCCAGAAAAGGGTGCTGCTTTATCGACGCCATTTTGACACTTGACATTGTAGTAAATAATTTAGCCTATTTTTAGTATTGTGTAGTGTAGTTAAGTTTTTTTTTAATTTGATTTTTCGAAGTGATCCTAATTACTGCCAAAGCATGTTTGCTATTTTTTTCTTAATATATTAGTTATAGTAAACGAATTTTTGTTATTGTCTCCGTCCTCGTCCTAGTTTTGGTTTTATATGGCGTCAAAGCTTAAGTTGACCATATTACGCTCACGTGTACCTTATATACAGAAACGCGATTGAGATTGTGGTCAAGCACTGGCTTAAAATAAATAAAATCAAAGTTTCTGAATTGTATTCTACGGGTCAGTTTTTACTGCATGATAAAAAATGTAAGCGAAGTGTAGGGCCGCTAACCACTAGATAGAGAGGACCCAAGCAGCATGCAAGCTGTATACGAGCTGTATTGAAGATCGTTTTTATACTAGAGGCCGTATTTTCTGGCTGTATAAAAGCTGTATAACCGCTTATACAGTTCTTATAAGTAAAAAATTGGCACAAATTATGCAGCTTTATGCGTTAGTAGCGCTGTACAGTAGGTGTACAAGCATAAGAGAGGCTGTATTTTGCTGCTGTTATTTGGTGTGCAAGGAAACTATTACACTACAGATATTGTCTTATAAGTAACTTATAAAGACAAACGTTCTAAATTGGTTTTTGAATGGAATTAAAAATGAATATAAAACAAAAAGAAATTGAATTTTGGCGACATTTAATGTACATATATTTAACATATTAATATTCTATTCGGATTCGAGTTGAGTTTTGACGATGATAATGGGTGAATTGGACGTGCAAAATTAAATTTACGGTAAACTTGTATATGTTTTCTAACGAAAAATTGCCGCGCCAGCAAAATAACAAAATAATACAAGGACAAAATACTAAATACGGTAACTAAATATCGGTTGTATAGGTTAGAATAAAAAATATATTAAATTAATGGATATAATGGCACATTGGGGCACAGTGATCATAAGTCTAACTGAAATAATGGTATAGGCTAAGACTAATGTCTAATATTCCCAAATTTATATTTTTAATTTTGTTTTTATGGGTCTTAAAATGCCGACAATTTGCTAAACAGCCTAAACGCTATTTCGAGGGTCTTATAGTCTTAGAAGCTGTACTATGTATGTTATGGATTATATAATGCAGTCATTGGTTTTTAATCAGTTCTATAATAGGATATTTTTATTATTTACGCTGTATAGCAGTTTTTTCAACATAACATATAACTCTCTTTAGATATACGTATAAAAGATGAAAAATCTTGTCTTAGGAACAGTGTTGGATAAATTTAATTTAGATTTAACATGGTCTTTTTACTGCACCAAATCTTTTTCTTTTTTTTCACATATTGATAACAAATTCATTTTGTTCACTAACACAATATAAACACGCAGCGCATGCAAAATGGCGATATTCTGTCACTTATACAGATTTAAGTTGTACTATGGCTGTTATTTTTTTTTTTAGTTTTATATCACTCTCATAAGACAGAAGTCATAAAACTACTGTATTTACAAAAGTGTTTAATGACACCATAAGAATAAGTTTTAGAAGAGAGTTTGCATACACCATTGTCCAGAAATAAGATTTTAGTGATACTATAATAACACTTAGAGTTGTATAGGCAAGGGACAGCATGCAAAAAAAACAGCTTCTATACAACTTTAATGATAAAATCAGATTGAAGTGTTACAAAATACTTAAAGTTGTATACTAGAGATTTCATATTCTGATTAAGAACCCTAAGCTTACTTAGATCCCATAATACAGACTTTATACTGCTTGAGCTGTATAATAACTCATAAACCAATCTTATAAGGATATAACCCCTTTTCAACACTCTTATACGCTTTTAAAAGAACTCTAAGTTCTATGTGGGCTGGTGTATTGATGTTTATAACGCTTGTGTGCTGCTTGGGGAGGACTTGGTAAGACATGCAGGAAACCAGAAAGTCCATGGACGCGGGTGGCTATGGAGCGGGTTCTTTGGCATTCCTCGGGGGAGGCCTATGTTTGGCAGTGGACTTGTCTTCTCTTCTTATTCGTGTACTTCATTACTGAAGGTCGTGCTTGTCCTGAAATGTTTTCACCGATGTGTCGACTAGCTTCCTCCATACCACTCTGTCCTCAGCTTGTCTCAGGGCAGTGGGAATATTAAGTCCCGTTATATTTTAAATCTGGTCGTACCAGCGGGTAGGTAATCGCCCACGTGATCCTTTTTCCCTCGATCTTCCCTACTACAACCAATTTATCCAGATTGTCTGGTTGTCTCCGGGCAATATGACCAAAATAACTTACGACTCTTTGGTACGAGTAGCATATAGTGGATAGTCTGGTAGTAATCTTTAGTTGGTCGAGAATAGACTTGTTGGTTCTTTTTGCTGTAAAGGGCTGTAATTATGATGATATAAAAATGAAATATAGACTATGTACTAACCACAACTGGGTACAAAGAAATTTTCGTAAGGGTTATGAGCAATTAGTCCGCTGCGCTACTCTAGTACGTGTTGGCGGTCTTAATATATTTTACGATGTTTTTGTTCACCGTCGAGCACGTGGAAAATCCGCACTTAAAACTGGATTTATTTTATAGAAAAAGGGTAACAAGCGAGCACACAGTTCACCTGATGGTAAATGGATGTTGTGGCCCATAGAATCTGTATTTAGGTTCTTAATCGATTGAGGACTAAGTTAGTATGCTTCGTTTCCAGTAAAAAGGGTCTCCGATTCTCTACACTGACCATATATAACACAGCAGCATTAAGCTGCTATTTCACGCTAGTATTCTGTGAGTGCGTGGTCTTTCCTCGGTCGAGCTGACCCATTCGTTCTTCAACCATATTATAGCGGCAGCGTGGCTCTACCACGTAAAGTAAAAAATACTATTTCATTGGTGCCGGTGTGTATCGTACCCCAGTTCACTGCTGCATTCTTTTTTATAAATTAGTTAACAGCTTAGAAAACAAAAAATATAAGATTATTATTAAAAAACAATTGTAAATTAATAGAAGCAGGCGTTAGTGTTACAGCCTATTAAAGTCCATTGCTGAACATAGGCCCCATAGATTGCCGTATAGGATATTTGCTATGGATCGTCGTCACTCCATCTAGTAGGGACCGCCCTACGCTTCGCTTACCGGTATGAGGTTGCCACTCGAGAACCTTTGTTCCCCATTGGTTGGCCCAGTGCCACTTCAGTTTAATGATCCGTTTCGCTATGTCAGTTACTTTGATACCATTGCGGACATCCTCATTTCTAATTCTATTTATTCACGCATAGAAATTTCGAGCGTAGCCCTATCCATGGCTCGCTGAGCGACCTTAAGCTTCCTCATACGGCCAGCAGTCAAATTCATATGTCATCACTGGCAACACGCACTGGTTGTAGGTACACTCTTGTTTTCAAGTTACCACGAACGGTACGCATACCTCAAGTAATGTCCTCCAGACCGAATTTCGGTCACGGAGGCCAGCCTCAACGGAGACTAGACATCGGCGCAGGACAGGATTATAGTGCCCAAGTGTATGCGCAAGCACAGGTGCACTCTCTATTGCCACACTATCATAGTCCTATGGGACGGTAAACCGACACGACCGGAGAGAGATCAGGCGCAGGACCAACAGCTTTACGTGCTTTCCGAGGCACGGGGGTGAGACACCGCCAACTTCCTGACTCCGGTCAGCTACTGAGAATTTCTTGATGGAAAAGCTCAATAACTGTTTTTTTTTGCCCGACCCGGGATTCGAACCCAGGACCTCATGATCCTCATGATAACCTCATGATAACAAGATTGTACAACTTGTTTTGTCATATAAATAGGGTAATATACTTAAAAAATTCAATGTGGCGAAGTAAGAGAACCCACTACTCCATATCATCCCGTGGGTATCGTAAGAGGCGACAGAGGGAAACAAATCAGGAGATGGGCAGCAGCGTCTTCCTAATAACAGTAATGTTTGTGACGGCGGCATCGTCTTGCAGATGTATGTTCTCTCTTGATTTTAACCACTAACACTACCTAAAGAATTCTGAAGAGACCGAAACAGGTGAAAAACTGAGGGTGCAAGGCCAGCACTATATGGTGTTTGCATTAACACTTCCCACCCAGGCTCTCTCAATTTTTTGAGTGGCCAAAGATGTTGTGGTCTGGCGTTATCATGATGAAAGACCACTCCTTTTCTGTTGATCAATTCCGGCCGTTTTTTCTCAATTTCTAATTTCTTGCTTGAGTCTCACTGGTTGTTGGCAGTAGAGATCCGAATCGATGGTTTGGCCCGGCGGTAAAAGCTCATAATAAACGATGCCCTTCCAATTTCACCATACACACAGCATCACCTTATTGCGTGTTAATCCGGGTTATGCTACAGTCTGTGGAGCTTGACTACCATTTGACCATGATCTTTTTCGTACTTTCTTGTCGTAGGTGATCCACTTTTCATCACCAGTGATCAATCTTTTCAAAAATGGTTCGCTTTCATTACGTTTCAATAGAGAATCGCAAATGAGTACACGATTCATGAGGTTTCTTTCAGTGAGATCGTGTACCCAAATATCGAGCTGTTTTGTATAGCCAGACTTTTTCAAATGTGTCAAAACTGTTTTGTGGTCAATCCTCAATTCCTCGGCTATGTCGTAACTACTAATATGCCGATCTTGGTGCATTTTTCAAAATGGCATCGACTTTATTCGTATGACCGACCAGAGCGAGCTGCATCTTTGACATCAAAATTCCCGGACTGAAAACGCTTGAACAAAGTTTGTGCTACTCTTACTGACATTGCATTAGGTCCATAAACGTCACAAATTTTTTTCGCGGCTTGAGTCGCATTTTTCCCTTTTTTGTAATAAACCTTCAAAATATATCGAATTTCTTCGTTAGATTCACTCATTTTGGCGGACAGAAAAACAATTGAAAAATGGCGGGAAAGTGTTTTATACTTTTTCTTTTTCTTTTTGTTAATGTCCTATATGTAATTGATATTACAACCAGCCAGATACAAACAGTACAACCAAGGATATTTTTTCGAGATACGAAGAAACTTTTTCCCCCACCTATTATATAATATAATATAAAAACTCAATTATAAAAAAAAATATAAGTATTAATATAAGTGAATCTAAAAGTGTGTGTGAGAGTGTTTTTGGTGGACAACCCTTATAGTTTCGCTATGTCCATCCGTCCGTCCGTCTACGGTTATACTCAGAGACCCTAGGTGCTACAAATCTGCAATTTGGCATAGTTATAGACATTAATCACGCCTAGAAAACTGTGAAATAAAATCTTAAAAAACATTTTTATTTTGGATACTTCCCATACAAGTAAATGGAGGATGATTTTTTTTTACCCGTCTATTCCACCATGTGTGGTATCGTTCGATAGATCTTTCAAAAAAATTGGGGGTGTGGAACAACATCTTTTCGATTCAGGGGTCCGTTTGCGAAATATTTAGCTTTAAATTGGTATTTTTCATTAGAGTCATATGTTGGTAGACGGGGGCCTCTACCAACTAAACTGCTGTTTTTGGAAATGTGAAAAGTATACACAATAGTAGTACATATAATCTATCAAAGCTAAGTAGAATTAAGAAGTTAACGAGTAATAGTCGACCAACTTATAAAATGTACTTGGATTAGTAAAATTTCGTTACAACTCCATAGAAAATGACCAAGAACTAGCTGCATTAATAACTTTGTAATGTTATTGTAAACTGTCAAAAATAAACATTTTATGAAGAAAACGACTTATATGCATTACTACTATTAGCTTTACTTTTTCATTTGCGGAATAGATAGAATATTATTATCAAAATCGAAAAGTTTTTTTTAATATTTTTTGATTACCACTCCCTATAAGGCTGATTTGAAAATAAGTCATTCAGTTACGATCTTCCTATTTGGGCCATTTTTAGTCGTTATAGCGGTCAAACTGCGAACTCACTTATTATGCTCATTATCAAGAAAGTCCACGTATTATGACGGGCAACTACGGAACCCTACCTCTACATTGTGTGTGGCCCGACACGCACTTGGCCAGTTTTTTTAAAAATATGTTTGACCCAAATCCTACATATTATGATTGTGGTTCTAATTGGATTTATTTTATAGGATGTTAACTAGTACTAATGATTGGCGGTCCACCACTGTGCGATTTAGAAGATGTTTTCTTCCTCGCACAACTTCCTTGTGGAATAGTTTACCACCAGCGATTTTTCCGGACCGATACGACTTAGGGACCTTCAAGAAAAGAGCCTACTCCTTTTTAAAAGGTCGGCAACGCATCTGCAATTCCTCTGGTTCCCCTGGTGTTGCAGTTGTTCATGGGCGGCGGTAGTCACTTACCATCAGGTGACCCGCATGCTCTTTTGCCCCCTCTCCTACAAAAAAAAAGTGATTTAATAAAACGTATAATGAATGTTATTTGAGCTCATTTATATGAACAGCGTATATGGTAATTATTATACCGAGTCTATGTTTCTTTAAAGAATAACGGTGACAAACGCACACAGTCCAATTGATGGTAAGTAGATGCTGTGGCCCATAGACATCTACATCTGTCCTCAATTAAGAATATCTATGCCGAGGCGTTGTCACCTCTGTGAACTAAGATGAAATGCCTCTTTTCCAATGAAAAGGGTCTCCGGTTCTCTTCACTCACCATACGAAACGCAGCAGCATTAAGCCGCTATTTTACGCTGGAAACAAATCAAGAAATGGGCAGCAGCGTCTTCCTCATAACGACTAAAAATAAAATACTGCGGTTGCCAACCCGCTTGCCAAGCTTGGCAACTAAGGCAAATATCCAACTATGGGGGAATCTATGGGGGAGGCCTATGTTCAGCAGTGGACTTTAATACGCTGTAACGGTAAAGGCCATTTTGTTTTACCTATTTTTTGTTTTTACAAAAAAAATATCGGAATTAAAATATAGTCTAGATTTACTTCCTAGCAATGCTTTCTGTCTGTTTGTGAAGTTTCGTAACAATCGGTTCAGCCGTTCCGAAGATTTGCCCGGACAGAAAGACCGACAAAAATTCTAAAAATGGTTATTTATGTCTCAATAGCACTCAAAATAATCCTTTGAGCTTAATAGAAGCCACTTTTTTCAATATTACAGACATACACTGTTTTATTTATATATTATGTATAGATTAGAACTCTTCGTCTTATCTTAAAGATAAATTTCTTGCTTCTTCTCATGACAGGGATCTTCGATCCTTATCCAATTACGTGTTGAGTACTCCTAAACACTTCTCCAATTTTGTTGGTAAATCTTTCACTATTCAGGCTACACTTCTCTAAAACTTTTTGCCCAAAGACATTAGAAAAGCTTCTAATAAGTTAGCATTCAAAAGTTGGTACGCGAACTTTTTATAAAAAATCGATAAGTTAATATGGATTATTGATTTAGCTGTTGTCGTTCAATCATATCTATTTTATGTTGTGTGTGCATGTTATGTTTGCCTTATTAATGTATTTTGCATGTATATCTATAAATACATAATGTATCTATTTATATCTATATATAAAAATCAATTAGTTTCGCTAAAACTCAAAAACGGCTGGATCGATTGTGATGACATGTTTTGTGTGTGTTTGAGTGGGTCCTTGGATGGTTTAGATTCAGAATCGGATCCGGTAGATGGCGCTGTTGTCAAGATGCAGAAATCGCCCATGGGAAGCTGGGGCGGAGCGCTAGTATACATATACATATATATTTTTACACATATGTGTCGAAGCGTGAGCACACTGGCGCCGCGTCCGGCAGCCGTCGATAACTTTCGTTTGTTTACTTTAGTTTGTATGTAGTGACAGTTTTGTCTGGTTCACGTTGTTATATGAGTTGACTAGTCGAGGGCTAGGTTGTCCGGTCCAAGTCATAATATGAGGTGAAGACTGGTCGAAGGGACGCTTTAGCTAGCATTAGTTTGCATGAGGTCAAACGTAATCTCCTTGCGTATGTGTGCGAGTCCCTAAATGTCCAAAGATAGCGTACCTTTTCATATCAGGATGGACGAGCGGACGAATTAGTGACTAATAGTGTTTGTTACAGGAATTCATGAAGATACACGCCCTAGGACGGTCGTACGTCAGGATGGCCGTGTCGGCGCGTCTATAAAATACCGGTTGAATGGAGAGTGAGCGAAAGGTTGCGTCACTAGCGGAGCGTCATATCGATGGTAGCGATGGTATATCGAGAAATCCCCCCTTGTTTGTGCAGTATAAAGTTCACTGTAGGCACCGTGCTCGAGAGATTCCGCATAAGTCATTCTACGAGTGCTTAGATAGTGTGGTGGTTCTGTTCGTTGTAGTAATTCTTCTGGTGCAGGTAAGGAGGATGGTGTAGCTCAGAGGCTGCTCAGCGTTACACTGAAATGTGTGGTATTGCTGTTGGTTTGCATACTTTGGTGTTATCATGTAATTACGTCCCTCACGTTACACTGGCGTGTGATTGTGGCGGGGACGTGTTACGGTGTGGTCGAACTGTAATTTCTCTATACTGAATGTATAGTGTGTTACGCCGTCTTATTACTGATAACGTTTAATTGCGTAAGCAAGACAGCAAGTTGAACATCCGCTCTTACACTTTTTGAAATTGCTGTGTTTTGTATGGTGAGTGTAGAGAACCGAAAATCCTTTTACTGGACACGAGTCATTCCATCTTAGTCCTAAAGGGCGACAACGCATCTGCATTTTGATTCTTAATCAAGTAGGTAAGGCAAAATCCCTCCTATATTAATTAATCCCTCGATTAAGCTTAGCATAACGTCGGTATATGAATATTTTTGCACTCAGCGGTCGAACCAAATAGTGTAAATGAATGCTAATTTTAATCTTTGCATTCTAATTTTATTATTTTACTATGTACTTAAAACTTTACTTATTTTTTACATTATTTACCTTAGATTATAAACAAAACTGTGTCATTTTATTCTGTTAGCACTTTGTTTGTGTCGTGCCGTTTGAATTAAGCTATGTAACATTGTGAACATTTCTCATGTAAGTGAATTATAATTGTTTTAAGAAATAAATATCTTAAACCACTATAAGGCAATCTACAGAGGAAGCCTACGTTCAGCAATGTATGTAACTTGTAAAAAAATGTACAATGAATAAATGTTTAGACCTTAACAAAAGGGTAACAATAAGTTGTAATCGTGATGATGATGACGATGTGCCAGCATATTATCCTATCTTAGTATAATATTACTTAAGTGAGAGTTTGAAAAAATATCTTCAAAAAAATCCGTGATGAACTATATCTATCTATGTATCTTCTTGGTATAAAAAAATAAAAAAAATCTTGCGTGAATTTAGTCGGTTTTTAATTGAACGCGAGCGGATCCACGGATAAAAGCAAGTTATTGGTTTTATATTTTGTAGTAAGTAGTAAGTACAGACAATTAAGCATATGCTAAATGTAATACATTTTCCTCGCAGAAGCCGATCTTAATTTCAATTAAATTACGCAAGTACGATGCAACATGACGTCAGAAAGTCCTCGAGTGCAATTGCTAAGAGCATAGGTCAATCAGAAAGCAGCAATGAACCTTACGGCACTGCGTGTTCTCATCAAGCATGACGTAATCATGTTGTTGAAGCTTTTGTTGGAAAACGTCTAATATACGAGCAAGTGAAAACCTTTAAAGTCTCTAACAAAAAGTTAAATTAAGTGAGTATCAAAAATAGAACGATAATCTGCTATGATCCGTTTGCAGAAACGATAAGCTTCTCGCCCGCGCATTAAAACAATTCCTACTTAGTTTACCACAAAATTACATACCTAAATTTATCCCCGATTAAGAATCAAAATACATAGCAATGCGTTACCACTACTGAGAATAAGATAGAGTACCCAATATAAGGTTGTGGATTCTCTTACGCCACGGCAAACACAACAGTTGTAAGTAGAGTAGACAAAGTAATATTTGACTGTCGAGTGGTATAGCCTATACTAATTGTTTTTTGCGCACACCGTTTGTAATTTGTTTTAAGAAGTTAAAGTATAGTAACTGGACAATATTATATAGTATATACGAGCCTTAACCAAAATCTATGATTTGTCTACGATTAGTGACTTAATTTGGTAACTTTTTACTTCCTTTTCTCCATAGATGAATGAATATATTTTTATCTTTGATATTAATGGCCAACCGCACTGCACTCATTTTTGTAAGTCTTGACTTATTAAACCAAATTATTGCAGTGGATACACATTTATTATTTTATTATCGTCGCCTCGTCCTACGTTTTGCCCAGTAACTAATGAAATATCCTTTATACGTCTTATTTTTAGGCACAAGCCTCTCATCCAGAGGAACCTCGTTTAGCAGCGGCAGTAGATTTAAAAACATGTTGATATCTAACGGAATTTTAATTTCTTACATCAAAAAAGGAATAGTTTATAAATAATTTTAATTAATTTTTACTGGAAAGAGGGCATTCCGTCCTCGTCAGGTGAACAGTGTGCTTGTTTGTCAGCCTTATTCTATATAAAAAAACATACTAATCATGGTACATTCAACCGGGTACATTCTTTAAAACTCGTAGAGCATCGACAAACTTGAAACTCGTCAGTATGTATAAGATTTTGAATCTTTTTCTGAAAGCGACCACCCTTTTGTGAGCCACAACAAACCTCTTAGCGAATCATTCCGTGTGCTATAGTGTGTAATGTCCTCCAGACGGATTTTCGATCATGGCGGCCAGTCTCAACCTGGACTAGTCATGTGCGCAGGACAGGACTATAGTGCCTCTATTTCCTCACTCTCAAAACCGATGGCAATAGCAATAGCAATCCAACACGACCGGAGAGAGATCAGGCAGGACCAACGGCTTCATGTGCTTTTCGTGACACGTGGGTGAAACACCGCCAACTTCCTGACTCCGGGTGCTACTGAGAATTTCTTGAACAGCGTAAAATAGCACAGCTTAATATAATAGCTGTGCTACGTACGATTACTTTAGATAACCGGAGACCCTTTTACTGAATACGAGGCATGCTATCTTAGTCATCAGGGGTGACAGCACGAGGAGTGGCTTGAGAGACGCCACGGTGTCCTCACCTTCCGCCTGACGCAGGTCCTCACCGGACACGGTGTGTTCGGGAGGTTCCTGCACCGAATCGGGGGAGGAAACGCCGGGTGCTCCCACTGCGAGGATCGACCGGAGGACACGGTGGAGCACACCGTGGAGGTGTGCCCTGCTGGGCGGAGCACCGCCGTGTACTCGTAGCGGCGATAGGCGGCGGCGACCTCTCGCGTCCGGCCCTGGTCGAAACCATGGTCCGGGCGAGACGGAATGGGATGCTGTCACCACCTTCTGCGAAGCAGTGATGCTAGCGAAGGAGGTGGCGGAGCGGGAGAAGGAAAGAGCAACAGCTTTCCTTCCCGACCGCCGCGGGAGACGCCCCGGCGTCGGGGCTACGTCGTGGCCCCTGACCACCGTAGGCGCGGACCTGTGGACGGCGAGCAATGGGTAGCTCACCGTCCGTCCGTCTAACGACGACAGGCCGTGTCGACGGCGCGTTTTGTTCCACGCGCGCCTCAAAGAGCTGTCAGCAGCGTGAAGGGCCCGCAGGCCGACGCCTGCCGGGGCTGCGGGCTGTTCGAAAGAGATACCGCGGCTCCGGAACGTAAGGGCACTGAAGGAACACGGATGGTTTTAGTCAGTAAAAGTCTGACACTCCCTTCCGCTCCACCCACAGCGAAAGGCGTTATTAGATGATTTTCCATCCGCAAAAAAAAAAAAAAAGGGGTGACAGCACATATGCATTTAGATTCTTAATCGAGGATATATGTCGAAGTGCCACAGTCTTTTACCATTAGATGAACTGTGGTTTTTTTTTATAGAATAAGGGTGACAAACGAGCACACAGTCCACCTGATGGTAAGTGGTTGCTGTGGCCTATAGACATCTACATCTATCTTCGTTTGCGAATTTAAATGCAGATGCGTTGTCAGCCGTGAGGACTAAGATAGAATGCCTCCTTTCCAGTAAAAAGGGTCTCCGGTTCTCTACACTCACCATACGAAACACAGCAGCATTAAGCTGCTATTTTACGCTGGTATTCTGTGAGAGCATGGTCCTTCCCCGGTCGAGCCGACCCATTCGTGCTACAACTATAGTATCAATATAGCTGCAGCATGGCTCTACCACGTAAAAAGTTCGTTTGTCAATCTTGTTCTATAAAAAAAAAAACGATCACTAGAACAACGAGGCAGTCAAGTATTCTGTATATAGCGGAGTTCTGCCTATAATTGTCTGCAACATGCACACGTATGAACAAGAACGTCACGCTTATTAATATGACCTATAGTTTTCTATATCACATTTATAATCAGAATACCAAATCAATGTCAAATAAGTTGACAATACGCGAAATGCGAACTAAAAAAAGATCCGCCCACCAAGCATTTTCCTTTCATTAATAACCGCCTTCCGCTCGTCGACCGTGGCGCCGGCGCGTCGACCAATCGATCACGATTCAATTGAAATTTTGTCATTGAAAAATGTCTAATTAACAATAATTGTACCCGTAATAACTATGCTCTCTATAAGTTTTAAGATATTTTTAAATTACTAAGGAAATGCGTCCATTTTATCATAGAGTGGTGGATCTTCATATTGATGGCATGGCTCCACCCAATTGGTATTCAATTTGGGGCAATAATTGTACCCGTAATATCATACCATTCTCATCATCTGGATGTTTGGCGGTCCACCACTGTGCGTTTTACTAGGAGTTTTCTTCCTCGTACAACTTCTCTGTGGAATTGTTTACCACCGGGGATTTTTCCGGACCGATACGACTTAGGAACCTTCAAGAAAAGAGCTTTCTCCTTTCTAAAAGGCCGTCAACGCACCTGTAAATTTGGAAATTGGACGTGATTCTTGTTTGTTTACTGACCTGGCTTTCTTCTGGACTTGTGATTGTGAAACCTGGATATTGTGTTTTGCAAACTCTGCAGCCGTTAAAAACCAGTGATTTGTTTTCTACACTACTTCGGGTAATCCGAATCATGCCTTATCTCTATTCAGCTTAAAAATAGATGGCGCTGTTGTCGAGATCCAGAAATCACCCATGCGAAGCCGGGGTGGATCGCTAGTTCTATAAATAAAAATCAATTGCTGTCCGTTAGTCTCGCTAATACTCAAAAGCGGCTCGACCGATTTTGATGAAATTTTTTGTGCGTTTCAATGGATCCCTAGATGGTTTAGAGAGGTAGAGGTAGATGGCGCTGTTGTCGAGATCCAGAAGTCACTTGTGCGAAACCGGTGCGGATCGCTAGTATTGAATAAAATTATCTTATCCAAACCATTCTTAACAATCCACGATTTCATATCTTACCGAATTATGGACTACCTTGAGAGTCAATCAATTATTGTTCGTTAAATTACTTTACCTTTAGAATGAAGTACTTAGTCGTTGCTATTACAAAGCAATTTTAGTCGAAAGAAAATATTCTTTTTAACTAACACTAAAATTTTGACTCTACATGTCTAAAAATAAGGATTGTAACATTTATTTGCTATAAAATTAAATTTTTATCTTATATTTTATGCCGCACTTGTCGTTGAAAATTATCAAATAAAATAAATCCTTTGCTGTGAAATATATTTTTTTTTAAATATTTCATTTCATTTCAAGGTTCCACTTCAATTGCATGAGAACTGCACACGTGCTTTTTTATTATTTTTAGTGGAATAAGGTACGTCATAATTTTAATATCGTGTAAATAGTTATATTAAAAACTTCAGTATTTACCGCCATTAGGGGTTGAAATGTTTTCTCCAAATTTAATTTAAAAAAAAGAATCAACAAAATTGGTTCATAATGAGGGCTAATAATTTTCAGCTCACCAGATGTCGCTAGTTGAGGCGAAGTATTTTGTTACACAATGTCATTCAATTGAGAAGTTAGTTTTAAATTAAGTTCATCAGTTTCTAGAGTATTATCACGCAGAGCCAAAGCTTCTAAAGAGCTTGTAAAATTTTTACCTATTTTGGTAGGGTTGGCACAGGAGGATAAAATTAAATAAACAAAACGTTTATCAGCATTTTAATAGATACTTAAGATATAATATTTTTTTATAAACTACGTATTCTAAATGTTTTACTTTTATGATTATTGTTCTTCAACAATTACTTGATTAAATGGTAAATTCAAAATTTTATGTAAAGTTTTTTTTAAATAATCTATTGGAAAGCACACGTTTTAATATTTCACTACCAATATTTACAATTTTTCTTCGACGTCAAATTATTCGCAAAATTTTTATTCAAGCAATTCAACAAACGCGGTAATATTGTCGGGAAGTATTATTAAAAACCCGATTGAACACTATCTTTATTAAAATCCTTGTAATTGCTAAAAAATAATCTTTCCCATATTTATAGGTTGTTCGAATCTATTAACGTACAATTTTATTTTCTCACATTTGTGGTATTCGAGACAACATTTTCTATACAAATATCCCGACACATAGACTAAACCATTTTTTTTTCTGGTAAATCAAATAGATAATCACTTGTTCCTACTGTTAACACAGGGGCAGTAACATTGTCAGGTTGCGGTGATGGTGAATTATAATACGTCTGGTTTCATAAGTAACATATCGAAATCGTATTCACAATTAGTATTTTGAGGTTTCCTTAAGCTATTGGTTATAAACATCTTATTGAAGGCAATACTAACTAGACAACATGTTGGTTCCTGGCAGTTACCACCCGCCTGTCTGACTTTTCCAAAGAAATTTTCGAGACAATCTTGATTTAGACGTCTCGTAAATATAAATTAATTTAATTTCTTCTGATTTTAATTCTTCATGAAGTTTTAATAAAGATTTTATAGACACTTGAAATCCGTGAATGAAATTCATGCTATTTGTAACGTCTTTCTGTCTATCACTTCTTATTGATTTTAAGTTCCTGAAAAATGTTAGCATTTCTTTTAAAAACTCAATTTTATAACTATCGCATCGAAAAGTTTTTTTATATTTATTAGGAGATCGCAGTGTACTTGAGTCTAAGAAATCAAACAAATTATTAATTTTATTTACAAAATCAGCGGTATTTCTTGCGGCAACCTCGATAAGATGTAAATCTACGTAAACCATATTTACACTTTTTATATTTCATTTGATACAATTATTCTTTAAAAAGAAAATTTTACTTATTATTTTTTACACAACCCTGAGTTTGAGCACTGGCCGAGCCGTTTTAAAGCTTAAAACTTAAATATAAAAAACATTTAAAAAAAACTTAAAATGTACTTTTTGGGTAATTCATAAACAAAATTGTTACTATTTAAAACAACGTATATGCGTTTGCTCAGGTCCTAATTAGGCTGTAATGTTTTCTTTTTACAAACTAAATTAATTATTTTAATATAACGATATAACTTTAATATAACGTCGACTCAGGTCGCGTCATCACAAACCTTAGTGGTTTTCTATATGCGACTTTTTAGGATAGTTTTTTTGTAATGCTTTGTAATATGGTAAATAAATTTAAAAATAAGCAGTTTCTCTCTGTACGTGACGAGCCGCCAGTGCTTACGCACACACGCGCCTCTAGCTTGTAGTAGTGTACCTATCACAGCGCGGTTGTATGAAGCTTTGTCTCTGTACAGTACGATTTCTTTACTCATGTGGTATTATATTAATCCACATTCCACAAAACAATGTCTTTAATATTTTGCACATTTTTAACTTTTTTATTTTGAATAAAACTATTTTTACGGATTTTATCCCCCGTGACCATGGGTGCTGTAAAGCACCCGAAACGTCGGGAATCAAAATTAGTAAAATTAAACGCGATAAAATCCGTAAAAATAGTTTTATTCAATGTGTAGTGTTCGCGTAAGTATAAGAAATCATTATGTAAACTTTTTTATTTTTTTACTTTTAGTAATATACATAGTTTGGTTTATTCATTTCTTATCTAATTGATATAAAATATAACTAATATTACAGAAAGAAACATTGACTCTTGCATTTTTTCTAACAAGGTAACTTCCCCACTATGTAATCTTCAAATATTCCACCTCATTCCAAAGGTGCGACGCCGTAACATACGGGTACATACAAACAAACTGTCGAATTCTAAACCTCCTCCTTTTTTATTAAGTTGGTTAAAAAGCGAGGAGAATCGAAAAGTGAAACAGCTAATAGTGGCAGCCACAGATGCCAGTACTTTATTTATTGGTTGGTAACATTTATTAAAATAAACAAGAATAAAAGCGGAAAATTTTATGAACTCTTGGTAGTTATTGGTTTTATTTGGGTTTGTTATTTGCAGAGAAATTATGTCTGGTTAGAATCTACCATCCAGTCGTTAAGCTGCATCCATCTTTTACTGAGATATGATACCACAACACACACAGAGCTAGGCTAATGACAGGATATGAAGCTTTTCATCTTGACCCTCACATGTGATTATGATCTATAATATCTCAATATTAGTGCTGTTGCTGTGAGCCATTTTTTCTCTTTTTGGTATTTGTGGAATGCCGCGAGCTGATCAAGGCGGCGAGGGTAGATGCAAAAACCGGTAATGTCACATTTTAATCTAATAATGATAACACACTGTTTATATTACTCTTTAATTCCGTCCTCCGTGGTGGCACTACACCGGAGGCGTGGAGCAGAAGTGCGGTGGTCTTGTTCTTCAAGAAATGCGACAACGCTCTCTTGACAAACAACAGACCGATTGTTTTTTTTCTGAGCCGCGTCTACGTGCTGTTTTCGAGAGTCATTACGAATCGTCTCGCATGCAGACTCGACGATTTCCAGCCTCACAAACAAGCCGGTTTCCGAAAAGGCTTTAGCACCATAGACCACATACATACCCTTCGGCAAATTGTACAAAAGTTCGAGGAGTACAATTTGCCACTATGTCTGGCGTATGTGGACTATGAGAAAGCCTTTGATTCCGTCGAAATTCGGGCGGCGCTGCAGTCGCTTCAGCGGTTCCTAGTTGACTGTCGGTATATCGAAGTGTTGAAGTGTTTGTACAGTAGGGCTACGATGGCTATCCGAGTACAAAACCAGAATACGAAACCTATCCAACTGCAGAGAGGTGTAAGACAGGGTGACATTATATCCCCGAAACTGTTCACCGCTGCATTGGGAGACGTTTTCAAGCTTCTGGACTGGAAAGGATACGGTATTAACATCAACGACGAGTACATCACTCACCTTCGATTTGCCAACGATATAGTCCTTATGGCAGAATCGCTGGAGGACCTAAGCACTATGTTCAATGACCTCAATAGTGCCTCCCAACGGATAGGTCTTAAGATGAACATGGACAAAACAAAGATCATGTATAACGTCCATGTCACACCTATGCCGGTAGCTGTTGGGAGCACTAAGCTCAAAGTTGTTGACGAGTATGTTTACCTGGGACAAATAGTCCGACTAGGTAAGTCCAACTTTGACCGAGAGGTTAATCAACGGATTCAACTCGGCTGGGCAGCGTTCGGGAAATTACGGCACATCTTCTCCTCAGGTATACCTCAAAATTTGAAAACGAGACTGTACAACCAGTGCGTGTTGCGAGTGATGACCTATGGAACTGAGACGTGATCCTTTACTGCTGGCCGGATGAGGAAGCTCAAGGTCGCTCAGCGAGCTATGGAGAGGGCTATATGCTCGGAGTTTCTCTGCGTGATAAACTTAGAAATGAGGATATCCGCAGTAGAAACAGAGTGACAGACATAGCCCAACGGATTAGTAGAAACGAGGCATTCCATCTTAGCCTCAGGGATGACAACGCATCTGCGTATCCATTCTTAATCGAGGACAGATGTAGATGTCTATAGGCTACTGCATCTTCTTACCATCAGGTGGACTGTGTGCTCGTTTGTCACCCTTATCCTATAAAAAAAGACTACGCCAATGACAAGACGATTGCGACACATTTTTAAGAGTCACAGACACACCCCGTACACGAGGTTCAACACCCGTGATACGGGGCGTTTCTAATTATTGCGACCCGTTAACAAAATTGCGATAGTGATAAAAGCCGAGGTTCATACCTCCTTCTGAGGGGCCCTTGAATCGCATCGAGCCCCCCCCCCCTAGCTTGAGGAGCCTCACTCCGAAAGCAGGGGCCGGGGTGCCTCGGGACTGCAGAATCGTTGCACTCAATAGCTCGTAGGTCCTCGCTTACGAGCCTAAATTCGATGAAGCTGTCAAGGCCGCAGGGCCAACAGCGTACACTTTCAGAAAAAAAAAAACATTTTTAAGATAATAAGTAGGTAAATCTTTTGTACAAAACATTTGGCAACCCCTGATCTAAAGAAAACCATAAGATTAAAAGTAGACTTTGTAGATTCTGCTGTCAGAGTGATTGGATATATTTTTGTTTTGAGCTTCGTTAATATTTTTGCCGTCTTCTGTGTTTGTCGATATATAAATTTGTGTTGTGTTGTTCATTACTTATTGGTTGGTAAGTAGCGATAGTTAATTAATTTATGTATTCTTAACTAACACGATGGACGTCGACGGGGTGGATTCGGAACCACCGGATAAAGACAACCCATCTGGTTTCGGTCCCTCTAAACGTAAATGTACAGACATAACACCAAGCATTCATAAAAAAAAGTTGGTCATGAAGATACGCCTTCAGCGTCATATCAAAATATTTACACCCACCCTGATTTTTGGATAAGAAAAAATACACAGATAGTGATAAAGGACCTTTTACAATTCACCTTAAGGGTTTAGAACCCGACCCTTCATCTGGTTATACAATCCGTCCTGTCAAGATCGGCCATATTCTACCCCAAAATAAGGTTTCCAATATTGAAAAACAAAACATAACGAATTTAGGTTGTAACGGGGTCTCAATAGCTTTTAGAACTGCTTCAGTTGCCAATAACTTTATTGAATCATCTTTTCTTGCTAAATACAAACTATCAGCAGTCATTCCAACCTTCAATGTTACCAGAATGCTACCATTTTGTGGGAACCATGCAACAAGAGTGCGCTTAAAACTTTGGATCAAATTCAAGTAAAATGCCTTCGCATTATAACAGGAGGAATGAAATCTACCCCCACTAATGCCCTCCAGGTCGAGTGTGGTGAGGGTCCTCTCTTTCTTCGCAGGCAGTACCTATCAGACAAATTCTGGTTCAAAAAGTGTTTTCTTCATAACCATCCACTGTTCCACATACTACACTCACTTTATCAGCAAATTTCAATTTCCCCATACTGGCGACATAAAGATGCCTTTTAAAAAGCTATATAAAGTTTGTAAATATTCAATCTCCAATTTACCAAAATAGCATCAACTTACTCTTCTCCATTCCTACGAAGCACTAGTTTTAATCCAAACGTCATCCTTGACCTTGGACTTGACAAGAAAACCATTGACCCTAACAGTAAATTAAAGAAAATCATCTCAGAAAATTGGCAAGACTGGATCATTATGTACACAGACGCTTCAAACAAACAAAGATTGTGTAGGTTCTGCAGTTTGGATACCTAAATATCGAATTATTTTAAATTTTAAGTGCCCACCTGAATCATCAGTTTTCACAGGTCATTCTATTGCCATTTTAGAGGCAATCCTATATGCCGAATCTCATAACCTGGAAAATACCTTAATTATCTCTGACTCTTAGCTGTCTCCAAATTATTATCTCAGCTCCTTCCACTCTAAATCAAATCCTTCCCTACCCTCTTTATTAAAAATCATTATAAAATGTCACAAAAGGCCTAAAAGTTGTTTTGGCTTGGATACCAGGCCACTCCGGGATACATGCTAATGAGTGTGCTGATTTCTTGGCTAAGAAAGCGACACGAACAGGTACCCTCTCTCGGTACCAAATTTTCCCCCATGACTTGCTTCCACTAGCAGGATCTGACTTTATGGCATCTTGGCAGTCTCTGGGACCAAACTAAAAACATAAAATGTAAACACTACGCTCGGGTTCAAGACGTAATCCCATACAAACCTCGGTTTTTCCATTATCGTGAAGCCAACAAATTTACTACATCAACCGTTTGCCGTCTTTGCTTCGGTCATTCTTGCACACCGGTACACCTAGCCAAATTAAGGATAAGGGATAATTCTTCATGTGAATGTGGTCTTGATGAAGGTTCCACCGATCACATATTTTTTTGAATGTCCACGACTCAAGTTCTCCTTGTATGATATCCTTCCCCAAAACATCCCTCGTCCTACTAATTCTACCTGACTGCTGTCTCTCGTGTTCTCCTCGTTTGTTCATATTTTATGTGATTTTATTTATACTAATAGTATTAAGTTGTAACATAACCCCAATCATTGTTGGTGGTAGTATTATAAATGTTTGTGTTGTCTCTTGTTGTAGATTAGAAGCCAATCACAAAAAAATGACTTGACATTGGCAGAATTATTTTAAGAGAAGCCATAAAGTAAAGAAGAAGAAGATTAAAAGTAACTAATTTTACGAATTTTATCGCGTTTAATTTTAACTTTTTACTTCCCAACGTTTCGGACGCTTTATCATGGGGGGTGGGGAAGGTATTTGACGCTCTGATGTCATATTTACGAAAGCTACCTTCAACTTTTAAAAGACCATGAGATCATTTAGCAACAGCCATATCCCAAGGAAATAACGAGGAATGTGTCACGTCGTGGGTAATTGGCTAGTCATGGTCTCATGGACTAAACCGATGGGTCACTTGGGCGACGAACATATCCTGCTCAGTACTAAGTTAATATGACATTATACAATAAATGCCGTGCAGTGTCGGCGTAAGAAAATCTACTAAATGGGGTGTTAAATCCCCCCACCGAGGCAATCCATGTGGGAGACCTATGTTCAGCAGTGGACTTCTGTAGGCTGTAATGGACGGATGGATGAGATTGTGGATTTTCTTACGTGTCTTGGAGTAGCGACAAGAGAAACGAAATAGATTTGCAATTGCCAACCCGACTACCAAGCGTGGCAACTGTAGCAAATATGCTCTCGTGGGGCATTTATAGCTATAGACTTGGGTCTAGACCTACGTTCAGCAGTTTTGATATACTACTGTAACGATATAATAATTTTGGTTGTATAATCTATCAAGAAAACGGCAGAGTACTCGTGTGTCGATATAGCGTGATGGATTCACGTCACCACCATATGACATGATCAATATAGTAGGCAAAGAGTATACATGGTGGTACAGGACGATTGACATTTTTTTAAACCACGTATTCAGTTCATAATTCATAGTTCAGACACCTCTGCGTTGAAATTTATTGTCAGTTATTAAAAGAAACATCTGCTGTTTCCTACAAAAGTGCAATACATACGCAGTCAAAATGTTCAATTTTTTTTAAAATACCCGCGGTATAATTTTAACGCAGTGGGGTGCGGGTCATGTGCGGAATACGTGGTTTCAATTAATGTCATAATGTCATCACCACTCCGTATAATCACTACGTTTTAGTAGATAGTAGGTTAGCCGTTTCTTTCAATTATTCCTTTTATTGTTACTGCAACTTAAACGTAAGTGTATACAGTTACAGCCTATCTAATGTCCACTGCTGAACATAGGCCTCCCAATAAATTGTTTCATAGAGGGGATATTTGCCATTTTATATTTTTTATTTTCCAGTTTCTTATTTTTAGTTGTCATAATGAAGACGCATCTCCTGGACAGTTTCTCCCTGTCTCTTACGACACCAACGGTACAATATGGAGTAGTGGAAACATAGGTATATATATATAAATAAAAACATTGTTTTGATGAATATTTTATTTTCATCGACATGTCACACAAAAAGTTTCAGAAGTTTTACAAAAATGCCCATTTTAGTTATTTTAGTGCCAACATCAAATCGCGTTCAAAGAAGCTAGTGACGTTGGTTCATAATAGATTTTGGTTCATAATCCAGTATTAAATAAATCATTAGCTCAAATTCTATAGAAAGTCATTCAAGATTAGACCAAAATACTGTAACACACATTACGTCACATGTACCAATTTACTTTCTTTTAGTTCAATTTTGAATAAAACTATAGGATGTGAATAAATTATAAATAATCGATTATTAAACATCACTATGTTTTACCAAACTTTTGCTGAGTGATATTAAAAATGTATAACGTGCTTTTCAATGATTTTATATTAACCAAGTCCATTCTTTACGTCTATAATTAAATTCACATGAATAAAATGTCATATCTGGTTCCAGATATTCAAAGATTACATTAAAAGAAACAATTGTAACTTAGAATTTCTATTGTAAACATATTTCCATCTTAAACTAGACAGAAATTAGTATTACTTAAAAAATGAATACATCTATATTATTAAAAAGCCCCCTCTAAGGTTAAAAACTAATTTAGTTAAAATTGGCCCAGACTCCAAATATAAGTTTAAAAAGAACATAGTAAAAGGAATACAACTATTTCCACAGAACAGCTTCAGAAGTCGGTGTTAAAACAAAGCGTAATATGGAAGAATTATTTGACGTGGCGCAGTGGCTTAATAATGTTCGAACCCGCACGGAATCAGTATTTGTATAGCCTACAAATAATTGTTCCGCGTCTGGATGTTGTCCTTGTGAAATTTATGTTCGTAAACTGCCTTGTAAGCTCTCTTCTCCTTGAAAGGTTCTCGAGTGGCAGCCTCGTACCGGTAGGCGAAGTGTAGGACGGCCCCCCCACTAGATGGAGTGACGACCTGGTAAGATATACAGGAAGTCGATGGATGCAGGTGGCTTAGCACCGTGCTTTGTGGTATTCATTGGGGAGGCCTATGTTCAGCAGTGGACTTGTGAAGGGTTGTAATGATGATGATGATGATGAAACTGCCTTCACGATACAGGAGAAAATCTTAGTATGGAGGTAACATTTAAGAAAAAACCCGACTTCAGAAGTTGTTATGTGGAAATTATTTTATTATTTTTGGTCCTTTGAAGTCAGCTTTTATTATAACTTAGAAAAAATTCTAACAATTTCTACTAAAAACGTTTAACATTGACAATTTGTCCCAAAAAATTTTTTCAAATGATATACAACCTTACTCATAAAAATCGACGTCAACTTTATGAAATGCTTGCCTCTCTCTCTCTCTCTCTCTCTCTCTCTCCAAAATAACAATAGACAGAGACAGATATAGTGATATATACTTAAGTAAGTGATAATAAACGATTAGGAGGAGTAAGGCCACTAAGTGTTAACTACTTGCCATAAACATTGTAGGCATATTCCTAAAACTCTATCGACCTTTGCCTAGTAGATATACTACGTCATATTAAAAAAGAATTAAAGAAAAACTCCAGACTAAACTATTGAATTCACATGTTTGATCTCTTACGGGCAAAGAACGCTGAATCTAATTTGTCTTAAATAAAACTTATTTTACGGATTTTATCGCGTTTAATTTTTAACTTACTTTTCGGTTCGGTGCTGTAAAGCAGCCGAAACGTCGGGAATTAAAAATAAGTTGAAATTAAACGCGATAAAATCCGTATTTAAAAAAAAAAATGTCGAAAATTCGCGTAAATATAAGAAGATCAAATATAAAGATAAGAAATAGTTAATTTGTCGTATTAATTATTGTGGATTGTGATATATATATTGAATTCAGAACGCTGAACCTAATTCATCTTATCAGTTATTGTGGCATCATCATCACCGTCTTAAATGAAGTTGTAAAGGTTAAAGTGACCAGGCGATTTCTCTACAAACTAGGAGGGATGTAAGATGGTAGAGGTGGTAGATGTATATGAGAAATATGGGATTTTGATTTGGTAAGGAGTTCAATAAAAACCTCAGTGTGATGAGGACGAGCGACGACGACGCGAATGCTTCGGACTGTGCCGCGACCTGTGAAAGAAAAATGTATAAAACTAGCGATCCTCCCCGGCTTCGTACGGATAATTTTGATTACTGGATCTCGACAACAGCGCCACCTACCGGGTCCATTGATTGTTAATCTAAACCACTCTTGAATCAATTTAATCACACACACAAAATTTCATCAAAATAGGTCCAGGCGTTTAGGAAGAGTTGAGTCACATATACACGGACAGAAGAAATATATATATAAAGATTAACTAAATTGACGCAGTGATTGGCTGCAGTGCCGCAGGTTTGAATCCCGCACGGAACAAGTTTAGTTTCACAATTGAATCCGGTAGGTGGCGCTGTTGTTGTAATGCAGAAATCATATAATTAATTAAAATGTACCAATATTGTTAGTTGTTAACTGCTAGTTGTACCTTGGGCTGGAGCTGCGTTTCCTGTCGGATGATCTCTTCCGCTTCGAACGCTTCTCATCCTCAGAGTCTGAGGAATCGCTCGACGGCCCATGCTTTTTCTTCTTCACTTCTACAAAATGAATGATTTCACTAAATTATATTGTAATCATCTTCATCACCACAGCCTATCAAAAGTCCACCGCTGAACATAGGGATTCTCATAAATTGCTTCATAGGGATTTTACCATAGTTCCACGCTAGACAGTAGGCATGGGTAATACCATACCACTCTTAAGTCTTGACCCTATATTAAATCGTATCTATGTATTGGATATGAATATCTGATATTGAATCTAAATATTTCAATATCTATGCATCGGTTGATATCTGTGTGAAGGCGCACGGACGGATACGAATGGTACCGAACATTGCTGACCTCAACCGACACGAACATCGCATCGGCGCGTACGCCGTTTAATAAACACAGACAATACAAGTGGTAAAATAAAAAATAGTACAACCGACTTCAATATAAATAAAATGAGAACATCATCAATGTAGTCGAAGTCAATTAAATACGCATTATTAAGTATAACTCAAAAACTACTGGTCAGATCTTGATAAAATTTATATGGGACCACATGGAAAGCCCCAGCTTTCAAATAAAAAAAGAATCATCAAAATCTGTTCGCCTAGAAAAAAGTTCTGAGGCTGAAACTTTTTTGCTGAAACACATTAAAAAAATAAAGTAGAATTGAGAACCTCCTCCTTTTTTTGAAGTCGGTTGAAAATTTGTAAAAGACAAAAATTGTATGTCGCCACATAATAAACACAAATTGTGTGGCAGTGGCAGTGGCAATCGCTTGCACAGGCTGGCATTCATACTCACCGGCTGCTTTGCTTTCGCGGACGCGTTGTCTGGATTTGATGAGGCGGACGATTTCCATCAGCTCCTTGCGGGCTTCGTTCCGCTCCGCCTCCTGGAAACAATACACGTATTCGAACTAATTTAGTCAATAATCAATTTAAAGTAAATGTTAATTTCCGATTGCACCTTATTGTATTTATAAAATCTAGATTTGACATTAATTTTATTGATATCCAAATAGTAATCTTCTTATTAAATTTAATTCAATTTACTGACGTGGTAGAGCCATGCTGCAGCTATATTACTGGTATAGTTGTAGCACGAATGGGTCCGCTCAACCGGGGAAGGACCACGCTCTCACAAAATACCAGCGTGAAATAGCAGCTTAACACTGCTGTGTTTCGCCGGAGACCCTTTTTACTGGCATTCCATCCGTAATGTTGCTTGTGAAAATTAATACATTTAATGAGGTATTGTTAAGTATGTACTTAATCAAATCTTATGAGATTTTAAGATGTTAGTGAATAAATTAATAAATAAAAATGTTGACGACTGCATCATTAAGTGCAGACCATGTCTAAAGTTTAGTGGTGGAGCAAGGGAACCCACTACCCCATATCATCCCGTGGGCGTCGTAAAGGCAGCAGCATCTTCCTGATAACAATTCGCGTGGCAAATATCCCTCCAAAAAGCACTAAATCGGTATCCATACAACCCAAGTCAACGTAATCGTATGTGGAAGGTATCAAAGTCCGTGGAAAATGCAAAAGTTGTAAGGGTATCAGAAAATCAAAATAGCATAGTACAATACATGGGCATGCAACTTAGAACATTATTTTAGAACAAAATGATATATTTTTTGTGTCCATCTATATTCCGGGACACTAGGCTAGATTTAATTTTAATCTCACTAGAGGCACGCTTATACATTAAGTCTATGCATACGCATAATCCATGCACTACGCAGTTAGTGGCGGTTAGTTAGTTACTGGTAGCAACTATTATTTATTTTGTGCTGATAGTTAACCTTAAATTGATATTAATATTTATTGAACATTATTCCGATTTCTCGCACGTTTTATGTGTTATGTGTTTTCTTTCATAATAATTAATATTTTGCGGCCCTGATTTGTTTTTGTTTATTCGATTTGCGCAAAACTGTGAGTGTAATGAAACCAATGTGTTTTTAAATGTGATCAATTTGGTAAGTACTTATAAAGTATTCGCATAATTTTACGGTTTTATTCACTTGAAAACAGCCACAATCTAAAAATCGAAGGTTCAAGGCATGGGCTGTAATAATTAAAAGTCCACTGCTAGATTGTCTTATAGGTTATAAGTACTATTTGGCATAGCTGCCACGATTAGCAAGCGGGTTGTTGCTCATCCTGTTTCAGGTTCTCTCCAGTAATTGTTCCAGTTATTATGACACTAGATAGTACTAAACTTATTGCATGATAATTTATATTATATTCTTTTATATTTTATCTTCCCATCAGCCCACATCTCTGTAACCCATTCTTGGTCTGTATATATACTTCTGGCGCAAGATGGTTTTAATATAATCTATCAGGAAAGATATTCTTTCTGGCATTTACCATAGTAGTCTGAATTCTGGACTAAGTTTGTCTTCAATTTTATTAAAAAACAGCATCACATTTGTTACAACTTTGATAATTAACAAATGTGATAGGCTAAATATAATAACATTTTTTGAGTTTATTTTTAAAAAAACCGTTACCCCCACACTAGGATTTTCTCCTGTATAGTGGAGGCAGTTTACAAACATAAATTGCACAAGGACAAACATCCAGACCCAGAACAATTATTTGCAGGCCATACAAATACTTGTTCCTTGTGGGATTCGAACCCGCGGCCCCAGCGCAGCAACTCATTGCTAAGCCACTGCGCCACAGAGCAGTCATACAATAATAACACAATACAATAATATAATTAATCTTTCAATAATGCAAAGTACAAATTCAACTGAATAGTGATATGGACCAGCATTATCAATTCTAAGGTATGGGTTCTACCCTCATGAAATCTGTTCCAGTGTGGCACGGGGGCAAATTTTTTATAATATTATGCATGTTAGTTGGTGTATCCTTAGAATAGAATAGAATATTTTTGTTTAATACAAATTATTACGTAATACTTATTAAATTTAAGAAATAATATACAATTATTTATATCAATTATAATAAAAACATCATAGTAGGGATCACCTCATTTCCAGAGATTTTTTAAATAGAATAAGGGTGACATGCGAGCACACAGCCTACCTAATGGTAAGTGAATACTGTAGCCCATAGGCATCTAAATCTATCCTCAATTAAGAATCTAAATGCAGATGCATTGTTTCCCATGAGGACTAAGATGGAATACCTTGTATCCAGTAAAAAGAGCATTTGGTCTTCAACACTTACAGTATAAAATACAGCAGCATTAAGCTTCTCACTTATCTAAGTGAGAGTGAGGCCCTCCCCGGTCGAGCCGACCCATGACATTCCAATACAATCTGGTCTATGCTGTCATCATTTCATCTGGTCTCTTTATGCATACCTGATTGTCATATTTTTTTCAGGTACAATTATTAAAAGATGAATGTAAAAAAAGAAAAATGTAAAATAAACAAAATAATGATTTTAAAAATTCCATAATGAAGGTGAAACATGCAGCTCAAGTTTTTAGTCAACGAGTATAAGGAGCTCTACAATTTGTGCAAGTAGGTATATATATATACTTTGTTAAACAATATTCAGATGTTTGAATTAAATGAAATAGAAATTCCGAAAGAAGAGGAAAGAGATAGAGAGATAAGTATAGATGAATTAATGGAAGCAGGTAAGGCAGCCAGATATGATAGAGTATCACTGAAATGCCAAGGGCTGGAGAGGGAGGTGACAGACCTGCTGTACACCTTGTTTAATTTGTGTTGGGAACTTAAGCAGGAACTGGGAGACTGGTGCAAAGCCATGATAATCCCAATATATAAGGGAAGAGGATCGCAGCAGGACTGTAAAAACTGCCATGGTATCAGCCTTCTTAGCATTGTGGGAAAACTGTATGCTAAGGTACTAATTGAAAGAGTTATGAAAGATACTGATGGAAAAGGTATTTGGGCGTTTGTGGACTTGGAAAGGTTCATGACAGAGTGGACAGGGATGTGTTATGGCAAACACTGAACTCATTTGGGTTGAGCGCGGGGTTGATACAGGCATTGAAGGTATATTCTCTATATATATCTGTATAGGGATTCCAGTGCTTGTATCAGGATCAACGGGGCCTACTCGGACTGGTTTGGCATCCATAAAGGTGTCGGACGGGGCTGTGTGGCTTCCCGTGGCTGTTCAACCTATTTATGGACAGTTGTTTGAAAAATTGAAAGTTGAAAATGTGGGTTAAGAATGGGTGAGTTAACCGTCAAATGCCTTTTGTACGCCGATGATCAAGTCATAATTGCGTCGTCGGCGGCCGAGTTGCAAATGATGGTTACATTAATGAACAGGTCATTAAAAGAAAGGGGAATGAAAGTTAACGCAAGTAAGACCAAAGTTACTGTTTTTGAAGGAGAAGAAAGTAATACGATATGTTAAATAAGAATAGAAGGGGAATTGGTCGAGCAAGTAGATGAGTTTGTGTATTTGGGATGTGGATTTAGCAGGGATGATAGATATGAATAAGGATATAGAACGACGAGTGAACGCAGGAAATAGAATAAATGGGGCTCTACGCTCTATTGTGGAAAGTCAGAATGTGTCCAAAAAAGCATGTATGGCAATTCACAATGCTGTGTTAGTCCCTACTTTAATGTATGGTACTGAAAGTTGGGTGTGGCAGAAGAAGCACGAGAGTAGAATAAATGCATATAGAAATACGGTCATTAAGGAGTATGTTAGAGCTGAATCTGAATGACACAGAGAGAAATTGTGTAATAAGAGAAGAGTGTGGTTTGCAAGATGATGTTGTGATCAAAATTATATGAAGTTGACGCCTCCTCTGTGTTTGTATATTATGTAGTCATGAATTGATGGACCGAATCACACGAATTGTAACCTTTCGGGGGGAAAAAATAAGATTTTACTGGTATCCCAACCTATATCAGCTCCACTGGCAACACTAACTAATGTCATTGTGAATTTATATTATTGTTTGTTTATTTTATACTATTTCAAATGCGAACGCTAATATTAATCTTACATAATAATGTTCTATTACAAAAAATGGCAAAAGTTTTTGAATGTATTAGTTTGTTGACTTTCTAAAATGTTCAATTCTTTTAGGACGAGAAGGGAATGAATGCTGGTGCTATGTATAGTAGAAATTAATGTATTCTCTTATTAAAATACTTTACCTATCTAGCTGTCTGACTTATTGCAGGAATATTATACGCTATTTTGCAAATTAACAACTAATTTACTGAATTTCATACAGTTTTAGTGACATACATGTGATATTGTGAGGTAACTGTTAATATATGTACTCATATTTTTTTCTATAGAATGGTATAACTAGCAAAGATTGTTTTGTTTTGGTGAAATTCAGCTGTGTAAACCAAATTGTATTTCAGCTTTGATTGTATTCTAGTAGATTTTTTTCATCCTATAAACACCAGAAAAGAACCCAAATCATAATAGGAAGAACAATAAGTAAATTTCTTACTTTTATGGTAGCACCCACCCCAATTTTTAGACAATAGACATACTAATTGTATATAGTGATAAGGGCTTAATGACTATTTTCATGCTTTACATACATAAATACCTTCCTCACAGTACTGCCGCAGCAAGGTAAGTTTTGACGTAACCTATGGACAGTCCTCAAATGAGATGTTACATAACAGTTGTTTATCAGGGTAAGAATTTTAATAAGTCGGTACTTTTTTAACAAGGTAGTATCAGGCTTATGAAGATTAGAAGGTCCTTCTTCTTTATTCTGTGTTTTAAGATTGTGGAGAACAATGCATAAAGCTTAAGGATGGTCCATGAATTTTATGCATTTATATTTTTCTAATAGCAAATGCTTCATACTTTAGTTTATCTATTAACTTTAGATAACAAACTTAGAGACAATTTTCCTGTAGGTTTAGGAATTTAATTCCCATTTTATTTCCTCATGAATTTTTCTTGATTTTTAAGGTAAAAGAAATACATATATTTTACAAGATTAATTTTACAAGCTATGTCACTTGATGTGGTTATTACACTTATATGGTTTATGTATGATATAGCTGTAGTGTTATAACTAATTACAGCTGTGGGATTTTAGCAAAACATTATAATTCAAAGTAAAGATTAAAGTAGTACCCGCCTATCTTGTATTTAATATTTTATTGCTTCTTTATTACTTTAACGGTACTCATAACATTTTATTTATTTGCAGAAGAAGTTACTGCACAAGAATGTGAAGATGCGGCAGATATACTTCTCCTGTTTGATCAATTGTTTGATTATTTTAATGGAGGTTCCTATAACAAAACGTACAAGATCTATAAAATTGTGTAAAACAAATTCAAGATTACGGCACTATGGACTTATAAAAGTAGATAACTAATCGCAAGATATTTTATGATACCTTAATTTTGATGTTATGGAAAAACTTTTGCTTTTACAGATAACCATTTCTATTTTGGTATTTTAAAATAATAATTTTGCCTTGATTTCAGGTTATTAAAACATTTTTTAAATTATTTCTAAATTATTTTCTTTTAATAGTGCAAATAGTTAGAATACCCTCTAATAATTTATCAAGGTACATAATTTGTCATTATTGTGTTTTATTTTATCATTATTGATTCTAATATGTCTGCCTATTAATATTTTATTTATATTATTGCACCAGCTCTTAGGCCATCTTTGAGAGTCTGAACTATGTACAATTATTTTGATCAACAAATTGATGATAAGGGTCCATACTTTTTCATGTTTGTCATGTTAAGAATTAAAATTTGATATTTATTAACAATTTAATGATTTGAAATATTCCATTTTGGCGGAATCATTTGTTAAATGTTTTAATTATTTTTGTTATATCTTCAATACTTTATGTAAAGTTTTTGAAAATCATAAGTGTTTTCTTGAAAAATTACAAAGTTTATGTATTTGCTTGGGGTGAGAGGATTACTCATTGTAATAGATAAAACTTTCTTCCACAGCATATATGTGCTGAATTATGTTTTAGAAACTTTTATAAAACTTACATTGTAGAAATTAAAGAAAATCAAACCAAATTGACTAACTTCAGTAAGTCAGTAATATCTTCAGTATCTGTGCTCTCTAGGGGCAATTAATAATGTTTTGAAAATAAAATCAAAACAAAGTTGATAAAGACAAGTATTTATTTAACATTAATCATTAATATGTTTCAGTTGTAAGACTTACTTGCACAAAATCTAAGAACACTGATACACGTTGGTTAAAATTTGTGCTTAACTCTTTATTTTAGGTATTTTATCATGTAGCACCATAGGTTTCTGTCAGCTTACATATCCATCATTCAGTAGTTCATTTACTCCGCATCAATATCTAAGAGTAATTATAAATGCTCCCATTTAGCTGTCTACTATGTCATGCTGTAAATCTTAATTCTTTTGAAAATAAAATTTCCTTTCAATAACTAGGATCAAATAAAGAGAATTGCTTAATTATTTTAAATTACAAAAGCATTATTGCTGCCTTTGTCTTATTAACTTAATTATTGCTTACTTTGGTGTTAATTGTAAATTGATCATAGACACCATTTAATCATGTTTGTTTATAAATCTCTTATTATATGTATTTTTTAATTACTGCCAGAGTAGCATTTTGCAAAATCTATAACAAATTGATAGCTTATTATGAGCTTTCACCTATATCATTAAACCAAAACATGTTCATCGTCATATTTTCACTCTAACATCCCCAGTCTTAAAACCTATGACAGTTGCATTGTAATGTAGTGAGGAACACTAGCATCTCATCAAACATTAAACACAAGCACTCCGCTATGCTCACGCTTTGTTTTTCATTTACTTAAATACAATTTGGTTTATATCTGGTTTAATTAGTATTTATTTAAGGATGTCCATCTTGAGGACAAAGTGGACAGTTTCTAAGAATCTATATCTTATAAGGCTTACATATTGAAAATGCCAACAATTTGTCTTTAAAATTGTATGATCTTCCACAACATTTATGTTATACTGTACTTACTAAACCATTAAGTAAGTAATTAACTGCATATTCAGGAATATGTGGGTGTGCATAGTCAAAGGTATCAAAGTTTTATTAAATATTTTTTTCTTGGTATTCTTTTTGATGCTTTATGTAGTCTCTTTTCCACAATTTTAAGATTGATAATAATTTCACAAATTGTTTGTAAACTTGTATTATATAAGTACGTTATAATATATAAAATGCTTATTTTGTAAAAGAAATATTATACAGATCACATATAAACAGTGATATAGTGGGCATAACAAAGTCACTTTTGTAAATTGTTTTTATTTTTAAAAGTATACTTATTACACACATATTTAAAAAAATGTTATGTAACTAAAATATGATAACGTTATCAAGTACATATTTTAAAGATTAATAATGCTGCTCAAAATATATCTTTTATTTTAATTTAAAGATGCACCACTATAAACAATTATTTGATACTAATTCATGAAATTTTGGAAGAGGAGCAAAACTTTGAGCGGATTCAAATACCAATGTAGAGCATTGGTATTTGAATAATATATATTAAATAGGAAGGAGTTGAGTCTTGTGGATACCACTGTTTTTCTTGGTATTACTATAATACTATTGGGGTCATGCGACTGACATTGAAGTTATATTTGTTTTGCGATAGAGAGCCGTACAGGCGATTTATAACAAATTGTAGGAGTACCTTCGAAAAAAATTTAAATAAATATACATATTAACTTTGGCATCACAATATCTTTATAAAAATGTGATGTATGTACATTAAAACATAAAGCTTTGATAAGAATAAAGATGTTCATACTTTAAACACTAGGAAAACATAAGCTTGTAATACCAGTTACTAGACTCAACAGAATTGGTAATTCATTTATGGGGCAATGTATACGCTTTTACAACAAAATCCCAGAAAATGTACAAAATTTGTCAATAAACAAGTTCAAATGTTTGATTAAAGGAAAAATGTACAAAAAGTGTTATTATAATGTCAAATAATACATCAATGAAAATAACCCATGGGAATGAGGTGATCGCCACCATGCTGGTACTATTAAAATTTATTTAAAGTACAAAGAAAATTATTGTAAAGTGAAATGTTTAAAGAAAGTCCCGTTGGTTCTTCCCAGGACAGGTATTTTCGAACCAGTGGTAAATAAAAATTACTCCATAAGTATTATGTAATAATCTATGTTGAATAAAATTATTCTATTCTATTCGTTGTAATATAAGATATTTACTAACCAGTAGGGACATTGTATAAAGAAGTTAATTTATATTGTGCAAATATTGTTAAATTTAACACATCTAATGTTAATCAATAACTAAGCAAGAATTTATAAACAATAAACGTTTTAAAATAACCGGTTTTATTTTTGTAATAGGAACTAAGAATTAGGACAAGAAACATAAACAACTGTTAATTACATTGCATCACTTGTGCATAAGTGCTGCAATGTAATTAATGGTTGTATATAAAATAAAATTTGTTAAGTGCAAATAAAGGCGAGCTTAAAGCACTTTTAATTTAGCGCCATCTGTTAACCAAGACAGCGCAATAACGAAAATTAAATTTGAGTTGCCCATCTATCTCTAGTATATATACAGTAATCTATGGTACAATGTGCAAGAGCAAACGAACGACTGCAAAGTCAAACAAATGACAGCTTGTCATTCATTAATTTTTTTCATCATGTCGTTCATTTTTTTTTATATTTTTGGCATGGCTTCTGGGCCTTTGTGCCATTGTAAAACACGTTCCGTCTCCAAAGGTAAAGATAGTAACATTACTTTTTACTTTTTTTCCTGGCTTTATTTGAAAATTCAATTATGCGATACGAAATAAGCAAAAAAAATGCTATTTTATAAAATATTTTACATCACTAGACGCGTTAGAAAATTTTCAGGTCAAGACTGGACATGTTTCTCTTTAATTTTAAATTATTTTTAAATAAAAGTAGCCTAAATTACTCCTTATAACATCGCTATCTGCCACTGAAAGTCCCATCAAAAGCCAACCGTTTCGGAGATTAGCCGGAACAAACAGACAGATAAAAATTTTAAAAATTGTGTTTTTGTTATAAGTACCGTATATACATTCATATGAATTTAGTGAAAAGCTGTTATTTCGATATTACAAGCAGACACTCCAATTTTATTAATTTGTATATATTAGGAATAATTATACATTCATTGAAGTTGAATGATATATAACTTTCAAATAAATTGTCGGTACGATACGCGCGCCACCTATTGTATTTAATTGTACTATGCCCATAACCTTCGCGGAAGTGCCAGCAATAAGTTGACAAAGTTTCACAGCAATCTGATGAACGGTACGGCAGCGCATAAAATACGAACAAACAAACATTAATTTTTATATATAGAAATAAGTGTGACAAACGAGCACAAAGTCCACCTGATGGTAAGTGGATGCTGTAGCTCAAAGATATCTATATCCATCCTACATAAAGAGTCAAAATGCAGATGTGTTGAGGACCCCTGTGGAATGCCTCATTTCCAGTAAAAAGGGTCTCCGGTTCTCTACACTCACCATACGAAACACAGCAGCATTAAGGTGTTATTTTACGTTGGTATTCTGTGAGAGCGTGGTCCTTCCCCGGTCGAGCCGACCCATTCGTGCTACAACTATACTACTAATATAGCTGCAGCGTGGCTCTACCACGTATAACTTTTGACGCTGCTGCCTATCACCAGTCTGGTTATATTTCACCTGGCGTAAACGAAATGGTTGTATCACCGCCTATTGGAAGCCATAAGCCATAATCAAAGCGACACTAGCCTAGGCAGGGTGCGGACCGCGAACTCAAAAGGTCGTGGATTCGAATCCGCCATTCGAGTATCGTCGTGAACCACTCCTTACACAAATATTTTAAGCTTACCAGCAGGGCTAGCATGGGTAAGAGACAATTTTATCCCCGGGGAAAGGAGAAAATGTTTATCCCCTCGCTTAGTTTTATCCACCCTTAGAGCATGGGCACACCGGTGGATATAATATCCACAGTAGATAAAATGGGAGATAGACTTAGATAGATTTTTTTGTATGAATATAAACTTCAACCCACGTCCAATGAACTAGGATAAAATTGTCTCTTTCAAATGTCAAAAAAGCATAAATTTTTATCTTTCATTTGGCTCCATGCTACGGACGGGGGAAATATGTCTACTCGTTATGTCAAACGGGGATATACTTCTCCCCGTTTGACATAACAAAATAATTTTATCTCTTGTCAGTGGATATAATCGGGGGATAAAATTTTTGTCCCCCGCCCATGCTATCCGGGCAGGAGTGGTTAAAGGGAATATTAGTAATGTTAATAAGCTGGTATTTAAAAAAAAAAAAATAGAACGAAAAGAATATAAGATCTTTCTGGCATATCCTGTAGTCACCCCTCACAACACCCACCATGATAAAATAGGGTGATGAATTTTCTAACATCATATCACACACATCATACCTTCTTCTTGTCATCATCCAGCGACGTCTTCTCCTGCGTCTTCTCGCGGCCTTCCGAAGTAGAGTCCTTGCGATCTCGTACTTTTGGAGATTTCGTACTAAAAAAAAAGAAATTACACCTCAAACTAAAGTATTGTATAACTGGCATTATTGGCAACCTAATAATAATGTTCTCCAGACTGAATTATTGTCACGGCGGCCAGTCTCAACGGAGACTACCCATCTGTGCAGGACGGGATTATAGTGCCCAAATGTAAGCGCAAGCACAGGTGCACTCTCTATTCCCTCACTCTCATAGCCCGATGGGACGGTAAACCGACACGACCGGAGAGAGATCAGGCGCAGGGCTAACGGGTTTACATGCTTTCCGAGACACGGGGGTGAAACACCGCCAACTTCCTGACTCCGGGCAGCTACTCAGAATTTCTTGACAGAAAACCAATAACTGACAGAAAAAGTTCTGACGTAACACACATTAAAAAATAAAGTCGAATTGAGAACCTCCTTCTTTTTTGAAGTCGGTTGAAAATTTGTAAAAGACAAAAATTGTATGTCGCCACATAATAAACACAAACTGTGTGGCAGTGGCAGTGGCAATCGCTTGCAGAGGCTTGCAGTCATACTCACCGGCTGCTTTGCTCTCGCGGACGCGTTGTCTGGATTTGATGAGGCGGACGATTTCCATCAGCTCCTTGCGGGCTTCGTTCCGCTCCGCCTCCTGGAAACAATACACGTATTCGAACTAATTTAGTCAATAATCAATTTAAAGTAAATGTTAATTTCCGATTGTATCTTACTGTATTTATAAAATCTAGATTTGACATTAATTTTATTGATATCCAAATAGTAATCTTCTTATTAAATTTAATTCAATTAATTGACGTGGTAGAGCAGTGCTGCAGCTATATTACTGGTATAGTTGTAGCACGAATGGGTCCGCTCAACTGGGGAAGGACCACGCTCTCACAAAATACCAGCGTGAAATAGCAGCTTAACACTGCTGTGTTTCGCCGGAGACCTTTTTTACTGGCATTCCATGCGTAATGTTGCTTGTGAAAATTAATACATTTAATGAGGTATTGTTAAGTACGTACTTAATCAAATCTTATGAGTGTTTTGGATGGATACTCCTATTATCTTTTAAGATGTTAGTGAATAAATGAATAAATTAATAGATAAAAATGTTGACGACTGCATCATTAAGTGCAGACCATGTCTAAAATTTAGTGGTGGAGCAAGGGAACCCACTACCCCATATCATCCCTTGGGTGTCGTAAAGGCAGCAGCATCTTTCTGATAACAATTCGCATGGCAAATATGGCAAAATCCCTTCTATAAGGAGATCTATTGGGGAGTCTATATATGTTCTTTAGTGAACTTTCGATAGACTACGGCAAAGGAGTGGAATAATTTGCCAGCATCTGTCATTCCATTCGATTATAATGTGTCTGTCTTCAAGAGAACAGTAAATAAGCTCTTAGCTAAGTGATTGCGCTATACCATCTTCGGCTGCATCACCTTCATGTGGGATAGAGGTCAAGTACTGGCTTATAATAGTTAAAAAAATACTGCAATGAATAATGAATGCATGTCCAACAACTTAACAGCAAACTGAGAAATTTGGCCAGCATAAATACGTTATCTAATCATAAAATTTCACTGCTAAACATTTTATTTATATAGAACTAGCTGTTACCAGCGCGTTGCAGTAGCAGAAGAAACAATTGTGGAAATATCGTTTTAAATTTGGAAGGGTTATATTGTTTAACTAACTGTTCCCCGTGGCTTCGCCCGCGTGTAATTTAGGTTTTTAATTTTTTTTGCGCGGAACTCTAATTCTTTTCTACCGACTTCAAAAAGGAGACGGTACTCAATTCGACTGTATGTTTTTTTTATGTGTGTTACCTCATAACTTTATTCTGGGTGAACCGATTTCGATGATTCTTTTTTTATTTGAAAGCTGGTGACTCTGATGTGGTCGCATATAAATTTGATCAAGGTGTGACCAATAGTTTTTGAGTTATTCTTAATAATTTATATTGAAGTCGGTTGTACAAAAGTATCATGACCACTTTCCATACATTGATTGACCTGTCACTTGATTCGTTTTACAGGTCGCGTCTACCTACAACTAGTGTTGTATAAAAACAATTATTGTTTATAATAACATAATAAGTTTTCATCTTTTTATTTAGAGGCCAGGGAAAAATGCTATTAAGTAAATAAGTTTTTGAGGTTATAAGGTGAGGTCAGATTATAAGGAGAGCTGTCAGGTCTGACAGCTGTCATAACTTCAAAAACTATACGATAATTAAAATCAAATTGTTTCTTAATTGTGAGAGAGTTACAATCACTCAGAAATAAATACCTCTTCAATGTAATATCATCATCAAATCGGCGCGCGGTCGCAAACAGCAGTTATATTCTCGTGATATCTCGCCGATGCTGAGTTTTAAAGATTACCAGCGTGATGATAGGCCATCCTTGATTTCTACACTACACTTTGTGCAATTAAGACAATATAGCTATAGTTCATTGAATTATCGGTCAAAATCTGTCGTCGAAACGGACCAAACTCCGGGAGTCGGCTTGACAGACGACGCTTTCAGCCATCGAACTCGTTAAAAGTCTGATGAACAGACAAGGCCGAGTAAATAATACCTAATACCATACTGCCTCACTGCTAGGCAAAGGCCTCTTCTCATACAGAGAAGGCATGAGCATTAACCACCACGCTTGGTCAAGCCGATAACGCTGAAGCGTATTAACACATATGTTACAGTTTATACAATGCAATCATTCCGCTTTCCAACAATGGCAATGACGTCTTAGATCCCAATCAAAAAGCACTAAATCGGTATCCATACAACCCAAGTCAAAGTAATCGTAAGTGGAAGGTATCAAAGTCCGTGGAAAATGCAAAAGTTGTAAGGGTATTAGAAAATCCAAAATCGCATAGTACAATACGTAGCAAGAGCAAACGAACGACTGCAAAAGTCAAACAAATGACAGCTTGTCATTCATTCATTTTTTTCATCATGTCGTTCATTTTTTTTATATTTTTGGCATGGCTTCTGGGCCTTTGTGCCATTGTAAAACACGTTCCGTCTCCAAAAGTCTATTGAGAATGATAAACATAGTAACTTTACTTTTTTTCCTGGCTTTATTTGAAAATTCAATTAAGCGATACGAAATAAGAAAAAAAAATGCTACTTTATAAAATATTTTACATCACTAGACGCGTTAGAAAATTTTCAGGTCAAGACTGGACATGAATCTTTTTAATTTTAAATTATTCTTAAATAACAGTAGCTTAAATTACTCCTTATAACATCGCTATCTGCCAGTGAAAGTCCCATCAAAAGCCAGCCGTTTCGGAGATTAGTCGGAACAAACAGACAGATAATTTTTTTAAAAAATTGTGTTTTTCTTATAAGTGCCGTATATACTTTCATATGAATTTAGTGAAAAGCTGTTATTTTGACATTACAAGCAGACACTCCAATTTTATTTATTTGTATATATTAGGAATAATAATACATTCATTGAAGTTGAATGATATATAACTTTCAAATAAATTGTCGGTACGATACGCGCGCCACCTATTGAATTTAATTGTACTATGCCCATAACGTTCGCGGAAGTGCCAGCAATAAGTTGACAAAGTTTCACAGCAATCTGATGAACGGTACGGCAGCGCATAAAATACGAACAAACAAACATTAATTTTTATATATAGAAATAAGTGTGACAAACGAGCACAAAGTCCACCTGATGGTAAGTGGATGCTGCAGCTCAAAGATATCTATATCCATCCTACATAAAGAGTCAAAATGCAGATGTGTTGAGGACCCCTGTGGAATGCCTCATTTCCAGTAAAAAGGGTCTCCGGTTCTCTACACTCACCATACGAAACACAGCAGCATTAAGGTGTTATTTTACGATGGTATTCTGTGAGAGCGTGGTCCTTCCCCGGTCGAGCCGACCCATTCGTGCTACAACTATACTACTAATATAGCTGCAGCGTGGCTCTACCACGTATAACTTTTGACGCTGCTGCCAATCACCAGTCTGGTTATATTTCACCTGGCGTAAACGAAATGGTTGTATCACCGCCTATTGGAAGCCATAAGCTATAATCAAAGCGACACTAGCCTAGGCAGGGTGCGGACCGCGAACTCAAAAGGTCGTGGATTCGAATCCGGCATTCTATTCTATTCTATTCTAAGATTACCAGCAGGATTAGCATGGGCAGGAGACAATTTTATCCCCGGGGAAAGGAGAAAATGTTTATCCCCTCGCTTAGTTTAGTTAGACATATATCCCCCGTCCGTAGCATGGAGCCAAATGAAAGATAAAAATTTATGCTTTTTTGACATTTGAAAGGGACAATTTTATCCTAGTTCATTGGACGTGGGTTGAAGTTTATATTCATACAAAAAAATCTGTCGAAGTCTTAAGTCTATCTCCCATTTTATCTACTGTGGATATTATATCCACCGGTGTGCCCAGGCTCTAAAGGTGGATAAAACTAAGCGAGGGGATAAACATTTTCTCCTTTCCCCGGGGATAAAATTGTCTCCTGCCCATGCTAGGAGTGGTTAAAGGGAATATTAGTAATGTTAATAAGCTGGTATTTAAAAAAAAATAGAACGAAAAGAATATAAGATCTTTCTGGCATATCCTGTAGTCACCCCTCACAACACCCACGTGATGAAATGGGGTGATGAATTTTCTAACATCACATCACACACATCATACCTTCTTCTTGTCATCATCCAGCGACGTCTTCTCCTGCGTCTTCTCGCGGCCTTCCGAAGTAGAGTCCTTGCGATCTCGTACTTTTGGAGATTTCGTACTAAAAAAAAAGAAATTACACCTCAAACTAAAGTATTGTATAACTGGCATTATTGGCAACCTAATAATAATGTTCTCCAGACTGAATTATTGTCACGGCGGCCAGTCTCAACGGAGACTACCCATCTGTGCAGGACGGGATTATAGTGCCCAAGTGTAAGCGCAAGCACAGGTGCACTCTATATTCCCTCACTCTCATAGCCCTATGGGACGGTAAACCGACACGACCGGAGAGAGATGAGGCGCAGGGCTAACGGGTTTACGTGCTTTCCGAGGCACGGGGGTGAAACACCGCCAACTTCCTGACTCCGGGCAGCTACTCAGAATTTCTTGACAGAAAAACCAATAACTGACAGAAACAGAAACTTTTTTTATTCAATATAGATTATAAATAATACTTATTGAAAGTCACTCTTTTGTTTAATTACCACTGGTTCGAAAAAAACCTCTGTCCTGGGAAGAACCAGCAAGAAACCCAGCGGGACTTTTTTTTTAAATAACAGCTTACAATCATGTATGTTACACAATTAACAAACACAACAAATTAGAAATATCTTGGTAGCGATCACCTCATTCCCAGGGGTTATTATCATCCATAAATTCCTGAATATTATAATAACCCTTTTTATACAAACTTTGTTTAATAAAGTTTTTGAACTTTGAGCAGGTCAAATTTTGCATATTTTTAGGGATTTTGTTGTAAAAGCGTATACATCGCCCCAAGAATGAATTACTTACTCGATGGAGTCGAGTACCTGGTACTACTAGCTTGTGTCTGTTCCCAGTATTTACAGAATGAATATCACTTATTTTTGTAAAACTACTTTTATTTTTGTGTACGGACATTATATTTTCATAAATGTACGAGGGGTGATCCAAAAGTAATGATAATCGGTTACTTCAGGTCCGCATAAAAATCCAAAAAAAATTTTTGCTTGCTTATATACTCACTACGTCAGCCTAAAAAAATCATATAAATAGATCACGATTTCCGGGAGATACATTCATTTGAATACGAACTGTCAAAGAGATAACATCAACATGGAAAAACGAAATTAGAGCTGTCATCAAGTACCTCTGTTTGAAAAAATGTCTTCAAAAGACATACAGTGACTTAGTGGAAACATTGGGGACTCTGCTCCTCCATATTCTACAGTTGCACGCTGGGCCAAGGAGTTTAAACTGGCAGAACATCCACTGAAGATGAACATCGCGAAGGACGCCCATCCACGTCCCTCACTGAAGACAACGTGAAAAAGTCGAAGATGTTGTGTTGGCAGATCGAAGAATGACCATCAGGCATGTAGCTGAGGTCACAGGGATCTCATATGGCAGCGTTCAAAGAATCCTTGCGAACGAGTTGCATATGAAAAGGTCTCTGCGTTGGGTACCCACAATGTTAACCGACGAGCAAAAAAATCGAGTTGACATTTCGAGGTCAATCTCGAAAAGTTCCAAACAGATCAAGAAAATTTTTGTTCCGTTTTGTGACTATGGACGAGACCTGGATCCACCATTGTAATCCTGAAACGAAACAACAATCGATGACTTGGAAGCGAGCCTCCTCACCGACGCCAAAGAAATTCAAAGTTTCAAGTTCGGCGGGAAAGGTTATGGCATCTGTTTTTGGACGATCAAGGCATAATTATGGTGGAATATTTGGAAAGAGCCACTATTACGGGCTCTTACTACGCAGACCAAATAAGAAGATTACGGAGGCCATTAAGGAAAAAGACGCGGCAAACTGCGAGCTGGAGTGCTGTTTCACCAAGACAGCACCGGCTCACAAAGCCGCAGTTGCGATGGCTGCCATTCAAGAAACGGATTCGAACTGCTCGAACACCCTCCCTATTCGCCAGATCTAGCTCCTAGTGATTTCTACCTCTTCCTCGGCTCAAGGAACAACTCCGAGGCAAGAAATTCGAAGACGATAGCGATGTAATGGCCGCTGTTGAAGCGTTTTGGGAGGTCAAGACAAAGAATTTTTTCAAAGGGAATCCTGGGCTTAGAAAAAAGATGGACTAAATGTATTGATTTGTTAGGAGACTATGTAGAAAAATAAATTATTATTTTAACTTTAATTACCGTGTTTTATTTTCATTATCATTACTTTTGGATCACCCCTCCTATTGAGAGGCCAAAGTTAATATATTAATTTCCTTAAATTTTTGTCGCAGCGACTCTTTAGGCTTTAAATCATAGATTGCTCTTATGGCCCTCTTCTGTAAAACAAATATAATTTCAGTGTCAGCTGCGTGTCCCCATAGCAAAATACCATACGACATTATGCTATTGAAATAGCTAAAGTAAACTAGTCTAGCTGTTTCAACACTGGTAAGATTTATAATCTTTTTTACAGCATATGCTGCAGAACTAAGTCTGTTTTGATATATGGGGACTCCATTGAAGCTTCGCGTCTAGTGTGATTCCAAGAAAAATGGTGGTATCACCCATTTGTATTTAATTGTTTGACATTTGGAGTCATGAATTTTATACAATTCGTTTTAGTGTCATTTAAATGCAAATTATTAACATTGAACCAATTTAATGGTTTCTTATATTTACGCGAACACTACACATTGAATAAAACTATTTTTACGGATTTTATCGCGTTTAATTTTACTAATTTTTGATACCCGACGTTTTGGGTGCTTTACAGCACCCATGGTCACGGGGGGGACTGAGGTGTTTGACGTCCTAATGTCATAGTTAGCCCGGCTACCTTCAGTTTTGAATATTAATTTTGGTCCGATCTACGCAGAATGAGCTTACAGTATCTTGAAGTCTTGCAGTGGTATGCTTGGGTTTGATTTAATTTTGTTAATTATAACAATGTGGGAAAGGAAGATTTAGAGGCCATACGTCAAGACATTTCGTCCTTGTTACGTCGAGTTCAGTGCCGAAACTAAATCTACCCAAAGACGAGATTAAAGCGTTGTACAACTTACGCAACAGACCAGAACTCACGATTCTCCGTGCAGATAAAGGAAATGCTACGGTAGTAATGGATACGTCAGATTATAATTCTAAAATACAACAACTTTTATCGGACGAAAGTACGTACAAAAAGGTCAAACAGACCCTACAACCAATGTGCTAAAACAACAAGCGATCTGTTAAAGAATTACTCCGAAAAATTAGATCTCGACGTAAATTAAATTAAATTAGATCTCGATGGTACGAATCCTTCGTGTGTGCTCTGGTTTGTCCTCTCAGCGGTGACAGAACTTTTGCCAAGTGTTGAGCCAATTTATAAGTTGGTGAGTCGATCTGGCTCACTATAGGACGTAGTGGAGCGTTGGTTTGTGTATTTTGGTAACCCATACAACCTCGGTGGTTTGGTACATGGTGGTATTATCAATTTACGTCGAGATCTAATTTTTCGGAGTAATTCTTTAACAGATCGCTTGTTGTTTTAGCACATTGTAGGGTCTGTTTGACCTTTTGTACGTACTTTCGTCCGATAAAGTTGTTGTATTTTAGAATTATAATCTGACGTATCCATTACTACCGTAGCATTTTATCTGCACGGAGAATCGTGAGTTCTGGTCTGTTGCGTAAGTTGTACAACGCTTTAATCTCGTCTTTGGTAGATTTAGTTTCGCACTGAACTCGACGTAACAAGGACGAAATGTCTGACGTATGGCTCTAAATCTTCCCCACATTGTTATAATTAACAAAATTAAACCAAACCCAAGCATACCACTGCAAGACTTCAAGATACTGTAAGCTCATTCTGCGTAGATCGGACCAAAATTAATATTCAAAAACTGAAGGTAGCCGGGCTAACTATGACATTAGGACGTCAACACCTCAGTCCCCGTGACCATGGGTGCTGTAAAGCACCCGAAACGTCGGGAATCAAAAATTAGTAAAATTAAACGCGATAAAATCCGTAAAAATAGTTTTATTCAATGTAGTGTCTGTAAATATAAGAAACTATTATGCAAACCAGTACGGACTGGTAATAGCAATAAAATTCGCCGATTAGAAGATCTTAAAACTAAGCGTGCAAGATATATAACATCTTTAAATTTTGAAGAGATGCAGAGACCATAATCTCATTCCTACGTGTGTCAAAATATCAACCAAAAGGACATTCGAGGAAGCTAAGATCCTAAATCAGGCAAGTAAAAAGTTGTTACGAACGGTGATTCAGCAAAAACGGTTCGATCTACAATTCATAAATAATACCATAGACAATTTGTCCAGTGAGTTAAAGACAGTTTTAACGACATTTGATTTTAATAATTGCATTGAAACTTTAAACAAACGCGAAACATCGAAATATAATGAATGCAAAAATAAACAAATAGAAAAATATCAAAAATTAACTATCAAATCAAATGCCAAACGTCCATGGCAACGTAGAAACGAAACACAACAACCGTTGACCACAGACACAAACAATAAACAACGCACGGTCTATAATCTGTCAAAACAAACACTGGACGAACCTACAATAAAAGTATTATCGAAGGGCCTGAATTTCGCAATAACACCGCGAAAAATCCCGTATGAAGAAATTATCTGTAACGTTGAGGATTGTCTGTTTAAAAACAATGTGGGAAAGGAAGATTTAGAGGCCATACGTCAAGACATTTCGTCCTTGTTACGTCGAAGTTCAGTGCCGAAACTAAATCTACCCAAAGACGAGATTAAAGCGTTGTACAACTTACGCAACAGACCAGAACTCACGATTCTCCGTGCAGATAAAGGAAATGCTACGGTAGTAATGGATACGTCAGATTATAATTCTAAAATACAACAACTTTTATCGGACGAAAGTACGTACAAAAAGGTCAAAACAGACCCTACAACCAATGTGCTAAAAACAACAAGCGATCTGTTAAAGAATTACTCCGAAAAATTAGATCTCGACGTAAATTCGATAATACCACCATGTACCAAACCACCGAGGTTGTATGGGTTACCAAAATACACAAACCAAACGCTCCACTACGTCCTATAGTGAGCCAGATCGACTCACCAACTTATAAATTGGCTCAACACTTGGCAAAAGTTCTGTCACCGCTGAGAGGACAAACCAGAGCACACACGAAGGATTCGTACCATTTTGTTAGTGAGATAAAAGACCTACATCTCGCTGACAATGAAACTATGGTCAGTTTTGATGTTCAGTCACTATTTACATGCTTACCCATTGAAGACTGCATCTCAATTGTAACCAGGAAGCTAGAAGAATACAACATGCCTACAGAATATGCATTACTGTTAAAGCACTGCCTTACATCTGGCTATCTATTGTGGAAGGAGGAGTTCTACAAGCAAGTAGATGGCGTAGCAATGGGTTCACCTGTATTCCCATAGTCGCCGACATATTCATGGAGGACTTTGAGGAGAAAGCCCTTCTTACTGCTCCTGTATATCCAAGATTCTACAAGCGGTACGTAGACGACACTTTCACAATTTTACCATCTGACAAAGTAACTGCATTTTTAAACCACCTTAATTCCATAAATTCTAAAATACAATTCACAATGGAGTTAGAGGCAAACAATTCTTTAGCTTTCCTAGATGTTTTAGTCATCCGAAACCTGATAACACTATTGGTCACACTGTGTATAGGAAAAAGACCCATACCAACCGATATTTAAATGGTGAATCGCACCATCATCCATCACAGTTAGCTACCGTGGAAAATCTTTGTTTCAGAGAGCACGAGGATCTGTGACAGAAAACATCTGGCCGCCGAGCTTCAGCACGTCGAGCAAGTATTTTCATTATCAGAAGCGTCTTGTCTGCAAATTCAATTTAATGACTACATTATTATTGGTATTTATCGCTCGCCATCAAACATACATGCTGAAAGCTTTATCAACTCTCTTAGTCTCTACTTAGAGTCCCTAAAATGTGCAAACATATTGTCTTGACGGGTGATATTAACATTAATATAATACACAAATATAATGAAAGTACACATGAAAGAATAAATAGACTAAACTATTTAAATATGTTATGTACACATGGCTTGCTTCCAGGACACTCGATACCTACGAGAGGTAGCAACTGTCTCGATCACTGTATGTTGAAAATAGATACAAATAAATCAAATGCAACAATCGTAGTGATAAACACAACTATCACAGATCATTACATGATTTTCCTTGTTAAATAATAGTTATTATAAAACTACATTTAGTAATAAATTCAAAAGGTCAATCAATTATGAAAATGCTATTAATAGCCTTAAAAACACAAACTTACAAGAACTGCTTCTATGTAATGACTCTAACATTTTAACCGAATTATTGATATATAAAATCCAGAGACATATTCAAGAAAATACCTCTATGAAATTGGTCCCCAAAACAAGTCGCACAGTAAAACCCTGGATGACTCAAGGTGTCCTACGATGCATTAGGAACCGTAATAATATGCAACTAAAATTAAAATCTGATCCAGAAAATGAAGTGTTGAGAATCACGTATAAGCGCTACAGAAATCACTGCAATAATTTAATTAAAAAACTTAAGCGCAAATTTGAGCGACAACAGATAATTAATGCCACCGGAAACCCTAAGATGCTCTGGAAAGCAATAAATGATATCACACATCGCAAGCAGTCACTAAACACAAATATAGAGTTGTTGAAAATAGAATCGAACCCCCTTGAATCTGTTAACTTGGTTAATAGTTACTTTGCCAATGTTGGGAAATCCTTGGCAGAGGATATTCTATCAAAACCTAACTCTATTAATTTTTTCACTACGGATAAAACAGTAAGCTCCCATGCTTCATCTTTTGTTTTGCTGGAGACTGATAATTCGGAGGTTAGAAATATCCTAATGAATCTTAAAACAGAGAGTGCCCCTGGATATGATAATATCACCACCAATTTTCTAAAACATGCGAATGTAATATTAGTACCCATAATAACACACCTGGTTAATCTTTGCTTTAGGGATGGCGTTTTTCCTACTGCTCTGAAGTTGGCATTAGTTACTCCTGTATACAAGGGTGGAGACAGAAGCGATCCAAGCAACTACAGACCTATATCTGTTCTTCCCGCAATATCCAAAATTTTAGAAAAATTGTTGAATAATCGTTTGACTAATTATTTAAATAAATACAAAATACTCTCAATATCACAATTTGGCTTTAGACGAGGTCTTTGCACAGAAGACGCTATTTCAGGTCTAACTTCACTCATTGTTGACCAAGTCGACAAAGGAAATAAATGTTTAACAGTTTTCTCGACATAAAAAGCCTTTGATAGCGTCTCTGTCCCCACTCTTGTAAAGAAACTTGAACAAATAGGTATTAGAGGTAAACCCCTAGATTTATTTAAAGATTACTTAACAAACCGTAGACAACGAGTCAAAATAGGAGAGCATTGTAGTCATGATTCTACCATTACCTACGGCGTCCCACAGGGGAGTGTACTGAGTGCGACTCTATTTTTGGTTTACGTAAACTCCCTATGTAATATATCGCTACAAAATGGGTACGTGTTCTCGTATGCAGATGACACTGCTCTGGCATTCTATGGTCGAACCTGGGAAGATGTCCGACATAGCGCTGAAGTGGGGTTAGCCAGGGTTGCAGAGTGGTTGAGACTACATCTATTGACTATCAATACATCTAAGACTAACTATATGTTTTACTAACTACAATAGGACTCAACCTAATTTTAATATTAAAATTCATTCTTGTGTTGACCTTAATAACTCTAACTGCCCATGCCCTCACATAAACAAAGTATCAAGTACAAAATATCTTGGAATACTATTGGATCAGCGATTATCTTGGCATCTACATATTGAACTGTTAATGACTAGGATTAGAAAATTCATATGGTTTTCAAAATTCTGAGACATCTCGCAACACCACCTATACTAAAACAAGTATATATTTCTTTAGTTCAATCAGTTCTGGTATATTGTATTAGTATATGGGAGGTGCTACAAAACAAAGTTTTAGATTTAGAAAGAGCTCAGAGATCATTACTGAAGGTTATGAATTTTAAACCTTACAAATTCCCAACACAAGATTTATACACACTATGTGACCTTCTTACAGTTCGTAAGTTATACATACTAAATATAGTTCTTAAGGTACAAGTCCCTTGCATATAACCCTGAAATTGAAAATAAAAGGAGGAAAACTAACGTAGCTCCAAGTGATCCGGTTAAAACAGCATTTGCTAGACGGCAACAGGCAAAAGTCCTCTTATTTATATAACTATTCAAATAAAGAATTGAATATTTATTCTAAAACCAGTAAAGAATGTAAGGTAATTCTCATTGAATGGCTCAAACGGAAAGACTACCACGAAATAGAAAATTTGTTAAAATAACACGACTTACACACACACACACACACACACACACACATATACACGCGCGCGTGCCCACACACACACACACACACACACACACACACACACACACACACACACACACACACACACACACACATACACACACACACATCATCAATTTTTTGCATAATAAATTATTTTAGGAAAGGAATATTATCCTATTCTTGTAACTAAAGTATTGTATGTTAATTAAGGAAGAGCGAGTTTTTCCTGTCACAAGTATTTAAAAATACTTAAAAGGAGAACTCTAATATACTGCTATGATTGTTAATTTTTGTTACAGAATAAACATTTTGAATTTTTGAATTTTTTTGAAGTATTGCAAGACAACAAGCTTCGGGTCCTGCGCCTACGTCACAGTGACCGAGTGAAGCCGGCCACAGTCGAGCGTGTGCCTGCTGTACTACCCTATGTCAGAGGAGTCACAGACAAGGTTGGCTATATTTTGAAGCGAGCTTCTATTAAAACATACTTCAAGCCGCCGAAGAAGATTAGTCAATTTTTACCATCCGTCAAGTGTAATATCCTCTACAAGATGCAGGGTGTACAAGCTTGATTGTGAATGTGGTCTCTCTTACATAGGACAAACAAAAAGATCCATTAAAACCCGCGTGAAAGAACATATAGCTGACGTGAGGCACCGACGCTCTGGGAAGTCTGCAGTCTGTGAACATGTTCAAGATCGTCCCCGCCATTACATCAGATTTGATAGACCACAAATCTCGCAAAAGAACACCGATTCCTACCAAGGATGATACGCGAGGCTATTGAAATTAAAAACATCCTAATTTCAATAGAGAAATGGATGGTGCTGCCATCTGCTTGGGATCCTATAATTAACAAAATTAAATCCAAACCCAAGCATACCACTGCAAGACTTCAAGATACTGTAAGCTCATTCTGCGTAGATCGGACCAAAATTAATATTCAAAAACTGAAGGTAGCCGGGCTAACTATGACATTAGGACGTCAAACACCTCAGTCCCCTGTGACCATGGGTGCTGTAAAGCACCGAAACGTCGGAATCAAAAATTAGTAAAATTAAACGCGATAAAATCCGTAAAATAGTTTTATTCAATTGAACCAATTTACTAATTTAGATATAGCATTATTTACTTCGTTATATTTTAGTAATTGTCGTCTTAAGCGCTTATTACACTTCGCTGAATTTAGTCGTCTAAATTCAGAAGCAAATTAGAAACCAATTAGAAGCTTCTAATCACACTGTCCTTATTTTAGTTACTGAATCATTTACCAGTTAAAGCACGACAAAGTTGGACGTGTCGTCTACGAGGATGGCTCCAGTATTGTCCAGACACCAAAAAATTGGCCTTTGCTTAGCCCTGGCCGTTGGCTCAATTAAAATAGAAAAAAGAAAAAGAAGAACATGGGTGAAGGAATATTTATTACTGCGCGGAAAGTTAGCAAACATGAACATTATGAGTGTTTTAGAGCCAGCGGACTTCAGAAATTATCTACGAATGGATTCGAGATCGTTTGACATATTATTAAATCTTGTGACACCGTTTATTCAAAAGCAAGATACTATACTACGAGACAGTATTAGTGCAAAAGAAAGATTGGTTGTAACATTAAGATTTCTTGCAACAGGAAATTCGTATCAGGATTTAAAATTCAGTTCTTTAATTTCCCAACCCTGCTGACAAAAATTATCCCTGAAACATGTTGGGCTATTTATAAAAGTCTGGCACATTATATAAAGGTGAGTGACATAAAACACTTTTTAATATAAAATATTCATTTATTAAACGGGTAATACTTAAATCAATTTAAAAATTTGGACGTGGATATGGATATGGATGGCTTTTATTACAAACAAATATTCCAGTTTTACTTAAAACCAAAATTACGAATTAAAAATATATATATATATATATATATATATATATATATATATATAATATTATAATGGGATCTGTATTTTAGTTTGTTTTTGATTTAATTTTTAAATTATTTTTTCTTATTATCGAATATCAAAAGTTTTCATTATATCCGCGTTGCCTTCAATGAACGACACAGTGTCATCAGTTTCGTATTGATTGGGCGTTGATGACCGAGGAGGAGGAGATCGGATATGTAATTGTATAGATTGTGGTGGTGGTGAAGGAACAGAAGGATGCGGAACTTGAACTATATATTGTACGGTAGAAGAATTACAGATTGGCTATTAAACTGTGTGGAAGGTGAACAATCCGGGTTTTGTATTTTTTGCGGGGGTAGTAAGGATTGGATGGGAGAATTTAAAGATTGGATATGATATTGTTTGGATGTTGAAGGATGTGAGGATTGTGTTTGGTACTGGAATGGTAAGGTATGTAGGGGAGAGCCCGGCGATTGCATAGAGTACTGTGTGGGTTGTAAATGGGACGGGGACTGTATACGTTGTGGGGATGATGAAGTGTGAATGGGAGGATGAAATTCACCTGGGAAGATGATGATCGAGATGGTGTGAATGGTGGATATGAAGGCCTAGACATAGCTTGATAGTTATTTGTGGGTGATAAAGTAACACCCACAAATGATTCTTCAGACAGTTTATTTAAGCTCGCATAAAAATCACATCTGATATTAACTTTCGGCTATAGCATGTTGAGGTTTATTTAAATCTCTCAATTGCATTCCAATGGATCTTCCAAGGATCTCCCAGTCCTCTTCCTTCGTGTTCATTAAATTAGTAGCCTTTTCTAGAATATCATGTTGTTTTAATGGGGCTTTTTTTGAAAGTCCTATCTGTAGAAGATGTCAACTGAGTATCTTCTGAGCAAGATAACGATGAATCCTGAAAGTAATAAAAATTATATAAAATTTCAGTTGCCGCATACAGAATCGGAATGGAGACAAGTAGCAGCAGAATTCGAAGAAAATGGAACTTCAATCACTGTATTGGAGCATGCGACGGCAAACATGTTGTTATCGAAAACCACCTGGAAGTGGTTCTCTATTTTATAACTATAAAGGTTTTTTCAGTGTAATACTGTTTGCTGTAGTCAATGCGAACTATGAATTTATGTACGTTCAATGTGGCACCAATGGATCTGTTAATGATAGCTCCGTACTAGAATCTACAAAGTTTTATCAAAAATTAGTAAATGATAATTTGAATTTACCGCCATCTTTTCCGCTGCCAGGCACAGAAACGGATGCCCCATATGTTCTATTGGGAGATAGTGCTTTTTCCATTAACAAACATTTCATGAAACCATACCCATTGAAGAACATTAGCCGTGAGAAAAGAATATTAAACTATCGCTTAAGTAGAGCCCGTAGAGTGGTGGAAAATGCCTTTGGAATATTGGCTTCACGCTTTAGAGTACTACGGAGACCACTCAATCTAGATCTTTCCAACGTGGATGCCGTGGTTATGGCATGTTGTGCTCTACACAATTATTTGAGAAAACGTGTCCCAGGTTACGTAACCAGAAAATACGTAGATCATGAAAATACTTCAGGGCTCAATTCATAAAGGGATTGGCGGAACCATACTGATGGATTGACTTCGTTAAAAAACACAAGTAAAAGTAAGCGTAATGAAGAAGGTAACAGAGTCCGAGACATATTCATGAATTATTTCAACTCAGTGGGTAGTGTTTCGTTTCAAGAAAAGATGATCGATGCTGTACCTATTAATAAATAATTACCATTATCATACCTCTTTTCTATTGTGTCCTTCACTGAACGGCATGATTGCGTTGCAGATTCCAAAAACTGAGACTATCATAGTACCATATCGTTGGTATATACACATCTTCATTCCTGAACCGGTATTTTCGACTGCTTGACCTTAATAAAAGGTTACAAATAATTAGTACAATATAATATGTATTGGTAGTAAATAAGTATTGGTACCTTGGTTGGTTTTCGTAACCAATATTTTCTAGGGTTACATTAAAGGTAGTTCGGGGATAAAATTGTCTTATACTCATTGTTCGGGATGTCGTTCAAAATTTTAATTCAACAGATGACAGCTGCAATATAGTGCGCTTGTCGGGATAAATAACTCGTTATCTGACTATGTACTAATAAATAACTAAAAGTCAATGTGCATTACCTACGCAATTAATAATATAATAATAATTATTAACCTTACCTTTTTAATTCTATGCTAAAATTTGTTTTCAAATTGTCAATTTTTTTCAATGTTTTTACGGTAGCGAATTCATCTATATTTTATATAAACTCAAAAGCACTTGAAAGCCCTCATTTCGTACATTTTGTTCATATAGTTTTTGTCATTTTGTCCCAAAGATAGGGCATATCTTTATACAGCTCTAAAATATTGAGCATTACTTTTTCTTTTGTCATTTTGTAGGTAACTTCGCTGCGCACTGCACTTGCACTTCAAACAAAACAATACGTCCTCACGCACGAAGAGCCACGAGCGACTGAAATCAGTAACTAAATGCGATTACACCTTCCTAAATGCGTTCCTAATTAGGCTGCTAAATGATTTAGTCAGTCAGAAACCATCCTTGCTTCTGAATTTAGGATGCTAGCTTGCTAAATGCGATTATACTTGACTAAATTCAGTAACGACTGAATTAAGACGACTAAATTCAGCGAAGTGTAATAACGCCTTTAATTTGAAAATTAAAGAAGTGTCATAGCAAATAATACTATACCATGGTTATCTCCTACTATGTAAGGTAAGTCATTAATGTATACAAGAAACAGAAAGGGGCCGAGAATTGAGCCTTGAGGCACGCCCATTTGTACCATCGACCCGGAAGAGCTCATACTGTAAATGACAACTTTTTGCGTTCTGTTACTTAAATATGAAATAATTAATTTAAGAGCATCACTTCTTACACCGTAGTGTTGAAGTTTCCTGATTAATGTTTCATGGTGAACACAATCGAATGCTTTGGATAGGTCACAGAATATACCGAAAGCATCCTGTGAATTCTCCCATGCATTAAAGATATTTTTAATCAGCTCAACACCGGCATCAGTTGTCGAGCGACCCCTTGTGAAACCAAATTGATTTTTATGAAGTAAATTATTTATATTAAAGAAATTTAACATTTGATCAAGAATAATTTTTTTTTAAATCTTACTAAGTGTTGGTAGTACAGAAATAGGTCTAAAATTGGCGGGGTCTAATGTACTACCAGATTTAAATAAAGGTATTACTTTACTATGCTTCATTAAATCAGGAAACACAGCAGATTCGATACTAGTACTTTAACGGAAATCCCCCACAGATCTTTGTCCCGACCCGGAATTACAACCCCCGATCTCATGATCAGCAAACGCGTTTACCACTACACCAACGAGGCAAGTAAGTCCATGGCTTTTTTTCGTTTTTATAGAATAAGGGTGACAAACGAGCATACAGTCCACCTGCAGGGCTAGCATGGGCAAGAGACAATTTTATCCCCGGGGAAAGGAGAAAATATTTAGCGTATCGCTTAGTTTTATCCACCCTTAGAGTATGGGCACACCGGTGGATATAATATCCGCAGTAGATAAAATGGGAGATAGACTTAGATAGATTTTTTTGTATGAATATAAACTTCAACCCACGTCCAATGAACTAGGATAAAATCATCCCTTTCAAACGTCAAAAAAGCATAATTTTTTATCTTTCATTTAGCTCCATGCTACGGACGGGGGATATATGTCTACTCGTTATGTCAAACGGGGATATACTTCTCCCCGTTTGCCATAACAAGATAATTTTATCTCTTGTCAGTGGATATAATCGGGGGATAAAAATTTTGTCCCCCGCCCATGCCAGCCGGGCGGATGGTAAGTGGATGCCGTGGCCCATAGACATCTACATTTATCCTTGATTAAGAATCAAAATGTAGATGACAACACATCTGCATTTTGATTCTTAGTCACCCCTGAGGACTAAGATGGAATGCCTCGTTTCCAGTAAAAAGGGTCTCCGGTTCTCTACACTCATCATACGAAACACATCAGCATCAAGCTGCTATTTTATGCCGATATTCTGTGAGAGCCTGATCCTTCCCCAGTCGCACCGACCCATTCGTGCTACAACCATAATATAGCTGCAGCGTCGCTCTACCACGTATATGTATGTATTTATGTTCTAATAACATGCATATAATCCCCTGAGCTTAATAGAAGCTCATGTATTTCAATATTACAGACAGACACTTCAATTTTATTTATATTGCTTTTTATTAAAAGTCTAAATTCGACCTGTTCGACTAAGAAATATCACAAGTTCAAAGTAATATCTATAACGTAATATAAATGGCGCGGCAACAGCGCCGCCACATCAACCACACTAAAAAATTCATCCCCTATTTTTCCCACTTGTAATTTTTTCTCTTTTTTTATGTTTATATGATATATTTCCAAATTTATATGAAGCCTCCACCACTTATTTAATAATAAAGAGGCATTAAAATTGGTTTACAATTTACGAAGATATTGCGTAACGTACATACAAAAAAAAGAACAAACGAACTTCATCCTTATTTTGTGTCAGCTAAAAAAGTACTTCATTTTTTATGCACATGTAGGAGAATGAGGTCGGCCATGATGACTAAGAAGTCAGGTATTACAAGATAATGTTTAGTTTTATTAACTACTAGCTGTCCCCCGCGACTTCGCCCGCGTGGAATTTACTACGATTTCATGGGTTTTAATTTGTTTGCGCGGACCCTAATTCTTTTTATAAAATAAAAGTATCCTAAGTCACTTCTTATAACATCAGCTATCTGCCAGTGAGCTGCTGCCCATCCCCTGTTTCATTTCCGTCTGTCGCCTCTTACGACACACACGGGAAGATATGGGGTAGTGGGTATTACCCACCACTACACGGGGCATTTTATTATAATTAATGATAATAATTAATTTCAAGTTAATTATCCGTGAGCGTCTAGGATAAGCTAGCTTGGTACAACCAGTGCACCGAGTCACGCCAGAGCCTAGACTGCCCGCTCCCGCTCCGTCGCTGTGCAGTCGCTTTACGTCCGTTGCAAAACAAGTCGAGTAGTGGGGCGGTGGGGGAAATAGAGTGGCGCGCCGGGTGGCGTGATCGGTGCACGTGTTGTTTACAATTCTCGCTGTACCGGCGTACGACGATGCCGCCGTCATGCCGTCATACACATATTAATATGATATTGCAAGTTTAATTCTTACCCCTCCTTTGTAGAACTCTTCTTATCCCTTCCTTCCTTATCACCATCCCTATGGCGATCGGATTTGTCTCTGTTCTTCTCTCTCTCCCGCGACTTCTCACGATTTAATTCCTTTTTATCTTTCTCCTCTTTTCTATCATCCTTGTTATCGCGAACTTCCTTGCCCTCTTTTCTTTCCTTATTGCCTTCTTTGTCGTCTTTCCTGCCATCTCTCTCCTCCCTTTTGACATCTCTCTCATCTCTACGACGTTCCGAGTGCTTGCGGTCGTCTCTTTCATTTCTGTGCTTTTCGTGTTTATCTCCCCTCTCCCTTTCTTTATATCTATCCTTTTCTTTCTCGCGGCGATCATCGAAGCGATCCTGGCGTTCCTCTTTTCTGAATCAGAAGATATATTATTTTATCAGAATGTAATCAATCGATATTCAAAGAATTTTTTAGTTTTTGTTTAATAATTATTTTTTGATGTCCACCGAATGTCACGCGCTTACTTCATGCTGTATGCATACAGCGAAGGGAGCGCTAAAAGCCTTTTAAAGTCGGAAATCTTAGTGTTAAAAAAGATTTTGTAATTAAATAGCTGTGTTGGGATTCAATACCACTAAGCTAGGAAAGGCACATCACTGCTAATAACAAGATACGTGTTTCGTTTTTCGTTTCGCTTTTTAGTGTAGTGGTGTTGGGGTTCAGTACCACTACACTAGGAAAAACATATCACGGTGAATATTACGATACGTGTTTCTCATCTAAACAAGGTATCATATACTCTGTTTCTAGTGTAGTAGAGTTGGGAATCAATACCATTAAGCTAGGAAAGGTACACTACCGTCGATAATACGATACGTGTTTGGTCTCTAAATGAGGCATCATTAAGAGCAACAGACTCTGCTTTTTAGGGTAGTGGTGTTGGATTCAATACCATAACACTAGGAAGCGTAGACCACCGCCAATTTACAATTTATTTCAAAATACTAGCAATGCTTATCAGAGGCAGTTTGTTTCGCCTCTAAATCTCCTCAGGTGAAACAGACTCTGCGGTGGCTGACCATCTAGCCGTTTTGCCGACTTAATTTTCAACATGTATAAAGTTGTATTCAAACCGTTGGTCCTCCTTGTAGTTGTGGTTGCGCTGATTGGTGAAGGTGCTGCGCAACAAGCGGAAGGGGTCGTAGCCGTCGGCGCTGGGCGGCTGGGCGGCAGCGAGCGCGGCGAGGGGCAGCGAGCCGCCCAGCGCGCCCACGCGCGGGGGCGTGCGCCCGCCCTGCGCGCCGCCCTGCGCGCCGCCCTGCGCGCCGCCCTGCGCGCCGCCCGCCACGCACTGCACTAGCGAGGCCAGGCCCTCCCGCCGTCGCTCCCGAGGCTCACGCATATCTCGGAAATCGCGCGCGTCTCTATAACCACAAAATCATCGAAATATATGTACTACGTACTAGATTTGGCATTCCGAACATTCACTATGTTCAAATGAACTGTACTGCAATCCGTACACCTTTAGTGTCATTTAGTGTGGCTTCAATATTCATAGAGTGTGGAGCTGCGCTAATAATACGAGATTTCAAATTAAAGTTTAAACCTGAACGTAATTACTAATTCAGTAGTCAAATAAGTAAAATTATTTGTTGTTCAAGTGAATAAATAGGTAATAATATTACAATAGAAAAAATTAATTTCTTCATTTATATGCCACGCTATCTACAATCATAGACTAAAATTTACTATCTCCCACGCATGCGCGAAAACAGAGTAGTGCACATTTTTTTGTTTGGAATAGCTTCTCTAGTACGTAGTACATAGAACCCAATGCACAAAATTAAATAATGAGCGCTTCCGCTCATTATAAAAAAAAATTTTTATATTGAGCGGAATTTTACTTTATTCTATAAAAAAAAGCAAGTTAGTTTTTTTTTATAGAATAAAGGTGACAAACGAACACACAGTCAACCTGATAATAAGTGGAAGCTGTAGCCCACAGACGTCTAGATTTATCCTCGATTAAGAATCAAAATGCAGATGCGTTGTCACCCCTGAGCACTAAGATGGAATGCCACGTTTCCAGTAAAAAGGGTCTCCGGTTCTCTACACTCACCATACGAAACACAACAGCATTAAGCTGCTATTTAACGCTAGTATTCTGTGAGAGCATGGTCCCAACCCGGTCGAGCCGACCCATTCGTGCTACAACCACAACCTAGCTGCAGCATGACTCTACCACGTAAAAATTTAGATTAAGTCAAAGTTTTTATTACACGATTACATTTTATAGAGAACTTTAACGCTGATCCCCGTTGCCGATCTACACATGACGTTAACAAGATTATGGTATAACATCATTTAGAAGCCAAGAAATCTTCATAAAACTTAACTAAGACGTCTAAAATTTCAACAACTATAAAAGAAAAATAATCAACAAATTGACAACATTTAAAAACCGCATAACTCAGAATTCGTGTAAATCAGAGAAGTACTGTTAGGTTACCTTTGCTGATCGTGCCTGGGATTGACGCCCAGGGCTCGTGCTAGGACTTCGGCCCGCTGATGGGGCGAAGGAGCGCGTGCGCCCCGCACGTCCTGCGCGTCCCGCATGTTACGTACGTTTCGCACATCTCGCATGTCCCGCACGTCTCGAATATCGCGACCCCGCCTCTGATTTCCGCCTCGTCGGGCATAGTTTTCTGAAACAATTAACTTATCTAGCACTTCATAAATTAACACCATTTTGATATTGCAGCTCGATATTCAACCTGTTAATTGGACGAACTTGGTCCTCGAAAACCAGAGTTCAGTTAAAGGGCTTATAGAGCAAGATCTCTGGGCCCCCAGATGTTACTTATTTTCTGAGTAACAAAATGTGTGGGACAGAGTAGTGTTAGTATCATAGACTTAGAATATACTGGCGTATAGACCAACATAGTGTGCAAGGGAGAAGAAAATTCCTTATGGCAAAAATGCAAGATAGAAAAGGATACCAAATCTCATGACTTTGTAACCGATTTTGAATGACAGGTCAGCACAAGTCGGCACGCAAGAATAGATATTTTGTAATTTTTTAGAGTGTAATAGTAGTTATTTTTAGTAAGTAACTTTTTTCCAAAATGGTTACTTGTTCTGTGAGTGACTGTGGTGATATTAATAGAAATAATCCTGATAATTGCATATTTCACAAGTAAATTCTCAACACGTCGTCAAGGTTATGACGCGTTTATTTTTGGTTAAAATTTACGTTATATACTGTTTAAAATATAGAATGTTTTCAATTATTTTGTTAATTTTGATATTTAGCAAAGAAAAAAGTCACGTTGTTGATAATTTGCATGAATTTGGTAAATGCATTGTTATACAAAATATTTTACATGTACGCTAGGGATTGACTCAACTATATCAAAATTAATGTCGATATTTATTATGAATGTTTATAATGAATCTATAGACTTGCCCACACAACAAGAAAATAAATCCTCGGTTTGCGTTCTAAAATGTAATTTTATTTTGCCGTTTGTCAAACAGATTCCCTCCGGATTCTATAATTAGAACAAATGGTTAAGGTTAATTGGACGGGTTGGTTGAAATCCAAAGAAGAACTCAACAATTTGCAGCAAACATTTTCTTTAGAAGTATAAAAGAAAAAGTAGAATAAAAACAATTTTATTAAAAGGAGTCATTTCTACATTATTTGTACCAGTAAGTATAATATTGTTATAATAAGACTTCAAAAATTTAACTTTCAACACTTAGATATAAATATAAACAGATTTTTTTACATTATAAAACTGTAGTATATTAAAGATAAAAAAATCTTGAGATTATCCTCTTTAAGCCACTATGAACCCAACTAAGTATCTATTTATCAACTAAAATAAATGTATAACCTTACTTAACCAACCGCACAGCCTCACGGTCACACTAGTACAATATTCACAGCATCACGCTATTTTCTCCAAGGGGTTGAGCGGAGCTTCGGATTATATTCCCAAGTCACAATGATAAAACTTTTAGCGTAGTTATGTATAGATATTTAGTAATGCTCCTGAAGCGTCAATAGACGCCCGCGCATGAGACGCGATAGTATAAATTCCATAGTATTTGATACTCACAACGCTCGATGCCCGATTCATGCTTGATGGCCGACGACATTGTGCCGAGGGCTTAAATAGCGTGGTTTATCGCCTACAGCGTTAGTTGTAGAGGAGAGAAACTGGTGGTTAAGTAATAGCTGCGCGGATCAATAGATCTGCGAGATTAAGTTGCACTTGCCGCGGTCAGTCCATGAATGAGTGACCATTTTCTCAATATACCGAGATTGAGAGAATAGAGAGTGCATGTGTATCCTCAGACACTTGTTGCACTTTACTCTGTTAAGATCATTATGTTTTTAAAATTCATGCAGCTAAAATGATAATAAGTTTATTATTACTTTATACTTTTCAGGGACAGATGAAAGAATATAAACATGAAGCATGATGAAGCCTCATAAACAGAAACAGAAACTTTTTTATTCAATATAGATTATAAATAATACTTATTGAAAGTCACTCTTTTGTTATTTACCACTGGTTCGAAAAAAAACCTCTGTCCTGGGAAGAACCAGCAAGAAACCCAGCGGGACTTTTTTTAAATAACAGCTTACAATCATGTATGTTACACAATTAACCACACAAAACAAATTAGAAATAGCTTGGTAGCGAACACCTCATTCCCAGGGGTTATTATCATCCATAAATTCCTTAATATTATAATAACCCTTTTTATACAAACTATGTTTAATAAAGTTTTTGAATTTTGAGCAGGTCGAATTTTGTATATTTTCTGGGATTTTGTTGTAAAAGCGTATACATCGCCCCAAGAATGAATTACTGACTCGGTGGAGTCGAGTAACTGGTACTACTAGCTTGTGTTTGTTCCTAGTATTTACAGAATGAATATCACTTATTTTTGTATAACTACTTTTATTTTTGTGTACGTACATTACATTTTCATAAATGTATTGAGAGGCCAAAGTTAATATATTAATTTCCTTAAATTTTTGTCTGAGCGACTCTTTAGGTTTTAAATCATAGATTGCTCTTATGGCCCTCTTCTGTAAAACAAATATAATTTCAGTGTCAACTTATCATACTTATTAACAAGAGCAACTTATTTAACTGATTCCTACAAGTTTCCTTACATAAATTATTAAGTTTACATTCATATTGAAGTCGAATGTTAAAATAAACTTCTATAATGTATTTAATTATTAATTACTAAATGTTTGTAATTATCAAAAGTAATACTTATATGGAAAAATAAAGCAGTCATTATGTACTCCGTGTCCCCGTTTTTTATTTCCCCATCAAAACATTTTATAAAATATATAAAATATAAATAGATACAATATGTTAAAAAAGAGATTCCGGGGAAACTGTCCATGGTAGTAAATATTTTTCTCCAAAGATCATAGCTCGAAAATACAACTTTCCGATCTGATTCTTGGAGAGTTTTTTTAAGTTTATCGGTAGAGTCACCTGGGATTTTATACATTTGAATTAAAATCCAACAAAAGGCAGGTAGGTTCAGCTTATTCACAGGAACATGTTATATGAATATTTTTTAATTATTTTAGAACTATCATGGTAAAAATTCAGTTAATTTTTGAAGTTATTCAATTTCGTGCACTAAACAATTTTTTTAAATCTTTTTACCGCTTCCTTAACAATCATTTTTCGATAGTCCTTGCAAGTAAAATGTACATCACTGGCTAACGCACACAATGACAAATCAAAATTGGTCACGCGTTTTCGGGCTGTCAGGTCCTCTATATGCCAGTATATTCTAAGTCTATGGTTAGTATGTACTTTAAACGAATGCATGCAATTTACTCTCTTCTTAATATCAATATCAATCTTAATATGAAGTGCAGCCAGAACCTAATTTGTGGAAAAAATTCTATTCTAATGAAAAAAATATATACAGGGTTATTTAGCAATAACCGGCCAAATTTGCAGAGAACGTTCAGAATAAGTAATATAGGCAAATGGTGAAGAAAAATTAATAAAAAAAATCTCAAACATACTGTCCTTTTTATCTTTTAAATTCAAAATGCGTGGTATTATTTTAACCGATTTTACTGCGCACGCACACATTCGTAAGGGTCGATCGTTAGGCAAAATTGTGTTGCCCATAAATCACATTCAATTTGGGATAATTTCAGATAAAGTAGAAGCCTTATTTATTCGTAGTTTTAAAAACTGCAATAACGGTATATCATTATTTATATATTTGAGCTTAAAGTTAAAATTTGGCTACTCTTTGAAAAATAACCCTGTATAAATAATAATAGTTATGAGTTTGAGAAGTGATAAATCAAACCACCAAACTCGCTATCACATTCTCTACTCGATTTATCGATGCAAGGAACAATAATTTTGAGTCTTTTTCCAAACAGCCAATTTAGATCGACTCAAGATCAACTGATTTATGGTATTTTTGTATGAGCAGCGAGGTTTGAACTATTTCCAGATGTTTTGAAATAATGGTTACAAATATTACACAAAATTCAATTTTCCTATTTTTTAAAATAGCCCTACAATTTGCATTTCTTCATAATGCAACCTAATATTATAAATATACACCGGGTGTTTGTGAAACGCTCCCGAAAACGAAGACAGATGATAGTACTAAGGATACCTATGATGATGGGTCACAAAGAAATTCGATCCCGAATAATCATGAAAATACTTAAACATAAACTAACTTAAAAAAGAAAATCAGCTGACAATAGGGTCAATATCCTCGCGGGCGCCGAACTCTTATCTAGATCGGTACGAAACAATGCATTAGGTATACTACTCACTCTACCCTTCCCTTTCACACACACGCTGCCTCGTGTCGCCTCGCGCTGTAGAATTTACACATGCTTCAAGGACGTTACTTCATGCGCATTTGTTTTGGCGGGATTGATTAATAATTTTAGTTTTTGAGACAGTTTCGTGTTGACTATCACGAGCGATAGTTCAATTGTTTTGTTTATTAAATTATTGTCGTTATTACTTGTTATTTATTAATTAATGATATTGTTCTTGTTGTTACGTTTTGTGTTTTTTGTTTTGTTTTAATAATGCCTAACGCGTAGGTACGTTTATAGTGTTCGTGAATACGGCAACATGTTAATGTGCCTTGGAGAATCTCATAAGGCCACGGAGGATCGGTAAGCTGTTTCATACCTAATTTTTTTTAAATAACTTAGTACTGAACTGATCTGAATAGGTACATAACTGAATACATCAGAATAATAAAAATACCTACACAATGGATAAAAAAGCATGACTCTAACCTTGTGAACATTTTATTTAAGTATTTTTTTCATTAGCGGGGAATTGAACCAGTTATTTGGTTTATTTAACCTGTGAATTCGAATTAAAGTGGCTACGTGGAGACAAGCACAGTGGCAAATAGTAGGTTAAGTAGATAAGTTAGGTAGGTATTTAGACAAGTGTTGTAAATTATTAGGTATTGTGGTACCATTGCTAGTTGCGGGCCGCGCGAATTCGGCGTTCGCGCGTACATTGACCCCTAGTCAGCTGATTGTAATTCAGTAATTCCACTGCTGGTTTTAAGTTTAAGTATTTTCATGATTTTTTTTACTGAAATTAACGTTTTATTTAACTATACTAACACGATGGAGCGTGAATAAAGCTAATAAAACGTTGTGAAAGGATGATTTTTTTTTCATCAGGATCGATTTTATATTTCACCCATCATCAAAGATATAGTTAGTACTGTCGTCTGTCTTCGTTTTCGGGAGCGTTTCAAAAATACCCTGTATGTATATATATATATATATATATATATATATATATATATATATATATATATATATATATATATATATAATATTATAATTTAAACATCCTGATATTTAAAAGACTTGTGATGGGCTGTAATGATGATGTTGAAATGATGAATCCAATTAGGATCATTAAATAGTGTTACAATATACAGGTAAGTCCTTACCGTCGTCCATGTCCTCCTCAAAGTCTAGCGCGTTGTAATCAATTTTCTCGTGACGTGAATGATCTACAAAATTAACAAAAACATTAAAATTCATAATATTGCTATTGTAAAGTATTGTTCTCTTTTAAAATGGGACTTGAGTTATATAACATTGGCGAAGCTTTCTTCTTTTAATAAAATTGACTGTTTTAATTTCATTTTGACTTCATTCATTTACGCACACGCACACGCACACAATAAAAAGACAGACACAGATATCGTTTTAAAAGTAAAACCAGACTCTATGGACTTCAAAATATATTATTAAAATTTGGACTATTCAATATCAAAGCAATTAACAAACATGACCATGTCCATGTCACACCTATGCCGGTAATTGTTGGGAGCACTAAGCTCGAAGTTGTTGACGAATATGTTTACCTGGGACAAATAGTCCGATTAGGTAAGTCCAACTTCGACCGAGAGGTCAATCGAAGGATTCAACTCGGCTGGGCAGCGTTCGGGAGATTACGACACATCTTCTCGTCAGGCATAGCTCAAAACTAGATTGTGCAACCAGTGCGTGATCACTGGCAGTGATGACCTATGGATCTGAGACGTGGTCCTTCACTGCTGGCCGTATGAGGAAGCTCAAAGTCGCTCAGCGAGCTATGGAGAGGGCTATGCTCGGCGTTTCTCTGCGTGATAGACTTAAAAACGAGGATATCCGCAGTAGAACCAGAGTAACCGACATAGCCCAAAGGATTAGTAAGCTGAAGTGGCAATGGGCCGGCCATATAGCTCGAAGAACCGACAACCGATGGGGAAGAAAGGTTCTCGAGTGGCAGCCTCGTACCGGCAGGCGAAGTGTAGGGTGTCGCCCCACTAGATGGAGTGACGACCTGGTAAGACATACAGGAAGTCCATGGATGCAGATGGCTCGGGACCGTGCTTTGTGGCATTCCTTGGGGGAGGCGTATGTTCAGTAGTGCACTTGTGAAGGGCTGTAATTATGATGATGAAACAACCATAATGGAAATAATAAACAACGACAAACCTAAAGTACTGTCGCACTCTCCTTCCTCTTTCTCCTGCTCGGGAGTGCCGGGCTCTCCGTCATCTGTATAATAAAAATATATCCATCTAATTTCAATCTTTGGTTCTTCTACAGTAGCACACAAATCACACTGGGTAAGCGTGACATTGTCACACTTACCCCGATGTGTAGGTGAGGTAGGTGTAACTGTCGGATACAGTTACACCTACCTCACCTAATATCTTAGAATAGTGGATTTCGGGTCACAGAAACATATTACACTATAAGTACCAATATTATATCTTGTTTAAAATAACTTAATGATGTATCGAAACACTTAAAAACTTCGCGTCTTAAAATTGCGCGGGATTTCGCCAGTTGAGTAGTTTAAAAAAAATGACGTCTGTCGATAAAATAGTTGAAGCTATGTACTTAACTGTCGGTATAGTCAATAGCATAAAAGTTCCTGCGTTGTTCAAGAAATAGCATTTAACCAAAAAAACGTATTTATGCCGCATAATTTTCATTTGTCACACTTGCCCCACTGTCACACTTGCCTCAGTCTACCTTATATAAGAACTGTAACATTCTTAATAAAGGCTTAGTCAAGTAGTCTAGTATAGTTTCTTGTTTTAACCATCGTCACGAGTCTTTAATTTACCCAAAGCTCCCCACGTCGCAGCCTCTTACGACACCCACGCGACAATATGGGGTAGTGGCTATTCTTACACCGCCAATAGACGGTATGAATAATGTGTATTTAATGTGTGTTGTAATTAATATACATATACGTAAACATAGACATATGTTTTATTAGCATCAATACACTCACATAATATACATTTAGAAGTTAATAAAAACATATAAAACATACAAGGTACAAGAAGGAAAACATAAATAAAAATAAATCTCAGCAAGAGTGAGTGAAGTGATGCTAAAAAGGATTCTGTCTCAGCATATGCTAAAGCACGGTGTCGGAGCAGGATTTTTTTTTTATTAATTTGCATTTTTAAACTTAATTCCCATCATAAAAAGTTTTACATAATGATTTCTTATATTTATGTGAACACTACACATTGAATAAAACTACTTTTACGGATTTTATCGCGTTTAATTAACTTATTTTATTAAATTCCGTTTCGGGTGCTTTACAGCACCCATGGTCACAGGGGACTGAGGTGATTGACGTCCCGATGTCAGTGTTAACCCGGAGTACCTTCAGCTTTTTCAATTATTAATTTTGGACCAAAATTAATAATTAAAAAGAAGAATTTAATAAAATTACTTAATTAAACGCGATAAAATCCGTAAAAGTAGTTTTATTCAATAAAAAGTTTTATTTCTATTGCAACTAAGATAGTTTTAGGACCTTTTGAACAGTATTTGTGATTCGAAAACCGAGTTTATTCTCAAGTTATTAAAGTTTACATTTGTATGGATTGCAATAATTTGAAATTCTTCCTGCTCCGCGATCACGCCATACCAAAGGTACATTGTAAAATTAATAACAATAATGTATCATATTTGAATACAAAATATTGTAATTTTTATTTTCGATTACTCAACTAATTTTTAAGTAATTAATTGTTTTATGTTTTGTAATAGGTAAGTTACAGGCGTCGTGTCATCGCGCTTCTCTTTCTTTTCTATGCAATCCGACAGTATACAACTCATTAGCTGTTGTCAGCGTCTCAAACACAAAATCAATTGTATTCGAGGATACTTTGTTACTACCTATCACCAAAAACTTTATAGGCATGAGAAAACATATACTATTTGGAAACTCACTGAGAGGAGGTTTGTCGACGGGCCTCCTCTTCGGCTCCTGGAGTTCCCTTTCAGCGCGTTCCTGGTCCATGCGTTCCTGAGCATACATTTGGTTTGTCAATCAGATGCCAGAAGTCGATGAACAGCATAGCAACAAATTCAAACCACATTAAATCTACACATCATGTATTTGTACAACGCCAAACAAATCTTCACATATACAAACGAAAAACATAGGTAATCCAACTACAATATGGCCTATTAGCAAGTATCTGCACTTGTTGTTAGTTAAGTTGTATGGAGTTTAGCGACGAAAGGTCAAGCAGAACAAAAATAGGAGAAAATAATTTCTTAATTCGAAACGTCGAGATTAAATAAAGTTAAAATTAAACGCCAGGGCTCGGAACCGGTTTAAAAAGAGCGGTTAATTTCGATTAATTACCGGTAAATATATCGCTCCTTCAATTAATATACATAAATAACGGCCCCGTGGCGCCGTGGCTTAGCAATGAGTTGCTGCGCTAAGGGCCGCGGGTTTGAATCCCGCACGGAACAAGTATTTGTATGGCCTACAAATAATTGTTCCGGGTCTGGATGTTTACCTAAACGATAAAAGTTACCGGTTACTTATGAACAAAGGTTTTGACACCCAATTTAACCGGTTAATTCCGTAAAACGTAAAGGCGGTTATGAATGGGACAGGTACATTCACGTTGTGAGGTGCATCGCCCTTATGCGGCATCGCCGCATGCGGGCATACTTATCATCAATCATCTGCCTTTGAGCGACACGTTTTTTCACTCGCGATCAGGGTGTCTAGTGGGAGTTTGGTGTTTACGAAAAACGTGAAAGTATTAGAGAAGTTTTCGCGCAAAAAAAAAGAGCCTGATGGAAAGGCAGTTATTGTGTTTGGTTTATTCGTTAAGACTGGACTTGTCTCATAACGAAGAAAATAATTTATTCTTGTGTATCGGTTGTTTACTTATGATGTTTTATTTATGATGGGGAGAAAAAAAAGTAAATAGAATTTGTTCCATGTTTACGTTTTAACAGTGGTAGAGCCACGCGGCAGCTTTTGCTGTCGCATGGATGGGCCAGCTTGAACCAGGGTGGTACCACGCATTCTCAGAATACCAGCCTGAAGTAGAAGTTTACTTCTGCGTTTCGCTTGGTAAGTGTAGGAAGCCGGAGGCCCAATTCAATTATAGGTCGGCCGATTGAGATAGGATTTGGTCTTTTTTTGCATTCTACCCTTGAGGGCGGGTTTGCTTCTCGTCAGACGATCCCAGCGTTGTTGCTGATTCTGTCGCTGATGTGATACTTCAGGATATGGAACTTTTTATTCCATCTTCTGTGGTGCCCATCGGATGCAGATCCCAGCCATGGTTTGGTCGCTCCTGTAAAATAGCATCACACTATAAGCAGGAGTGCTTCTAGGCCTAGACTGACGACATCTTTACATTCCGAGACGTTGATGTCTCGAGATGTAAACACCAGCGTTCTTCAAAAGAAGTATAATTCCGCCTCCAGGTTCTTCAAAAGTCATTGCCAAGGCAAGGTAAGAGCACATCGGCAGAATTGGCGAAAAGCTAGTTCGCCTTCCTTCGGGAACCCGTGCATTCTGGTCTCCTGCCAAGGCTGTCCAAGGGAACTTTTGTCAGCCATCTCTTCCATCTCTGCACAGCGAGGACGACTCACTGACCCATGCCGCAAAAGGGAAAGCCGATCTGTTAATCTCTCTTTGCGTCCAACTCGACTCTTGATGACGGGGGGAGCACACCGCCGACCATCCCGCGGTGTTGAGTGCTCCATGCCGGATGTGCGGCTTACACAGCATTCGGTTCGCAAAGCACTCCTCTCCCTGGTCGTCAACAAGTCGATGGAGTCCCTCCCATTGTGCTGAAGACGTGTGCACCGAAGTTGGCACCGGTTTTAACGCGACTTTTCCGGTACTCCTACTCCTAAGGCGTAGTTCCAAATTCATGGAAGACAGCTTTGGTCCACCCGATCCCTAAAATAGGCAACCGCTCAGACCCGTCCAACTACAGGCCTATCGCCATCACTTTCTTGTTCTCTGAAATAATGGAATCCAATATAAACGGTTTTCGTCGGGGTCGATCAGCTGGTGATCTTTTGGTCTACCTAACTCATAGATGGGCGGAGGCAATAGAGTCCAAGGGGGAGGCATGGGCCCTTACTTTGGACATAGCGAAGGCCTTCGATCGGGTCTGGCACAAAGCGCCTCTTTCGAAGCTCCTTCCAATGGACTTCCCGAGAAATTGTGCAATTGGATCACCAGTTTCCTTGCTGATCGGAGCATCAAGGTCGTAGTACACGGTGCATGCTCTGATTACAAACCTATTAACGCTGGTGTTCCACAAGGCTGCGTGCTATCACCAATGCTGTTTCTACTGCATATTAATGATATGTTGCAAACTGGTAACAACGAGAGTACTGGTGATGCATTATACACTGGCCGTGCCAATATTTCTCGGGAAAACGTCGCCGAGTACCGGAATAAACTTGTCTGAAGTCGGGTCTTTGCTGAACAAAGTCTCGGATTGGGGGCGACTAAATCTAGTCCAGTTCAATCCCCAGAAGACACAAGTTTGCACGTTTACCGCTAAAAAGAACCCCTTTGTCGTATCTCCTCAGTTTCAAGGCACTCCTCTTGCTGCCTCAGCTAGCATCGGAATCCTCGGCGTCGACATATTGAATAGTGTGCAGTTTTGTGATCACAAGGGAAGGCCTAATTGGCCTCTAAAAAGCTTGGCGTGCTCAGCAGAGCGGGGCAGTATTTCATGTCGGCACATCGCTTGCAACTTTACAAAGCGCAAATTCGGCCTCACATGGAATGCTATTCTCATCTCTGGCCCGGGACACCCCAGTGCCAGCTCCTTCCACTTGAGCGCATTCAGCGCAGAGCGGTTCGAATCGACAACGTCCGAGTTATTTTTGATCCGCTCGATTCACTGGCGCTGCGTAGGGATGTTGCATCCCATTGCATTTTCTATCGCATCTTCCACGGAGTGCTCTGAGGTTTGGTTTAATTCCAGCCGCGATATTTCATTAACGCACATCGCGTCAAAATTCACGATACCATCCTCACCATCTGGAAGCTTGGCGGTCCACCACTGAGCGTTTTACTAGGAGTTTTTTCCTCGTAAAACTTCTATGTGGAATTGTTTACCACCGGCGATTTTTTTGGACCGATACGACTTAGGGACCTCAAGAAAAGAGCTTACTCCTTTATGCAATTCCCCTGGTGTTGCGGTAGTTCGTGGGCAACAGTAGTCACTTACCATCAGGTGAGTGACTACTGTCGCCCACGAACCGCAGGCTCGTTTGCTCCTTTTCTATACAAAAAAACGTATGACAAGGAAACCCAAAAATCTAAGTGTTTGATGGAGGGCTATAATACGTCTATCAAGGTGGTTTCTAGTACACTATTTCTACCCATTTTAATCCAATAACGGTACTGGGCACGACCCGGGATTCAAGCCCAGGACCAAATCATGATCCAGAGTCGCGCTTGTAACCACTATACCAACGAGGCAGTCGGCTACCTACCAGTGAAAGTCCCATCACAATCGGTCTAGCCATTTCGGAGATTCGCCGGAATAAACAGACATACAGAGAGACAAAAATTTTAAAATTTGTTTTTTTTTGTTGTAAGTACCGTATTTACTTTCATAATATGCATTTAGTAAAAATCTGTTATTTTGACATTACAAACAGACACTTCAATTTTATTTATTTGAATAAATTTAATTCCATATTCGTAAAGTATGAAAGGTTGTAAAAAAAATCGAAAGTACTATATTATTTAGATCTTGAGGCGTGAGAAAACTTGGCTGCACCTTTAATCATTCTCTTTTATAATTCAATACAAGATCGTATATATCAGTGTGATTTATACTGTTGAGTATCTAGTTAATTGGGAGTTATTAATAATTACTGTTAATTAAAGACAGGAATTTTTAGTATGTGTATTTGGTGACAGTCGACAGCAAAGTACAGCCGAATTTAATCAATGATTTGTTAGATTCAAATTATTTTTCTTTATTAATTTCAATATCAGTAAGGTTAATTTCGTCTATGTGGTTACCTTCTACTCTATTTAAAAAAGCTAATATTTTTTAGTAGCATCTTGTACGTATCCAACATTGTAAGATATGCTTCAATTCCTCATTAATGAGATGTGAAAAATGGTAATTTCTTTTGTCCGGTTCGACTTTACAATTTTCTTAACATGACAAACAATTTTTTATCGTGTTTAGACACGACTTCAAGTTAAATTTTATTTACCTCAGCAGTGGTCATTATTAGATTTTGCAAAGACGGGGACAGAGGTTGGACCTAATCACGAGCTTCTGAATCTAAAAAATCTGGTGATCTGCCTCATTTTAGTGCTAAAAAGAACAAATACTATAACATATAATTTCAACAACTTTAAAAAAAATCGTGTGTTCTGTTAAGAAAGTTCATCATTTATATTACTAAAACTAAAGGCATTGAATTAAAGATGCATATCGTAATTTTAGTAGAAAACGTTCAATATAATTAAAGTCAATATAAATATATAAGGTCAAATAAAACATGATATCGAAACTTAATTTTAAAGTGGAGATAACCCATAATTAATTGAAACAAAACCTATCTCTGTTATTTATAATACGGTCGTTGCTGAAAGATGAAAAAATATGAGGGATGATGTAACAAGGAAGTCGCGTTGATGCAATGAATATATCGTACGTGCGTCTAAAAACAGAGCGCAGCCGCACAAAGTTGGGTGCAAGCGGGGTAAGAGGAGAGGGCGGGGACATTACAAAGCTTGGTTTTAACCGGTTAATTGTTACAACCTAAATCTAAATTTGTGAACAACCGGTATTCCACAAAAAGTACAACCTTTAACCGAAATCGGTTTCGATTTGGGGTCAATGACCGAAACCGGTTTAGAATTTGAACTGGTTTCCGAGCCCAGTTAAACGCGATAAAATCCGTAAAATTAATTTTATTCAAGAAATTCTGAACTATCTTTCACTAATAATAATGGGAAATATTTCTTTTTATTTATAAAAACTAGTAAGTTGTAAATATTATTATGTTATATATTTTTAATTTATGTTTATTAACTTTATTTATTTAACTTAGGGCTAATTTTTCAATAGTCAGATAAAAGTTATCCATGAAATATATTATAACCTGACTGAATGTAAAAGTGAAACAATAGAACTGTTTTATTCATACAACTGTAGTTTTTAATTCGATTGTTGTATTTAATCCTAGAAATAACGTTTATTTGATGATTAAAAAATCGGCCCTTAGTAACATATATACCTACATGAAAAAAATCCTATAAAACTGATTTTGTAAAAATGTATAAGCAATGATTTGTAAATGACATTTCTAATATAAAACATTTGTTTAGAACAAAACTGGAAGTAGATCTAGAATATATATATGCAAAGATTTTACATTATATATGTATTTGATCTTACAAAATAAAGTTTAAAATTTTGGTCCTTCATGCCGGATCCAATTAAATTAAAATATTTTGACATTAGGAATCATTTAAGTATAAAGCATGTAAATACACAATGAAAAAAATGAAAAATAGTCTATAGCCCTCACCTCGAAGTCTGACAGCTTGATGATCCTGCGTTGAGCCTGCCTCCAGTGCGGGGGCGTCACCGAGCGGGAACGCGACCGGGAGCGTGATGGAGTGCGATAGCGCTAGAGGGCATAAATTGTTCTTATTTTCAGTTTTCCAGGTGATACGGATTTGTTTCAGCATATGCTGAGGAAGCTATATATCTATATAAGCTGTACCCCCTTCATCTATTTCTGCCATTAAGCAGTACATGTCAAAACATACAATGAAGGTTTGTTTAGGACTCTTATATATAACATTCTCCTATAAATTTCATCTTGAATACCAACATAAAATAGCCGCATACTGCTACTGTGTTTCGTGTAGTAAGTGCAGATACACAGAGACCTTTTTTACTGGTAAAGAGGCATTCCATCCTAGTCCTCAGATGTAACAATGCAGCTTCTATTGTTTGGAGTTGGCTGCAGGTGTGTATGGACTGCCATAATCACTTACTATCAAGTGGGCCGCGGTCCATTGCAATATTATAAAAACCATTTTCTCACCAGATTTTTTGTTATTTCAAGTAAAATCAGTATCCCTGTCCACGAAATGGACACAATAGTTAAACAATCGAAATGTGTGTGCGTGTACACGTGTACGTGTGTGTGTGTGTGTGTGTTTTCATTCATTGATTCTTACAGACTTATACACTGACCTGTATATATCCGAACTATATATGACAATATAACTGTATATGACAATTTTCCGAACACTAAAGTGACGGATTTGTCTTGCCGTCGCTGCCCAGCGCATACTATATACATATATATAAGTTTATACATCTTTGTTAAATATATTATAGCGTCCTTCAGTGTTTCAGTCATTTTGTTCAAAATGTGGTTCATATTTTTATTAAAGAGGAAAAAAGGTGTTGTTCAAATTGTTTTGTCTGTTACATTATTTATTATTCATAAAACAATGCCTAAACGTTTGCCTAAACCTCTAAAATTATGATGATTAGAAAATTGTGTTCGTTGCGCATTTGAGCAATAATTTTATCTTTCTTATGTCTTTCATTCAATCACAATGATAGAAGCCCTGCTGTGGAACTTATAAAAACTTTAATTATAATACTCACAAATACACCACGACCCTTTATAATCCTCCCACTTCTCGTATAATTGTGGCGTTCCCTTTCGTGAAACCGCATCCTGAATACGAGATCAAATCAATCACTGAATTAAGAACTACACTAGGATTTTTAAATAAAGTTATTATTGACGGTAAAAATGTACCGTCGCCGTACACGGTATGCCGTACGTACGGTTACCTCTGGTTCAGAAAAACCTCTGTCCTGGGAAGAATCGGCAAGAAAATCAACGGAAGTGTTTTCTAAATAACTATGCAATACATTGGTTATATAATTAATGTCCTCATCATCATTACCATTTCCGTAGTATTTGTAAAAGATCCAAAAGAAAATCATCCACACTACACATAACTAGACGATATCACATAATCAGAAACACGACAACAGGGTAGTCATAAATTAAAAAAAACAATAACAATCAATAAAGGTAAATTATATAACTTACATTAGAAACTGGCTAAAGCTGAAAAGCAAAGATGAGACATTTTTCAAGAATTAAAATACACGATGATATACCTACTCTTGAATTTATAAAGATAGATACGCATACAAAATAGATCTTTGCATTGCAATTAGACTTGCAACAAATATTATAGTATTCGGCCTATTTACTACTTTTATCATATTCAGCCGAATACCGAATACTTAAGGTAAGAGGTTTTATTGTAGTAAGATAATTGGTAAAATGAAAATATTTATTTATTTTATAAATAAATTATTTTTTCTTGTAATTATTAAAGTAGTCATAGGTAATCAACTTCCATATTATAAAAAATAAAAAAGAACTATCAGATAAATGTCTATGCACTCGAATTATCGTAATTAAAGTGGAAGATAATGGAAACGGAAACAGAAACAGAAACTTTTTTATTCAATATAGATTATAAATAATACTTATTGAAAGTCACTCTTTTGTTTAATTACCACTGCTTCGAAAAAAAAAACCTCTGTCCTGGGAAGAACCAGCAAGAAACCCAGCGGGACTTTTTTTTTTAAATAACAGCTTACAATCATGTATGTTACACAATTAACCACACAAAACAAATTAGAAATAGCTTGGTAGCGAACACCTCATTCCCAGGGGTTATTATCATCCATAAATTCCTTAATATTGTTACGAGCTTGGGGTTCGAGACAATTAAAAACTGCCGAGTGAATTACCAAAATTGACACTTTAATTACAGAACACTAATTACAACTAAAAACCACACTAATAACAAAATACAATTGTACTACAGATCACTTTAATTCGCAGTTGTATCGCTTGAAGTATTCGCTTGTATCGCCAATTCAATACTGCCTCGGTCGCGGTCTATACCGGCCTTATAGGGCCTCAGATAGTTTCCAGAACCTTCTACTGTAGAAACATCTAGAATGTTCGAGTACATATCGGTCCCGAAATTTCTAGAAGGATCTTCCTAGTTCTGCTACTCGATACCAGAGGGCGCTAGTGGTAACCAGTGTTGCCATGTATAAACCATTAATAGTGGCGCGCAACACTGCCCCTCCTAAGACATGCTCGTCCCGAGCATTATTGGCCCCATAATAACGCGCCAGTCGATCCACATGGACGATCTTAGGAGTACCTCTTGCACCTTTCTGTATCCGGTAGGTTACGTCATTGATCCTGTCACAATCCGGTACGGTCCGTCCCATTTAGCTTGAAGCTTAGGAGATTTCCTTTGCTGCGAACTGGATTGTGTAACCACACCAGTGAACCTTCGTCAAACCCTTTGTTGTTCATTTTGCGGTCATACCGTGTTTTCATCTTCTCAGACGTTTGCTGGCCCGACTGTCTGACGTGCTCATAAATCATTCATTTTGTCCCGCAAGTCATTTGCATAATCGGTTATACTGCGTGGGGCATCAGGTGGTATTCGGTGATCAGGTCTGCAGGCAGCCGTAATTCTTCCCAAAATTTGCTAAAGCTGGTGTCACTGATGTACTTTCGTGAACAGCGCTTCGATATGACAACAAAACGGTTGTATGTGCCTGTCCCAGTCTCGTTGCCGTTTTTCCACAACTTTGCTAGGTACCTCTCAATGTCTGATTAAATCTTTCTACCATTCCATCAGATTGTGGTGGTAAGAAGTTGTTCTTGTTTTATGAGTACCCATAACCCGGCAAGTTTCCTGGAATATTTGAGACTCAAAATTCTTCCTTGATCGCTGTGAATCTCTAAAGGTACTCCAAACGACAGAAGACTTCATGAACTAGTTTATCTGCAACTGTTGAAGCTTCTTGATTTGGAATGGCGAAGACTTCTGGCCACTTAGTGAAGTAATCCATCACAACCATGAAATACTTGTTACCACTTTCACTTTCCGGAAACGGCCCTGCAACGTCAATGGCTATCCTCTCCCATGGTGCACCAACATTGTACAATTTCAATGCACCTCTACTACGAGTTTGAGTTCTTTACAGCCGCACAACTTGTACATTTGCGACACCAGTCCTCGACATCGTCACGACAGTGGACCCAGTAAAACCGTTCTCGGATCTTCAGTAGAGTTCGTTTAACTCCCAGGTGGCCTCTGAACAACCATTATGGTACAGCTGTAGAACATCCGGTACTTTAGCTTTGGGGACAACCATTTGCAAATGACAACTGTCTCTGAACATTTTCCCATTTTCGGCACAGGACTCCATCCTGAATCAGTAAGCTGTCCCATTGGGCCCAATAGCTTTTCGTGGTCGAACTCATCGCTGAGACGTCACTCCACCAGGCTTAGGAGCACTGGCCTTCATCCATTCCAGAATCGGCTTGATGTCCGGATCTTCCTGCTGTGCATGTTGTACGCTGTCCTTCCACTCATTGCTGAGCTGGTCTGTCCTGAGCATCCTCACAGACACCACTTCCTTATCCTCTTGCCTAGTACAATGCTTGCAATCTTCAGGACAAGGTCTTCTTGACAATGCATCTGCGTTGCCATGAGATTTCCGCTGTGCTCGGCGGTGCTGTTAGCCGCACTGCCTCTCGAGATAGTTCACCTTCCCTTTTACAGTTCGCTTAGGGCAGCTGGATCGAAGATGGCCCTTTCCCCACAGCCGTAGCACCTAGGGCTGTATCCTTTATTGCAGTCGCGAACTGTAGCTGCTGCAACCTCCTGACGCGATGGGAACGATGATCCTGCCGCACGGCTTCAACCTCAGTGCATGGGCTAACGCGTCCTAAGCGTCTCGTGGTGCCCGAGCCTCACAGCAGCTCTGACTTCAAGGTCGCGGATGCCGTCGATGAATGTCTGCACCAGGTTCCCTACAATGAGCGCAGGTACAGACTGGTATGCTTTTCGAACCAGCTTTTCACCTCAAGGGCCCACTGCTGCAGGTTTTCGTTGCTGCGTTGCACGCGATCTTGAGCTGCGCACGAAAGACGTGTTCCAGGTGAGCGTCGCCATATCTTGCCTCCAATGCCTCAAGGGCTTCTCGTAAGTCACTTCCTTACCGAGAGCTTCCAGAACAGTTAAGGCCTGGTCGCGCAGGCCTAGGGTGAGAGCAGTCATGGCTGACTTTTATTCCAGCCGTTCGCCTTCATGACAGCCTCGAACTGGATTTTGTAGGCCGACCAGGAAGAAGTCCCGTCGAACGGCGGCACTTTGAATCCACGTAGCGAAGGTGTTGTAGCTACCACGGGAGCTGTAATTCCATCCCAATTTTTAGGTCGTCCAGTTTTCTTCACGTCAGCCATCACGTTGTCAACCCGATTGTTCACTTGGTTGATTCGGTTTCAGCTTCCGATAGGCGGTTGTCATGTTGAGCAACCCTATCCTTCACCTCCTTATCTCTTTCCCGAAGGTAGCGTGAAGGTCCTTCATGAGAAGCATCTGCTCCTCCTGTCCCCGCTGCAGCCGCTCTTCCAACCGACGGGCCTGTTCTTCCTGTCGGCGGGCCTGTTCCTCCTGTCGGCGGGCCTGCTCCTGCAGCATCATCATCAGAGCACCTAAGTCAGGTGCTGCAAATGCAGGAGCTGCTGACGGGCCGACCTCCGTGGTCGGCAGCTGGCCCTCCGACGCTTGCGATGTTGTACCACCAAATCGTCTCTGGTCCGTCTCCTGTTGGCGTTGACTTCGGGTACGGATACCCTCCGTGTCATCTTTAGGTAAAATCGGCATGATTTAATCATCCCACTTCTGACACCAATTGTTACGAGCTTGGGGTTCGAGACAATTAAAAACTGCCGAGTGAATTACCAAAATTGACACTTTAATTACAGAACACTAATTACAACTAAAAACCACACTAATAACAAAATACAATTGTACTACAGATCACTTTAATTCGCAGTAGTATCGCTTCGAAGTATTCGCTTGTATCGCCAATTCAATACTGCCTCGGTCGCGGTCTATACCAGCCTTATATAGGGCCTCAGATAGTTTCCAGAACCTTCTACTGTAGAAACATCTAGAATGTTCGAGTACATATCGGTCCCGAAATTTCTAGAAGGATCTTCCTAGTTCTGCTACTCGATACTAGAGGGCGCTAGTGGTAACTAGTGTTGCCATGTATAAACCATTAATAGTGGCGCGCAACAATATTATAAAAATAACCCTTTTTATACAAACTATGTTTAATAAAGTTTTTGAATTTTGAGCAGGTCGAATTTTGTATATTTTCTGGGATTTTGTTGTAAAAGCGTATACATCGCCCCAAGAATGAATTACCGACTCGGTGGAGTCGAGTAACTGGTACTACTAGCTTGTGTTTGTTCCTAGTATTTACAGAATGAATATCACTTATTTTTGTATAACTACTTTTATTTTTGTGTATGTACATTACATTTTCATAAATGTATTGAGAGGCCAAAGTTAATATATTAATTTCCTTAAATTTTTGTCTGAGTGACTCTTTAGGTTTTAAATCATAGATTGCTCTTATGGCTCTTCTATAAAACAAATATAATTTCAGTGTCAGTTGTGTGTCCCATAGCAAAATACCATACGACATTATGCTATGGAAATAGCTAAAGTAAACAAGTCTGGCTGTTTCCACACTGGTAAGATTTCTAATCTTTTACAGCATATGCTGCAGAACTAAGTCTGCTTGCTAACTTTGATATATGGGGCTCCATTGAGCTTCGCGTCTAGTGTTATTCCAAGAAAATGGTGGTATCGACAAGACTCAGTTCCTCCCCATTTAAAATTACATTAGTATTTAATTGTCTGACATTTGGAGTCATGAACTTCATACATTTCGTTTTAGGGCTATTTAAATGCAAGTTATTAATATTAAACCAATTTACTAATTTAGATATAGCATTATTTACTTCGTCATATTTTAATAATTGTCGTTTTAATTTGAAAATTAATGAAGTGTCATCAGCAAATAACACTATATTATGGTTATCCCCTACTATGTAAGGTAAGTCATTAATATATACAAGAAACAGAAAGGGGCCGAGAATTGAGCCTTGAGGCACGCCCATTTGTACTATCGACCCGGAAGAGCTCATACTATTAATGACAACTTTTTGCGTTCTGTTACTTAAATATGAAACAATTAATTTAAGAGCATTACTTCTTACACCATAGTGTTGTAGTTTCCTGATTAATGTTTCATGGTGAACACAATCGAAGGCTTTGGATAGGTCACAGAATATACCCAAAGCATCCTGTGAATTCTCCCATGCATTGAAAATATATTTAATCAGCTCAACACCAGCATCAGTTGTCGAGCGACCCCTTGTGAAACCGAATTGATTTTTATGAAGTAAAATATTAACATTAAAAAAAATTAACATTTGATCAATAATAATTTTTTCAAAAATTTTACTTAGTGTTGGCAGTACAGTAATGGGTCTAAAATTGGCGGGGTCTAATGTACTACCAGAATTAAATAAAGGTATTACTTTACTATGCTTCATCAAATCAGGAAACACACCATGTTCGATACTAGTATTAAAAATAATAGCTAGTTGAGGCGCGATTATATCGATTATAGACGCAATAACTTTAACGAAATGCCCCACAGATCCGCAGTTTCTTAACATCAATAGTTTTAAAATATTTTACAATATCTTTTGATGATATTATATGAAATGTAAAATTCTTTGTACACGCATTTACATTTTGTTTAAGCAATGATTCGGCGACGGCAGGAGAAGAATTCAGTGACATAGTGGTTAAGATCGGAATATCCGTGAAATACTTCTCAAAAACCATTGCAACATCCTGATCTGATTCCGTTAATTTGTTGTTAAAACTCAACCGGTAGTTTGAATTGCGAGTTGACCTTACCAGTTTCACTATTAATTATACTCCACGTCATTTTAATTTTATTAGAAGCCGTCTTAATTTTGTTGCTCAAATGCAAAGACTTGGCTTTGGAGCACACTCCTTTAAATATTTTTGAATATTTTTTAACATATTCCCTAAATTCGACGCTAGGGTTATATGACCTTTCATGGTAAAGTTCATATAACCTTTGTCTCTTATGGACTCTACTGTCGCCCATTCATTGAAAGCCTTCCGACTGTTCAAGGAGAACGTTTTAGAAGTAAAAATATTATCAAATTCATTGCAAATAAGTTTAAACACTGATCCATACAAAAAATTAGGATCATTTTGGTATGAAAGTGATGGAAGTTTCTTCACTATGTTACTTCTAAACTTCTCCAAGCGACGTGCATTTACAGGAACAAACACAATTTTCTCATCTACTTGCTTTTTGTGAACATAAGGTAACGAAACTAACTGTCCACAGCAACGGCTTAAAATTTGTAAAAATTTTATCTATACATGTTGCACTACATTCAGTAATACGCGTTGGCTCTAAAAATAAATTAAAAAGACCATATGATTTAAACAATGATCTAAATTTAATATTGGTGGAGGAAGCTTCTAGGAGATTGATATTAAAGTCTCCACATATTACAACAGATTTATTCTGTTTATTAAGCTTAACAAAAACTTCCTCCATAATTTTTTCAAAAGTATTGTATATAGAACATGGGGGTCTGTAGACGCTCACAACAATGAGGTGCTCAAACTCAACACATGCCATTTCTACAGTTCGCTCAACAGAGAGGCTCACAATATCTTTACGTTCCTTACATGATAATAATTTACTAGCTAATATTAACGAGCCACCTCTTAAAACCTCACCTTAATAAAAACTGCACCTCTTGGTGCAGAAAGATTAATTTTGCTTAATTTTCAGGCAGTATTTTACTCCTTTTCTTCTCGTAGACAATCCCAGCTTCAGAGAATAGACGCTCTGAATAAACACTACTTCCTCCCGGCCGAATACTTTTGCCTAATATTCGGCTATTCGGCCAGGAAATCCGCAGAATATTCGGTATTCGGCCGAATATACTATTCGTTGCAAGTCTAATTGCAATTGAATGGGAAACTGTGACACCAATTTATCTCATAAAAATGCGCAACTTATTATAACAAAACAGATTTTTTTTCAAAATAGATTACAATTATACAATTAATTCTTATTGAGTTATCTTTTACTTTTAGCACTGATTCGAGAAAAACCTGTGACCTAAGAAGAATCAGCAAGAAACCCAGCGGGACTTTTAAAAAAAGTATATTAAAAAAGTACCCAATAATTTAAAAAACACTCCTTCCCATCTTTTTCTTTAATAGCATTTACTAATGTATCTGGCCAGTACGCACGATAATAACAACTGAAGAAATTAAATCTCTTTTTTTGCGTTCCACTAAATTTGTCCATGACTGTATATAAAAAGTAAAAACCTTAATACCTCTCTCTATCCCTCCGAGGGTCCCTTTCCTTATCCTGATCTCTACCCCCCCTCATAAGGAACCTGTTTGTAGGCACTTCGGGTATTTCTCTAGGGTCAATCTTTGATGTCATTACAAGAGGATGGGAGGGGGCTTCTTCAGCCTCTTCCTCGTCTGCTGATGGACCCGAGTGATGTCTGTAATTAAAAATTGCTAATGACCGACCTGATTGTCAATTAGAGCCAGTTGAGTGGAACTCGTTTATTGTTCAAAATGGTCTATAGTAAAGAGCTTTTTATAGAATAAGGGTGACAAACGAGCACACAGTCCACCTGATGGTAAGTGGATTCCGTGGCCCATAGACATCTACATTTATCCTCGATTAAGAATCAAAATGCAGATGCGTTGTCACCGCTGAGGACTAAGTTGGAATGCCTAGTATCCAGTAAAAAGGGTCTCCGGTTATCTACACTCGCCATACGAAACACAGCAACATTAAGCTATTTTACGATGGTATTCTGTGAGAGCATGGTGCTTACCCGGTCGGGCCGACCCATTAGTGCTACAACCATAGCAGTAGTGGTCTCAAAAATAGCCCGGAAGCCAAATGTGTGACTAAAGCGACAGTAGCCTAATAGTTGTGGACGCGGACCGCGAACTCAAAAGTCGTGGGTTCGAATCCGCCACACACAAGCAATTTTTAAGCTTACTAGTGGGGTTTGCCAAGATTACATTTACAATCATTAACGCTGTATAAAACTATATTATATTGTGGACAGCGAGATGAGTCGCCTTCACTCACGCATGCAAATACATTACCTATTATATAAAGAAAACAAAGCGTTTTTAAATATAGCTACCCATTTTGGCGCGGTAATTAACTAATTAATTTCAACATCTTTAATGTGGTGATCGGTAGCGAAACCTCCATAGAAGCCGAGAAGCCAGGCTTGCCCTATCAAACTGCTCAATCAATAATATCAACTAATAAAATAACTCGTAAACTGTTTCAAACTATTTCAAATTTCCCGCGCGCTCCTCTGTTCTACAGGTCATGACCTCGTAGCCTTATTATGTAACGTGGACCCTGGTCGCGGCAAAACTGCGCGATACTGCTGTCCTTAAAAAGGAGTTGAGTTGTACGATTAGTCGTCTCTCTCGCACGCGTGGGCTTTTTACCGGGCTTTCGAAGACGTTCGCTCCCTTTCTAACCTGTGGCAAAATGTTCTATAATGAAATATAACTACTATTGTTTATATAGCAATTAGTATGGAGCCGTAAGCTGGGCTTTCGGTGTGAAGTTACTCGAGCGCAGGGGCGCGGGGGCGCGCGGGCGATACGTTTGCAAGTTCACTTCACATTTCAATGTTTACTCTGTGTGTTTACTTGAGCGAATGAATATTGCGAGTTGAAAATTTATGCTTTTTTGAAAGATTTTTAGTGAAAATGGAGGATAAGTGTTCCTTGTGATGAATTGAAGTGTGTTAAAGTGCTAATCGGCGAGGAAAAGGTAAACTGTTTAAACTTTGTTGAGAAAAAACAGCTCATATCCACGCCGAAACCAATGCCTGATGTGTGTATTTCTCAGACTAGTAAAACCCACAAACGGCAATTTAATAGATTTGTTTACAAAACTCATTGGATTGTTGGCTGCTCACAAACCAATAAGTTGTACTGTTGGTGCTGCATATTCTTTTCCAACGACAAAACAGCTTGGAATACTACTGGATATGATGATTTAAATAACTTATCTGGAGCCATTAAAAGGCATATGAATTCTCAATAACACATGAATGCGGTAATTTCGTTTAGTAATTTTGCTAAAAAATAACAAAACCATATCTCTTGCCCTAGTTTCGCCACTGGTGGTGATTAGCCTGAAGACAGTCCCCCATTGGGTGGGTACACACCGGCGCACGGGCGCCAAATGCTCGGTCTGTGTGGACGTGCCTCGCGCTCGCTTGGGCGCACGTTGCCTGGGGCCGAGCCGTCGGCTGTCCGTAAACGGGACGCGCTCAAAAGTGCCTCAGTGTGCGCTGTTCATTCAATGTGGACGGGGGTTTCGGCTCGCGAGGCCGAATTATTATTATTCTACAGATGTATTGTGGGAAAGTCTCATCATCATGAACACTCAAGAGCAGTCGATTCGTCTTATACAATTATACAGTGCATACAAGATGTTGTAGGATCCCAAAGATCCTAAATATTTAAACAAATATCAGCGCGAAGACAGACGAAGACTGCGAAGACTGTCCATTTTGGATGCTCGAGGGCTTCTAATGGGTCGGCCGGCGTCGCGAGGCTTGCCTCTGTGATTTCGGGTAAGCTAGTGAGGCTGCCTCGCGAGGCCTGTGCCCGGTGTGGACCCACCCATTGACCTTGAGCAAAGAAATTTTGCTATGATTAAATTACCTTTTCTTTTTCTTATCTTTCTTCTTCTTCTTGTCCTTCTTTTGTGAATGGTCTGACTCTTCATCACTTCCATCTTTTTCCTTCTCTTTTTCTTGTTTGCGCTTTTTACCTGTACAGACAGTTAGAATTACATATAGTATAAACTAAAATTTATTTTGAGGCAGATAAAAGCAGATGTTGCAAAATTAGTTTTGAAAAATGCATGTTTTATAAATTTACTGTTTACTTCGTCTTATTCCTCGTCATAATATTGTTATTATATAATATTACTAACTTTCTAAACAATTCAATTATTAGAATTTCAAAACCTATGAATGACACTTGCATAAAATAGAATTGAAAAAAGATTTACAATTTGACTGTATGTATGTTACCCAATATCTTTTTTACGTGGTAGAAACGCTGAAGCTATATTATGGTTGTAGTACGAATGGGTCGGCTCGACCGGCTCGACTATAACAATTACAACTGCTTTAGTCGTGGGTGCATTAAAACGACCAGCATGCTCTCCAACAGGTTTTCTATTAGCACTAATAACTACTTTGAATTATTTTTCCCTAAAGGTAACGAATCAAGGGCAGCTTTAAAATCTTTGATATAGTTATAATGTTGGTGCAGCATTTTTGTAAATCGGTGATCAATTCAGGTTTAACACCTGTAAAAATACCACAACGGTGGTCTCTTTCGATGTCGTCGTCACCGACAAAATATATTTACAGAAAAGAAACTTGTTGTTGTGGGTCAGCCATAATACTTACTACCCATCCGATGGTACCTGTACTTTAAACGTCGGCATAAAATTAACGGGGTAGGACCACGCTCTCACAGAATACCAGCGTAAAATAGCGCTTAACACAGCAGTGTTTCGTATGGTGAGTGTAGAGAACCGGAGACCATTTTTACTGGAAATGAGGTATTCCATCTTAGTCCTCACGGGTGACAACGCTTCTGTATTTTGATTCTTAATGGAGGATAAATGTAGATGTCTATGGGCCCCAACATCCACATAAATAGCAGTAAACTGAGTAAAGGACGATGTCCCGTTTACAATAATATAAAAACAAAATACCGTGGAATCTCGATAACTCAAACCTTGTTAAGTCGTAATCCTCAGTAAAGAAAAACTCAAAAACTATTGGTCAAACCTTGATGAAATTTATATGGGACCACATGAGAACCACCAGCTTTCAAATAAAAAAAGAATCATCGGAATCGGTTCACCCAGAAAAACGTTATGAAGTAACACACATAAAAAAAAAGATACAGTCAAATTGAGTACCTCCTCCTTTTTGAAGTCGGTAGAAAATTCAAAAGGAATGTTAAACGAATGTAAACTTTCTAAATAACACATCTGTGTACCTTGTGTTAATTTATGTTTGGGCTCGATTCGTGTTCGCTGAAAACTCGTTTGGTAATCTTATAATAATCTTTAGCATTTCTCTTGAATTTTTTTTTGCACATTTTTGCACATTTTTCTATATAATCAGGGTAATCAATAGAACCAGGCGTTACTTTGCGGAAATCCATTGTATTAAAGTTGGTAAAAATTGTGGGTAAAAAAAATTTGTAGTACGCAAAGTAATTTTTAAAAGAAACAAACTTTAATAGAATCAGGGTGACAAACGAGTACACAGTCCACCTGATGGTAAGTGTATGCTGTGTTCCATAGGAATCTACATCATATCTTCGATTAAAAATCAAAATGCAGATGCGTTGCTACCTCTGAGGACTAAGATGGAACGCCTCGTATCCAGTAAAAAGGGGCTCCGGTTCTCTACACTCACCATACGAAACAGCAGCATTGAGCTGCCATTTTACGCTCGTATTCTGTGAGAGATTGGTCCTTCCCCGGTCGAGCCGACCCATTCGTACTACAATCATAATATAGTTGCAGCATGGCTCTACCACGAAAAAAACGAGTTGAAATTTGAACGATCGAGATTCCACTGTAGTATTAATTAGTAAGGTGTTGATACTCACTTGTCGAGATGCGGCGCCGGCTGTGTTGTTCTACAACACACAGAACAGAACAAGAACGATAGCGGGCAGCGCGCGCACGACGTCGCCAGCGCCCTCTACACAACAACGCGACATCAACTTTGGCTCGCTACTTTGTCGACACACATTTTACAACCGTAGAGTCACCCACTATTGGAGTTTACTTCGCCAGCCCATAAGAGATCACAGCTGTGAACCTCTTACTTTAAATAAACTGACAATTATGCGATTTCAGTACCAGACGACTCACATTCTGCTGGATATAGGTCTCCATAGACTGGCTCATAGGAAGGATTATTTGCTATATAGTTGCCACGCTTAGCAAGCGGTTTGGCCAAGCGCGTTTTATATTTTTAATCGTTATTGGGACGCTGCTTCCCATATTCTGATTTGTTTCCCTCTGTCGCCTCATACGATACCCACGGGATGATGTGTAGTCGATTTCCTATAATTCTCTAAAGAATTGCCCTAATTGTCACTCTTGACAGATAGATTGGCATTACGAGATCTTTATAGCGATGTCGACATTACACATATCACACATACATAACTACAAATGACATTTTTATTAATTCAGTCTTTAGATTCCCTTATATCACCATTATTACATAGAGCTTAAAATGTATAATTATCAGCCATAAAAATTTACATTCTTATTTGATGTAGATTGGATTGTGACCTTCCGTGAATCCGTTATGACCCAGAAGGAGGTTGCTGTGCGGGATGTTGCCACGTCGCCAAGGCATTCTTCACGGCGTTTTCCTTGATGACAGTGTTCCCTACCAGAAACGAGGCCTCTGGAGATGTAAGAGGACAATGACTTGGAAGTCATCGTCCCGAGACATCGTCATAGCAAAGTGCGGGTGCGGGGATAGGTGCTACTCGCGGGACGTGCTAGTAGACAAGAAAAGCGATGGAGGGGCGCCGGTTGCTGTTCAAACGTAAATCCCGGGACCATTCATATACGCTGATGATAACCACCGTGAGGTTATAGCCGGTAGAAGTCCGGTATAAACTTTTCGATGCCCCCGTAGCAGAAGGTTGAATGTATCACGTGTTTGACATTTAAACTTATCTGCCACCTTATTATATAAGTTTTCTATTCATATAAGTTTAATATCGGGGATGGCTACGTTTAGAACACACATATAAAAAACCGGGCCAAGTGCGAGTAGGAGTCGCGCGTGAAGGGTTCCGTACCATCGTTCAAGATTTAATACTATGTAGGTACTTTTTAATATTATTTTATTTTATTATATTTTTTTAGCGAATATAGCAATACAAACTCTGTGAGCATTTCAAGTTTATTTGTTGCCATAATAAAGATCGAGCAAAAAGGCAAAAAAAAACATGTTTCTAGTAGGGGAGCCCGCTTTAATTTTTAATTTATTTTTATATTTATGAGAAATACACATTCTGCGAAAATTTTAACTGTCTACCTATTACGGATCATGAGATACAGCCCGCTGACAGTCAGACGGACGGACAGCGGAGGCTTAAAGTAGATAAGTGTACCTAATAGGCACTAATAGGCGACTCGCCGTTAGAATATTTTGCTCTCCACTACTTGCTAATCTTGGTATTTACATCTAGTATTCATCAATGAGGGCTAATAATCTTCCGCTCACCAGATGTCGCTAGTTGACACTGAGGTGAAGTTTTTGTTACACAATGTCATTTAATTGAGAAGTTAGTCTATATACATATAGAAATAAATAAAATTGAAGTGTCTGTTTGTAATGTTAAAATAACAGCTTTTTACTAAATGCATATGAAAGTATATACGGTACTAATAACAAAAAAACTATTTTCAAAATTTTTGTCGGTCTGTCTGTCTGTTTGTTCCGGCTAATCTCTGAAACGGCTGGAACGATTTTGACGGGACTTTCACTGGCAGACAGCTGATGTTATAAGGAGTAACTTAGGACACTTTTATTTTAGAAAAAGAATTAGGGTTCCGCGCAAAAAAAATTAAAACCCATGAAATCGTAGTAAATTCCAAGCGGGCGAAGTCGCGGGGGACAGCTAGTTTTAAATAAAAGTTTATCAGTTTCTAGAGTATTATATTAATACACAAAACAATGCCTCAGTTCTTTGCTCTTTAATTTTTTGCTCATTTTTAACTATTTTTTTTATTTTTCTACTTTTATGAATATCTGTGGTTTGGTTTATTTATTTTTAATTTAATTAATATAAAATATAACTAATAGTACACAAAGAAACATTAACCTTTACATTTTACGAACAAATTAACTTCTCCGCTATGAAATCTGTCAAATATTACACCTCATTTTTAAGTGGCGCCGCCCTGGTGGCAGAAAAAGTCGTGGATCATTACAACCACTGCTGGACATAGTACTACCCATAGTATTGATTGCTTCATAGAAGGATATTTGTTATAATAATAAATTTCGGTTTGGCAACCGAAGTTTATTATTGAGTTGGTATCAAGATGATGCTATATCCAGTTTCAGTTTCCTCCGTCGCCTCTTACAACACTCACGGGATGATATGGGGTTGTATATACGCTTGCGCCGCCCCTACACTGCTACATCTAGCATTGAGATGGAAATACTGCTACAAGTCGCGGCACGTAAGTCTAGCGCTGAACGAAACGTGGAAGGGACGCCCACGAATTGAACTGCACGAATGCGACTGGAGAGCCAATCAGCGCGTGCGAAAGCGACTGGAGAGCCAATCAGCGCGTGCGAACGATACGCACGAGCCAATCAGCGCGACTTATGCGTCACCGCTAGACTTTCGTGCCGCTACTTATAGTTACAGGTAAAGATTTCTATGTATACTACTAAATCGACAATTCGAATTAAAAACTATGTCACACCTGTGGAAGGGCGTGCGCGGGTAGCTAGCACGGTAAATATGCCACGCAGTCGTATTTTCATACCGACAGTTACTGATTTTAGGCAAATACGAATGGTGGGCACATTAAATAAAGACAGTGTTTTCTTAGTCATATTAAACAAAATCAGTGTTATATTGTTGAAAACGACGTTAGCGGCATACAAAACAACGAACTAGTCATCTCGCCCGATCGCGGTCGACTGAAGTAGTTACGGATTTGACCGTAACTTAGTGCGCAATGTATTAAGGCAGCAGAGCCCGTCTATTAGTATACATAGAAGTCTTTGTTTACTGGTTATGAAATCTGACATTTTCATTCATCCATAGACGCCTCTTACGACACCCACAGTATGAAATGCTGTGATGACCTCTCTTACTCCACCACAGCATGGTGTAAAAAAATAGGAAACACTATTTAATGGTGATGTTTAGTTGAATTTGATGAAGGCGAGTAAAACTAATTTAGTGTAAGTTCACCCGAGAATTCTTACCCATCTTTCACAAACTTACATAAAGAACTGTGATCCATTAGTGTCCTTGCCCCTATTGGCCATAGATAAAAGGTAAGGTTTATCATGTTTCAGTTCAAATGTTTCATCTGAAAAGAATTTTATTCATTGTTAATTGTTAAAAGTCAATAAAAATATTGAATTAAACTACTTTTACGGATTATATCGCGTTTAATTAACTTATTTTATTAATTCCCGACGTTTCGGGTGCTTTACAGCACCCATGGTCACGGGGGACTGAGGTGATTGACGTCCCAATGTCAAAGTTAATACGGAGTACCTTCAGCTTTTTTAATTATTAATTTTGGTCCGATCTACGCAGAATGAACTAACTGTGTCTTGAAGTCTTGCAGTGGTATGCTTGGGTTTAGTTTTAATTTTATTAATTACAGGATCCCAAGCAGGTGGTAGTACCCAGCCTCCCTCTCTATTGAAATTAGGATGTTTTTTAATTTCAACTTGCTTCACGTCAGCTATGTGTTCTTTGTGACGTGAAGCAAAGCGTGAACGTTCCGGGAAGTCTGCAGTTTGTGATCATATCCTAGACGGCCCCCGCCATTACATTAGATTTGATAAACCAAAAATTCTCGTGAAAGAACATCGATTCCTGCCAAGGATGATACGTGAGGCTATTGAAATTAAAAACATCCTAATTTCAATAGAGAGGAGGCTGGTACTACCACCTGCTTGGGATCCTGTAATTAATAAAATTAAACTAAACCCAAGCATACCACTGCAAGACTTCAAGACACAGTTAGTTCATTCTGCGTAGATCGGACCAAAATTAATAATTAAAAAAGCTGAAGGTACTCCGTATTAACTTTGACATTGGGACGTCAATCACCTCAGTCCCCCGTGACCATGGGTGCTGTAAAGCACCCGAAACGTCGGGAATTAATAAAATAAGTTAATTAAACGCGATATAATCCGTAAAAGTAGTTTAATTCAATGTGTAGTGTTCGCGTAAATATAAGAAATCAATAAAAATAAATAAACCATGTTTCAAACCTATCTAAATAAAAAACTTATATGCTATCTTTATTCAATAGATTAATTGTATAGTTGTAGCATGAATGGGTCGGCTCGACCGCGGAAGGACCACACTCTCACAGAATACCAGCGTAAAATAGCGGCTTAATGCAGCTGTGTTTCGTATGGTGAGTGTAGAGAACCGGAGACCCTTTACTGGAAAAGAGGCATTCCATCTTAGTCCTCATGGATGACAACGCATCTGCATTTTGATTCGCAAACGAGGATAGATGTAGATGTCTATGGGCCACAGCAATCACTTACCATCAGGTGGACTGTGTGCTCGCGTTTCACCCTTATCCTATAAAAAAAAATCAGATTGTCATAGAAGAGCAGATTAATTTATTTATGCATTTCCTTTTATTTTCTGAAAATAGAGTGCATTAAAATTATTACAAGAATGTAAGAAAAGTGCTGGGGGTACATGGATAATTCAGAAACAAGGCAAATAATTTAAAACAACCCTTGTTTTATAGATGTCCAAACGTCCGCATCTGGGCATGGGCTTCCCCCATTGCAGAAGATTTGCCTCAATCGTCATGCTTGGCAGGCTACAGGATGTGATGACCTTCGACGCTGCTGACTGATGCTGGTCTATTTATTTTACGCCTGGCGTAAACAAGATAGCTTTTCCATCTATTAAGATCTTCACCCAAAACTTATCATCTTCACCTAATAACAAGTAAGCAGTACACCATCCCTACAGCATCCATTATACTTTTTTATAGAATAAGGCTGACAAATGAGCACACAACCCACCTCATAGTAAGTGAATGCTGTGGCCCATAGACATCTACATTTATCCTCGATTAACAAGCAAATGAGATAAATTTTTACCCCTGACAACTAAGGTGGAATGCCTCGTTTCCAGTATAAAAGGTCTCTGGTTCTCTACACTCACAATAGGAAACTCAGCAGCATTAAGCTGCTATTTCACACTGGTGAGTGTGGTTCTTCCCTGGTTGAGCCAACCCATAAATTCTACAACCAAAATATAGCTCTACCACGTAAAAAATACTAATTAATATTACTTATTGCTTAATGTGTGTCTGTCTGTGGCATCGTAGCTCCCAAACGGATGTACCGTTTTAGAATTAGTTTTTTTTTGAATGAAAGCTGACTTGATTGAGTGTTCTTAGCTATGATTCAAGAAAATCTGTTAAGGCATTTGAAGATCATCAGCTCTTTTTGTTTCGGGGGTTTTAAATTTTTTAAATTTATTATATACTTTTTTTAAGGTAATATAATAATGGTCTCATGCTAGCCTACTTATATCATTTTGATATAGTTATCATAAGTTTACTTAAGATCAGAATATATTAATGTTCTTAAATTAAAACGGAGAAACTTGGAACGATATAAAAATAACTTGATCGCTCGAAGATTGGCTACATCTTGAAGCGTGCTTCCATTAAAACATACTTCAAACCGCCGAAGAAGATTAGTCAGTTTTTACAATCGGTCAAAAGTAGTATCATTTGCAAGATGCAGGAGTAAACAAGCTTGATTGTGAATGTGGTCTCTCTTACATAGGAAAAACTAAAAGATCAATAAAACCCGCGTTAATGAACACATAGCAGATGTGAAGAGTCGATGCTCCGGAGTCTGCAGTCTGCAAATACGTACAGGGTCGCCCCCGTCACCACATCAGTGTTAAAATTGATTTTTTGATTTGACTTAATATTTAGAAATATCAATTTGAAACCTTTACATATCCTTACCCTCAAATGTACCACCATATATAGACTCTCCTCCAGTACCGTTAGCATTTGTAAAGTCACCACCTTGTATCATGAAATCCTTTACAACTCGATGAAATACCATTCCCTGATGACAAAACAAAACATAAAAAATATTAGGCAACATAATATTTAATCAATTAATTTTTTTTAAAGAAAATACTAGCAATGCTATTAAACATTACTAATATTCCCTCTATTGTGCTTTGAACTTGTGCAACTTAAATGGAGATGGATAGGACATACAGTTAGGGGAACAGACAAATGCACAAACAAAAGTAAAAAGTGGTGTTACTCCTTTTCTGCCTAGGACTTCTGGGAAAGTACACCTGCCGGCCAGGGCCTTTTCAGCCCTGTCTGCCAACTGGATCGAGCTCTCGATGTCGCGCTGTGAGCCAACTTCGCGTCGCTATATTCCCCGGGTAATCCTAACGCCTGAAATTCCTTTTGTTTTAAAGTAGGGCGTTCCCAAAGGTGCGAGCTCCATGGAGGGTGGGAAGCTGGGGGGACGAATCTTCAAACTAAGTTAATAATAGACGACTTAAGGCCCAAAATAAAAGAAGGGGAGGTGTCAGAGGTTACTACCAGAGGCACCAACACTCAAGGAGAAACTGCCAGTAAAATGGCGACTCCTCAGAGCACGTCATCCAGCATAGGTGGCCCTTTAAAGGGAACTTCCGCGCTGGAGGCTCCTAAAACCAGTTCCTCGGAGCTAGATGTGGATAGGGAACAAGGGACCGCGAGTAGAAATACTCCTAAGGAACCCCTTAGAACGGAAGACCTCTTCTCAGCTGCTGGCAATTGGTGAGCCGTAAAGGGAAAGGCAAGGCACCCGAAAAGGTGACTATAGACCATCAAGTGGATCTATCCAGCCAGGGAGCGGAAGTAAGGTAAAGAAGAAGAACAGGAAGCAGAGAGAGAAAGCCCGTAAAGAAAGGGCAGAGCTGGCTGCTCCCAAAACCAATACTAAGGAGGCTGGGCAAGCTGCTGCTCCTGAGGTGCTTGGACCTGAACCCAGTATTCGTACTGAAACTGGAAAGGATAAAAATCCTGCCCAAGTGGAAGTTAAAGCTGCTGGAACCGGTTCCAAGAAATCCGCCAGGAAGCAGAGAGCGGCCAAGCGTCCTGGTAAGAAAGAAAGAGCAGGCAAAAGGAGGCTGGACGAGACCACCAGCATAAAAAGGTGAGACTCGAACAGCAATCCAAGGCTGCAAAGACCAGCTATGCTTCTACAGTTAAAGCTGAATTGTGTGTGCCCTAACGTGTGCGCGTACAGGACACATCACAAAAGAAATAGCTGACGACATCCTCGTATTTATCCAGAGGAAAATGATCAGTGAGGCTTGGAGTAGCCAAGACCCTGAGGCGTCGGGCCCAGCCTTTAGAGGCAAACCCGTTTACACGGAAGGTGTCCTAAAGCTGTGGTGCGACGACCAAAATGCTTTAGACTGGTTGAAAGGGAACATCGCTACCTTCGAAATCAAATCCGACACCTCGCTGGTCATAAAGAAGCAGTCGGAGATACCACAAAGGGTCAAATGTGGTATCCTCATCCCAGACGCCCAGGGGGCCTGGAAAGACTCACGCGACATTGATCGTGTGCTGGCATACCAGAACCGCTGGGTAAATATAAAAGATTGGCTGCTGCTCAAGGCCGACAAACAGACGGAAGGATGGTTCCCCCTCATGACCTCGTCAGGCTAGTGCATTTCTGTGAGAGGACCGGACTAGAGGTTGTGATCGGGACGGACTCCAACGCGCATCACCCCCTCTGGGGAATGGAAAAACCCATTCCCCAGAGGGGTATGAGTATGTGAATGGTAAGGTTTTAGTTGAATATCTATTTAGCACTAACCTGACCATTTTAAACACAGATTCTGAACCAACTTTCATAAACAAATGTTGTCGCACAATAATCGATCTTACACTTGCAACAGAAGGAGCAGCTAAACTAATTACGGGATGGCATGTGTCGAAAGAGGCCTCATGCTCAGACCATAGGTGGATCTGCTTCGTACTACAGGCAGGTCGATATCCCCGATACACCACCATGGAGAAACCCCTGCAAGACGGATAAAACAAAATACCTTAATAGGCTGCCATCTTCGCTCACGGGTTTTGAGGGGACAAATACTATACAAGATCATCGCTCCTAGAAGAACAGGTAGCAGCAGCTGAGGCCATGATGGATAGCTACCATGAATCATGTCCAGAAATCACTCCACCAAGACATGCTGAGGTAAAGCAACCATGGTGGGGTAAAGAACTAGATAGAAAACGTAAGAAGGTAAGAAAAGCCCTAAATAGGGCCATGAATACCTCAATGGATGAAGACTGGCTACTATACAAGAAAACCAAGTCCGAATACAAAAATAGTATCAGGTATCGACGCTCGACAGGGTGGCGTAAATTCTGTGGTAACAATTAAACAAATATGGTAAAATATTTAGGTCTTACCTTGGACAGTAAATTCAACTGGAATAAACACATAGAAAACAAAATCAACAAAGCTAGTATAACTTTCTGGCAATGCAGAAACATGATTGGCAAAAGATGGGGTCTGACGCCAAAAATCATACTGTGGCTATACAATACTGTAATTCGGCCCATGATCACATACGACGCTCTGGTATAGTGGACCAAAACAAATGAAGCCACCACTATAAAGAAGCTTCAGCGTTACCAGAGACTGGCATGTATGGCTGCCACAGGCTGCATAAGAACTACGCCAACAGCAGCCTTAGAGGCGATGCTAGAGCTAACCCCGCTGCATATACACATATAACAATAAGCGACATTAGCTACCATTAGACTCAAGACCCTAAATCTTTGGAGTAAGAATAGAGTCCCTCATAGAGGCATAATTGATAGAATTCACTCAAAAATTCCTATCTTACAAGCCAAGTACGATAAGATCCCTAAACAATTTGTATTCTATATGAAGTATAAGATACAATTAAATAAAACCAGCCAGCCAGAGGGATTAAGCCCAAAAGAGCTTAGTCTTCACCGATGGTTCTAAAACAAATGAAGGTATAGTATCTGGAACTTTTTCTGAAGACCTCAACATCCACATATACACACCGCTGGGTACCTACAACACAGTCTTTCAGGCGGAATGTATGGGTATCATTCAAGCATCCATAGCAATAGATGCTAGAGAGGTTAATGACTTCTCCATCAGAATACTGACCGACAGTAGGGTGGTACTATAAGCCCTGAGTTGCAATGTGGTAAGCTCAGGACTAATATATGAATGCCATAAATTATTAAATGAGATATGTAAACACAACAATGTGACTCTGCAATGGATACAGAGGCAACAATGCAGCAGATGAACTGGCCAAAAGAGGATCGGCTCTGGTCACTATAGGGACGGAACCAATCATACCAATCCCCTTTGGTAACGTTCGTTCACTGGCACGTAGACACTACATTAATCAACACGCTCAACTTTGGAAAGATCTAGTAGACTGTAGACAAGTTAGGGAGGCCCTGCCTGAAATAAGCAGTTGCTTAACCAAGGTTCTAATGAGACTGAACAAGCCGCAGATCAGGATAGTAATAAGTGCTATCACAGGACACTGCATTTTTAACAAACATTTATTTACCATAGGTGTTATGGACAGTCCCCTGTGTAGGGCATGTATGGGGAGGAAAAAACGGCAGCCCATGTGTTGCTGACATGTCCGATCGCTGCATACAGGGCTAAACATCTCGGCACACAGGGATCCTCCCGAAGTTTGCAACATCAAAGGACTGTTGAACTTCTTCGGGGAGATTTCATGGCTCGAACTCGAATAAATACATTATTCCTGCCCACACTCAAAATACGCGCTTAGACGTGGAGTTGCGGAAAACAGCCCGTTTATTCAATTCAATTCAATTCAATAAACCAGGTGATGTTAATGGTACCCACAACATTAAATTCTTTTACTGCCATAAAAGCCCTCTTATAACAAAAATTATAGATTGTTCTCATAGTAACATTTATAAAAAAAAAATTAACCTAACCTACGGGGACAAACAAGCTTACTGTGCACCTGATGGTAAGTGGCTGCTGTAGCCCATGGGCAGCTGCAAAATATGTTGTCACCTCTGAAGACTAAGATTCAATACCTCACATCCTGTAAATATATTGGGTATCTTTAAACTTCAGACTGGAATACAGCATTGCACACACTGCTGTTTGGTAGTAAGAATAAATATTATGCCACGCCAGAAAAACTATGTTACAGATTTTTTAAATTTTCTTAAACATCGATACACTTGGTAAATTGTTATTACACAGAATCACTACCCTCTTTGATATTATTCTGCCTAGTTTGCAATGCCCGTTAAAGGGTTAAAGCTATTTAAAAAGGCAATAACCGCTGTCCAAGTTGGGGTGTGCGGACCCCCACCTCTGACTGCTTATCTATATCACATATATAATGTCACAGCCACAATGTTGATTAGATACATTGGGTGGATTTTTTCTCTAAATTTATATGGGACTAACCCTTAAGAATATGCTATTTTATCTCAAATAAAATGAATAAAAATAATCATTAAAATCAGTTCACAATTGATGAAAAAATTAATAGCATACATACCAAGAAAAAAACATACAATCTATTTGATAACCCCAAAGTCAGCTAAATACACATTTTCATAGAGACTATAGTCAACTGCTGACCTTTCCAAGACTACAGCAGAGTCAGACATTTCTTAAAGAGTCTACTTCACAAAACATAGTCCACTACTAATCTGTGTCATTTGCGTTTGACCTATTTCGGATATTCTTTCGGTCATCGGTGGGTCAACAAAGCCTTATCCATCAATTGCCAGGGTGCATGGCATACAGTAAGTTTACATTTCAAATCTAATTGGAGATCATACTATTTTTAGTGAATTTTAGACTCAAATAGATACATGGTAAAAATTATAAGTGCCAAATTGTACTAGAGTAAATAAAAGTTATGGTTCAATACCATTCATACTTTACTGCTGCTCAAAAGTACTAGCATAAGAGAATTTCAATACCAGGCCGTACCATAAGAAAACTATATCCAGCAATGGAAGGTTACCGATGAAATAGTACTGTGTGACAGACCTGTCTCAGTAAAATATGCTACAGAATAATAATAACTACATTATTACATAGATGTTTGGAAGATTGGAATTGGAGAAGATTGTACCTTATACGTTAACGGTTTTCCTGTTACTTTACCCTCCTCTTTCACCTGTACACAGGGCACGAAAATTTTCCGCAGTCTTCAGGCTACATCTGTAAACAATTCAAAGACGATACGGCCGGAAGGCAAACCTCAATTGAAATGTCCATAAAACTCGCTCTCTCTCCGGTTTTTCATCACCATCGACCGTCATTTTAATTATATTTTACTTCAAATTAATTCCCAAAACCTTGATTCAATTTACCTCAAAACCTCAAAATAAAATTACCCATAGATTACAGTACAGCAGATCACAGACTATATTACATAGATTACTGAATAATATATACCACAGAACACAATTACTCTCTCTACCACAGATAGAGGATTGACGTAAGACACTATATACTACTACCCTATACCACCCTATACCATAGATAAATAAATATGTAACAAGCTACCCTATACCATGAAGTTATAGATAAAGATGGAGACCACACTCCGAATACACCTACTTGAAGCTTAACTATGTATTACTATCTCGCTCTCTGTGGGCAGACCCTCTCTTTCTAAGTAGGTAACCTTATTTTATTTTTCCCAGGGTATCGCTATAAGTAGTTGCATTACATTAAGTGGTTTATTTTAAATATCTACATCTCTGTTTACTACTAAGACCTAGCCTATATAGATAATATATTTTTGTACAATTTTTGGGAATTGACTGGTTTTATGAAGAAAGGTTTTCATTTCCATGGGCAGAACCGGTATCTAAAATATGACCACGCATTTCCGTTACAACCCATATAATGCCGAGGCTATTTAGAAAATGTGGAAAATAAATATATCAGAGAATATTTTATAACTACCATTTCGATAATGTATTTTCTGGTTATTGTATGCAATTCCTAAACGGTACCAACGAAATATAAAATTAAAATTTATTATAACACCCCGGATGTTCCATGAATTGGGCAAAATATACCTGATTTATTGTTCAGACAGACTAAATCTATTTTTGGACAATTATTTAAAAAAAATATCACGAAGACTAAAGGAGCGTAGCGGAGCTCCTGCCTTAGCCTTCTGACCTTACCCATCCGAGTCAGGCTGCTCTGAGCTGAAATGTGTATAATACTATATTCCACACATCCTGTTTATTTTAAGAATTATCTACAATTCCTAGAATTCTATATAATGACGGATTTCATAGATATTTAGTAACATATGTACTATAATAGGAATGGTAATATATAAAAACCTCAAAAAAAAAAACATTTTCCATATTAAAATCATTTATTGAAAATTGTCTATTATACATGACTAAATATCATTGCTCTGTAGTTTCTGTCTCTTACCACGTACAGACCGTTCACCGTAAGATGTCCCCTGCTGTGATGTTGGCACTATTGCTTGTCAATCTGTTGTCAGTTTGTGATTAGCTGCGCTCGTTTTTGTATTATTATTTAAAATATTCCGAATTAATTATGCCGAAACCATTTAGAAGCAGTGCAAGAGAGGTTGTGTTGAAGGTGCGTGCCTTTTGAGAGAGAAAAGGCAAATCAAGCCCTGTTAATTCCACTCAATCAAGTGCGAACTCGCGTCGCCGCCATGACAGGTTAGTAAAATAGGGATGCCAGCTTCATGCAAAATGCCTTTAGTATGGGTAATAATAAGAAATTACTAACATTACGAATTAAAATAAAAAGTACGTATCTCAGTTAATTTAATTTACTTTTTATCATAATGTCTGTATTTGTATTTTATAAATATGTAATTTTATAAAATGGTACTGGTGTCTATTTCAGGCATGTCAGAGAAAACCGTGAGTAGAATATCTAAAGAAGGTGAAGCTGCCTCTACATCTCTCAAAAACTCAAGTCTCCTGGAAAACACCGTCAAAGACGTAAAACGGTGGATCTTGATGATTTCGATTTATGCGCAATAAGAAACAAAATCCATGAAATGTATACTGTAAGAAAAGTTGTTCCTAGTTTAAATAAATTACTTGTAGAATTAAAGAATGACATAAACTTTGGTGGAGGTCGAACGACTTTGTGAAAATTTTAAAACAAATTGGATTTCAGTATAAAAGTGTGGTTCGAAACGGAAAATTTTAATGGAAAGGCACGACATAGTTGCATGGAGACGCAAGTATATCGTTACTATGAGGCAAAATCGAGCAGATGGTCGGCCAATAGTTTTCTTAGATGAAAAATACATTCACGCATCGTATGCAGTGAAAAAATGTTGGCAAAAAGATGACGAGGACGGAGTAATAATAAGTGATTCTGTTGGAACGCGGTGGATAATTATTAATGCAGGTGGAGAAACAGGGTTTATTCCTAATGCTCAATTGATTTTTAAATCACAGAGTAAATCAGGGGACTACCATGACGACATGAACAGAACCAATTTTATAAAATGGCTTTCAGAGAAACTTATACCCAATTTGCCTCCGAACTCCTTAGTCGTGATGGATAACGCTCCCTATCATACCGTACAAGTAAATAAAGCACCTACTATGAGTTCCTCAAAACTTCAAATGCAAAATTGGATAACAAATAAGGGATTGTCTTATATACCAACAATGCTGAAAGCAGAACTTTATGAAATTATAAAAGAGCACAAAGAAGCGCCGATTTATGAGGCTGACCAATTATTGCTTTCTCATGGCCATAAAGTGGTTAGGTTGCCCCCTTACCACTGCGATTTAAATGCGATTGAGTTTATGTGGAGTCTTTTAAAGAGACGAGTAGCCAGCAATAATGTCGGCCAAGAAGCTGAGGAATATCGTGAGATTAACTGAAGAAGCTTTTCATCTATAACCCCTCAGGATTGGCAAAAGCAGTGTGAACACGTAAAAATTTAGAACAAGTTTTATGTACTTGATGGCTGTTTGGATGATATTACTGATAAATTCATAATTGAATTAGGAAATGACAGCACAGATTCGGATACGACAGATGATGATAACGACGTTTATGAAAGTGACAGTGATACAGTATGTCTGGAATTGTTCCTTTCGACCATAATTATTGTCGGAAAAATAAATCAATAAATAATTTAAAAATTAAATTGTGTTATCATTCACAACATTACTAGTCTTATAACTAACTGTATATTATTTAAATAAGCAAGTAAAACATATTAATCAGGGTTTTCAAGTTTAGATAATTTTGCCAGCAACCACCAAGTGGGGTAAATGCTCTATATATTGTTGGCAGCACCGTAGACAATGCTGCCATTTCCCAAGGCGGGGACATCTTACGGTGAACGCACGGTAAATCACTAAGTATATTTTCTGTATGACTCTTTAAGTGAGCACGTATACGTATTAAAAATGAATTAGCTATTTTCTTAACTATCATAGTTTCATGCAAATCATTACAATTAATTGAGTCCGTGATCGGATGGTTAAACATTTCCTGCAACAGATGAGTAAAATGTTGTGACACGACATTAATTAATTTGTTTTCAATGTTATTGGCTCTAAGTTGGTCCATCAAATTAGCTCGTTGGAAAACTTGGTCACAATATTTTACAATTTTGTAGCTGCTACCGAAGGAAAATAAAGTTTGCCTCGGTTCACAAACGTCGTAAATGAATTAAATTTATTTACAATCATATGATATGAATGATCTGTTGACACATAGTTAAGTGCTACTAACGCATTATTACAATGTTCACAAGAAATGCGGGTAAGAATTTGTTTTATAATGTAACCAGTTATATAATATAATATATTTTCCTGGTATGGACTAGCATGAATCTTTTCTAAATTTTGAAACATATTTTCAACGTCTTGTTGATATTCAGGTTCTTCATGAGAATGAAACAAACTTTTCTGTTTATTGAAATCGAAGACGTGTGTTGTCTCAAAGCCATTTTCTATGCAGTTGGCATTGACGGATGGTTGAATGGAATGTCTGAACAACATCTCTAATTATGTAGCGGAACTCGAGAGGGCTCAGGTTATCTTGTGCCGCCCACGAGCTAATGCAGGAAAAAAGTTCCAAGTTGTCCTGCGAACATTTAAAAGTCAACAAATATTTAATTGGATTTTGCTCTAGTGTACACAAATCATTAACAAGTAGTTCATTATAAAAACCCAAATAAAAACGTTTTTCTGGGATGATTTAAAATACCTTTACCATTTATTGTTAACGATTTTAAAAACATTCCAGTATCATTAAATATTGGTTCCCAATAACATTTGTTTTTTAACGATAATGGAGACTTTGAACCCTTTCCAAATGGTGACTTTGAATTCATGAGATCAAAAAGTCTATCTATCATGTGCAAGAACTCTGTAGTCGCTTCGCTGTTTAGAAAGTCAGGATGACCACTAATCCTCAAAAAATCTATTGCATCAGCAACAGATGAACTAAGTACTTGCGCAGCAAGCCTAACATTCATTTTTTTGTTTTTAAAATCTACATGTAAAGCGCTTAATTTATTGGCAAATTTTAACCCCTCCTTGCTTTGTATTTCGTGTAATTTTCGGATATATTTAAACGAAATATAGCCGGTATTTGACTTCATTTCAAAATCGGCCAAAACATTTCTAGCGAGTTTTAACATATGTGCAGCGTCAAGCAGACAATATATATTGCTCTTCCCGTTTGGATGTCGAAAGTACGGTCTTAAATTATTTTGTTCGAGAGAGCAGCCTAAATATTCATAAGCCTTTACATTGGATGATGCACCATCACAAGTCAAAGATCTTACGGTGACACCAATTTCGTCAAGCAGAATTATAGTGGTTTTTATTAATTCGGAAAGCAGTTCCCCAGACAAGTTATTTGCAATAAAAAAATATGCAATTGGACACTTAAAACGTACACCGTAAGACACTATTTGAAACACGAGGGCTTCGAAAGCTAATTTTCTGGATCACTTACAGAAATTGGTCCTAAATCTACATACAACCACTTTGTCTAATTTTTGATCATATGCCAAATTTTGTTTTAATGCCATTCCATCAAATATTAAAGCAACATTTTTAAATATATTTTTCAGGTGTTTTAACTTGTTCTTTTAGTAGTAAGTAGTAGTTCTTCCAGTACTTCAGAGAGGAAACAAACATTACAGTTAAATAAAGATAAAGATCTTCGTATAGTTTCTACATGAGGTAAAGTTATATATTTTCTTAAGAACTCGTAAGCCTTAGGTGAATAGAAATTCAAAGTTAAAGCAAAAGCTTTCACTTCTTCACTATATCGAACACCATGTGGATTACTCTGTGGCTTTTGAAATCCTTACAGATATCAGCAAAGCGCCTTGAATAATATTTTCAATTTCTGACTGACCGTATACTTTTTAATAGTTGCAATTAAAGAAGACATATCCTGAATTTTTTTAGTTTGGCGCGCCACTTTTTGCTTAAGAATCTTAGTTTTCTTCTCAAGTATTTCTTCTTTACTAGACTTTCACCACCTGCACGCCCTATCTATCTTCGCGGGATCGTCGTCTTCACTGACCTAAGAAAACAAGAAAACTTTGTGAAATCGGTAATTTTAGCATCGTATTGCTCGCTCATAAGGGTCGTAGCGTGATGTTAGATAATCTTCCTTAAGAATACGCTTATTTTATCTCAAATAAAATGAATAAAAATAATCATTAAAATCAGTTCACAATTGATGAAAAAATTAATAGCATACATACCAAGAAAAAAACATACAATCTATTTGATAACCCCAAAGTCAGCTAAATACACATTTTCATAGAGACTATAGTCAACTGCTGACCTTTCCAAGACTACAGCAGAGTCAGACATTTCTTAAAGAGTCTACTACACAAAACATGCCCCCACTACTAATCTGTGTCATTTGCGTTTGACCTATTTCAGATATTCTTTCGGTCATCGGTGGGTCAACAAAGCCTTATCCATCAATCGCCAGGGTGCATGGCATACAGTAAGTTTACATTTCAAATCTAATTGGAGATCATACTATTTTTTTAGTGAATTTTTAGACTCAAATAGATACATTGTAAAAAATTATAAGTGTCAAATTGGACTAGAGTAAATAAAAGTTATGGTTCAATACCATTCATACTTTACTGCTGCTCAAAAGTACTAGCATAAGAGAATTTCAATACCAGGCCGTACCATAAGATAACTATATCAAGCAATGGAAGGTTACCGATGAAATAGCACTGTGTATGACAGACCTGTCTCAGTAAAATATGCTACAGAATAATAATAACCACATTATTACATAGATGTTTGGAAGATTAGAATTCGAGAAGGGTGTACCTTATACGTTAACGGTTTTCCTGTTACTTTACCCTCCCCCTTTTCACCTGTGCACAGGGCACGAAAATTTTCCGCAGTCTTCGGAGCTACATCTGTAAACAATTCAAAGACGATACGGCCGGAAGGCAAACCTCCAATTGAAATGTCCATAAAAACTCGCTCTCTCTCCGGTTTTTCATCACCATCGACCGTCATTTTAACTATATTTTACTCTAAATTAATTCCTAAATCTTGGGTTCAATTTATCTCAAAACCTCAAAATAAAATTACCACAGCAGATCACAGACTATATTACATAGATTACTGAATAATACATGTTTTTTTGGAGTTTATGGCCTGGTATCTAGACCTTTAGGCCAAGTCTTAGGTATTTTTACTCGGTTTATTATAATTTCCCAAATGTTTATTTATCCTTCATAGCTTCTATCCTCCAATGCTTCACAATATGTTGATGTGTCACATTGTGCAGCCCTTGGGAGATTTTGACGGCAACTTGAGTCAGCAGACAGCTGACAGTTGGCGATGGTATCTCAAGGCGCCTAAGCAGATAGACACCTTATCTTGAGAATCACATCACCATCAGAGCACTTGTTTCACCGTTTCCACTAATAGTTCACATGCGCAGACACTTAATACACAAAATCGCACCACTTTTACATATCAAAATCCACTTCAAACCATTATTCAAACAATAATACAGGAGCAGCAAACCGCCGCCGATCAAGTTCCCGCCAAAACTCACTGAATGATTACATATACCACAGAACACAATTACTCTCTCTCTACCAAGAGAAATATACCCAATACCACCCTATACTAAGAGCAGCAGATTAAGCTTGGGTAAAAAATATCGATATATCGATATATCGATATTTTCTCACAAAATTATCGATATTTATCGTCGATATTTTTAATCGCGATAATATTAAAAAAATACTAAAAAAAAAAGAATTCGTATCAATTTCGAAGTATTTTGAAATGATATATTTATTTTATAATCTAATAGCCAATCTAATTTATCAGACTAAACAATTAACCAACAAAAGCAACTACAAAATCATTCAAGTGCTGTTGTTTTTTTTCGTCGTCAAAACGTCCAGTAATAAATTTTAAAACCGATATTTATCGATACTCTTCGAAACTGTTTAAAAATATCGATGCGATAAATGTCGATATATTTTTTTATTTGTCCATCCCTACAGCAGATCACAGCACCACAGACTAATATAATGCTTAGTATAGTATAGCATAGTCTTTGCGTTGTAGCATGGTGCTGGTGACAGGTCATTAGAACGTAACTTGCGTGCGTTTGCAAGATACGACAAAAAATTTAGCTATGAGAAGATAACAGTGAATTTCGTTTTATTAATTTTATTTATTCTGTCAAGACTATTAAATTAACATTAACTTTTAAATCTCACCCAATGTAGTTTTTTGTTACTAATAAAATTATAAAACTTTAATTTATTTCAATTTGTCAATTTATGTAGGAAACTGAAGCAGGTACCGGAAGATTGGTGCAAAGCCGTTATAGTCCTAATATAAGGGCAAAGGGTCACAGCAGGACTGTAAAAACTACCGTGGTATCAGCTTGCTTAGCATTGTGGGTAAACTGTATGCTAAGGTGTTAATTAAAAGAGTTATGGAAGAAATTGATTTATTTATTTATTTATTCATTGGGTCTACCAGCGATTTTACAATACATACGTTACATACATTTCTTAAAGTATTACTATATTACTTGCACAGAGTATGTAAAATCATTTAAAGGTAAACACTACATGCTATTTTTGCTAGTATTACTGTATAAATCTGAAAGTGAGTTAATAACAGAAACAAACCAAAACCAGAAACAAACAAAAAAAAAATACATTAGTAATTTTGGTAAAAGCCTGTAAAACCTTATCAATTTAATCAGTTTCAAAAGAGATTTAATCAAACTAATAATAAGTTTTTCGATTAAAATTACAACCAATTTTAACAATTATCATAATCTAACCCAACTAAAAACATTATAAGAAACTAAAAGAAAATATACGTAATAACTAATATGAGAAAAATCAAACTCAGGATGACTGGCTGACTAGGTTGCTGATAATTAATTTACGAAAGGTGTGAGACGAATCAATGTTGATGTCAATAAACTGACTGAATTTATTACATATTTTACATAAACGAGGGATCGTGGAGTTGGCGCCGAAGACTGTTCTGGTGCGTGGAAGCACGACCGGAGTAATAGCAGTACGCGGATATCTGCGTGGTACTCGAAAATTAATTTTACTTAATAAACTGGGGCAGTCTAACTTATTACTTAGTAATTTATATAAAAACATCAAATCTAACAATTCTCTTCTTTGGTCAAGAGTCATGATGTTAAAGTATTTTAGCCTTTTTTTATAGGACACCACCTTTTTGTAAATCTTCGCTGAGTATGATAGATGCCACATGAATCTTTTCTGTACGCTCAGTCTTAAGTAGTGTGTAGAATAATGTGGACGCCAAACAACGCTACAGTACTCTAAGTGACTGCGGACAAGGCTGTTGTAGAAGATTTTGTTTTAGCTTCTTTAAAAGTTCGACCTTGTCGCATAATAAAACCTAATAATTTAGAAGCTTTGTTTATTACACTTTCTATGTGGTAAAGATAAGTCAATTTTCTATCAAGTATAACACCCAAGTCTTTCACGAGCTCAACTTCCTTAAGACTATTACCGTACAATTTATATCTTGTTGCGGTAATATTATTTTTTCTAGTATATTTAATGTGAAGACATTTACTAGTTGAGTTGCATGCCATTAGATTCACACCAATTGGTTAGTTTATTTAGATCGTTCTGTAATAAAATCGAATCATTTGGTGAACAAATTGTTCTCGTTATTTTCAAATCATCGGCATATAAGTATGGTGTGGAGTTTTCAAAACAAGAAACAATGTCGTTCACAAATATATTAAACAAAATCGGGCCAAGATGCGAGCCCTGAGGTATACCTGACGTTACCAAATTGGTTGAAGAGCTAAAACCATTAACGACTACATAAAAGGAACGGTCGTGTAAGTATGATGAAAGCCATTTTAGCACCGGGCCTGAAAACCCATAATACGATAATTTTTCAATAAGTATTCCGTGTGGAACTTTGTCAAATGCCTTTTTAAAATCCGTATATATGGTATCCACCTGCTTCTGCGAATGAGTAAGTGAAACTAACCAAATTAGTGGTGGTAGACCTACCTGGCAAAAATCCATGTTGATGCTCAGAAACGAAACGTTTAAAATGCATTTGAATTATTGGACAAACTAAAGATTCGAACACCTTTGCGAAAATCGAAAGAGTTGATATGGGCCTATAGTTGCGTATATCTTTCTCATCATCACTCTTGAATATTGTAACTACTTTTGCTTGTTTCCATAAAGCTGGAAAAGTACCCGAACACAGCGAGGCTTTAAATATAAGATATAAAGGCAAAGTTAGGCTAGTTGCGCTGTTTTTTATAAATACCGGTGGTAAATTGTCTGGTCCTGCACCTTTGGTAATATCGAGACCTTTCAGCTTTTTGAAGATGTCATTCTGATTTATTTCTATACCTGCAAGATTTTCACTAAAGCCTAAATAGAGGATTTTTCGTAAATAAGATAACGGATCTAAACGACAGGAACTATTTGAATCATCATATACCGAAGCAAAATAACTAGAGAACATATTGCAGATTTCAACTCCGCTAGTAGATGTTTTAACTCCGTTACTCATAGCAGCTGGATACGAGTTAGAATTATTACGTTTACTCTTTAGGAACGTCCAAAATGCTTTCGGATTCTTCTGAATTTGCTTTTCCAGGTTTTCATTATAATTGTTGTAGGCATCACGCGTAATTCTATTACAACGATCACTAAGCACTCTTAGTTCTATTTCATCCATTGGATTATTGTATTTTTTAAATCGTTTTAGCATTTTGTGCTTTTCTTTAATTCTTTTTGCAACATTGTGGTTTAGCCATGAAGGGTACCTATTACTCTTAACTTTTTTTAAGGGAACATAATCTGTGATAGCAATTTGTACATTCTCGTAGAATATTCTAACTATTTCATCTATATTATCTAGGTCCAATAAAGTATGCCAATCGATTCCCTTCAAGTACTCATTTATAGAATTATAATCGGCTTTATAAAAATTGTATCGCTCGTGTGAAGTATTAATCACAAGTCTATTTTGTCTCACATTAGGTATGTTTATTTCAAGGGGTGGATGCATTGAATCAATATTACTGATTGGATTATAAGAGTAACTAACGGAACATACGGGTAAGTCTACGAGTACAAGATCTAGTATCTTTTGCCTATTATTAATAATAGAGTTGGCGCAAGCCATTTTCGTTATGAATCCAGTAAGCTCTGTGCTGCTGGGGAAAGTTACAGTTAGCAGGGTTTGGATACATTCCAGGTAATACAGCTAAGATTAAAGTCGCCAATTATGCATGTTAACATATTGTGTTGCTCGAAACTCTATTACAATTATTTAAAAATATCTAATATGTTCTTATTTACTGGAGGCGGAATATATATACAAAAGCTATATGGCGTATATTGTTAAAGTGGGGCACATCTACAACCACCCACAAATCTTCACAATCGCTTTCCCAAATACTAATTCTATTTGAATGGGGTCTACACGCTTTATGAAAAGTCAGAATGTGTAAAAAAAGGAACGTATGGCAATTCATAAGGCTGTGTTAATCCCTACTTTAATGTATGATAGTGAAAGTTGGTCTGCCAGAAGAAGCACGCGAGTAGAATAAATGCTGCAGAAATGCGGTCATTAAGGAGTATGCTAGGGCTGAATCTGAATGACAGGGTGAGAAATCGTGTGATAAGAGAAAAGTGTGGTTTGCAAAATGATGTTGTGACCAGAATTAAGAAAGAATGCTTCGGTGGTTTGGTCATGTAGAAAGAATAAACGAGGAAAGAGTGACAAAGCAAATTTATGTAGCAAGTGAACGGCAGAGTCGGGAATGGACGCCCTAGACGAAGGTTTATTGACCAAATTGGCGATATATTGAAAATGGGCCAGATTAGGAGTACCCTTAACCGACGAGCGTGTATGCGTAGATCATTATTATCATCATTATTACAGCCCTTCACAAGTCCACTGCTGAACATAGGCCTCCCCACGGAATGCCACAAAGCACGGTCCGAGCCACCTGCATCCATTGACTTCCTGCATGTCTTACCAGGTCGTCACTCCATCTAGTGGGGACGCCCTACACTTCACCTGCCGGTACGAGGCTGACACTCAGAACCTTTCTTCCCCAACGGTTGTCGGTTCTTCGAGCTATATGGCCGGCCCATTGCTACTTCAGCTTACTAATCCTTTGGGCTATGTTGGTTACTCTAGTTCTACTGCGGATATCCTCATTTCTAAGTTTATCACGCAGAGAAACCCCGAGCATAGCCCTCTCCATAGCTCGCTGAGCGACCTTGAGCTTTTTCATAGGGCCAGCAGTGAGACCACGTCTCAGTTCCATATGTCATCACTGGCAACACGCACTGGTTGTACAATTTAGTTTTGAGGTTTTGAGGTATGCCTGACGAGAAGATGGGTTGTAATCTCCCGAACGCTGCCCAGCCGAGTTGAATCCGTCGATTGACCTCTCGGTCGAAGTTGGACTTACCTAGTCGGACTATTTGTCCCAGGTAAACATATTCGTCAGCAACTTCGAGCTTAGTGCTCCCAACAACTACCGGCATAGGTGTGACATGGACATTAAACATGATTTTGTTTTGTCCATGTTCACCGCTGAAGGACTGCAGCACCGCCAAATTTCGACGGATTCAAGGCTTTCTCATAGTCCACATACGCAAGGCAAAGTGGCAGATTTTACTCTTCGGTCTTTTGTACAATTTGCCGAAGGTATGTATGTGGTCTATGGTACTAAAGCCTTTTCGGAAACCGGCTTGTTCGGGAGGCTGGAAGTCGTTGAGTCTGCATGCGAGACGATTCGTAATGACTCGAAAACAGCACGTAGACGCAGCTCAGAAAGGAAATCGGTCTGTAGTTCTTAAAGAGCGTTGTTGCCTTTCTTGAAGAACAAGACCACCGCACTTCTGCTCCACGCCTCCGGTGTAATGCCACCATGGAGGACGGAATTAAAGAGCTTCTGAAGGACTTCAGTACCGGTTTTCCACCCGCTTTCAGAAGCTCCGTTGTAATTCCATCCTCGCCTGAGGCCTTGCCGTTTTAAAGTGCTGGAGAGACATTCTAATCTCACTCAGAATGACGTCCGGGATATCATCGGAATAGTGTCGGGTAAGACTTGCTCTTGGATCGTTACACACACTTGCGTGTGGCTCCAACGATGACGTGTACAGCTGCCCATAGAACCTCTCAATATCACTCAAAATCTCAGGTGTCCCGAAAACGATGCTGCCACATTCGGTCTACAGCTTCGACAGTTGGCTCTTTCTGGCAAACAGATCTCTGGCAAAGACTTTGAAGCCCTGGTTCCGCTCGATCGCTTTTTAACTACCTTATAATCAGAATTATCATCCTTGCGTATCAGTATACGACCATTTCGAACCCAAATATATTTGTAACCTTTTTCTTTAGCTTTAAGTCTCGCCGCGGCATGTAGAGCTTTATTCCCAGGTGACAGATGTTCCATGACATAAATGGGTTGTTTTTCTTCACTTAGCCCGATTCCAATGTGTGACGTATTCAATTTATCTCTAGGATTGCTTTTATTATATTTTATCACCGCAGCCATAACACTGTCCCTAGTTAGCGGAGAATTGAATTGTACTATGACAGATCTCGGTCGAGTACTTTGACGGTTTACCTTAGCAACTCTCGTAACATTCATAATTTTGTCGGTGGTTATATCTAACCCTATGACACTGCCCAACTGTTCCACGATTTTTATCAGATTTTCGTTTTTCCTTTCAGGAACACATTGCAATTCCAAGTTGTTGTATCTAGATCGCTGTTCGAGCTCATTTACACGTGTGTTTAGGGCATTTATAATCGTCTCTAATTTGGTATTATTTTCTTTAAGATCCTTCACAGCTGTTACATTTGCACGGTGTTCTTTCAAGAAATCCTCGTATTGGCTGTTTATAAAATTTATTGAATTTTTCATGTCTGTGATCTCCTCCCTTATTACTTTTAATTCATTATTAAGTACGCTTTTTATAGAAGTTCTCATCTCTGTCAGCATTTCTTTCATTTCGGCCCTTACTGTTTTGCTCACCATCTCCCGTATATCATTTAGCTGAGAGGATTTTTCTGTGTTTGGTGACGAAACAGCAACTCTTTTAGTCGATCTTTTCGTGACATTCTGGTCGCTGCCAGATAGCGTGTCTTTATTGCGCACGGGTGTGTTCTCGCTATTGCCTTTTTCGGCCTTCTTGACGTGCAAGCGGGACACATCCACTCAGTCGCGGATTCTGTATTTGTGCTGAACTGCCCGGTCGACTTCAAACACGCGCGGTGGTATCCGTGTTTACATTTCGTACAACACAAGCAATCTTCATCGTCTTTCGCTTCGTTGCAACAGTTCAGCTGTATCTTTGACATATTTTTTTAGACTTCTTAAATATTGATTTATTTTGTTATTTTTTTTAAAATTTATATTTAAAGTGCTATGATAGACTACACATTCAATTAAAAAACCTAAAAAAAGCTTTATCAATTTGAGGCTCGAACCAATGACTTTCGCCTTCGTAGTCAAGGAGTTGCCTGCTAAACTATTTAACTACGTTTCTCAGATGCGAAAATGTTAATCGCAATACCACACTATTTATTTACTGATGAAAAAATTTGGGATGTGCATGCTGGATTTAGAAAGGGAATGGGGTGTACGGATCAAGTCTTTTCCATGCGCATGATTGCTGAGAAGATTTTGGCCAAAACCCAGAAAGTTTTTTGTGCGTTCATGGACTTGGAAAAGGCTTATGACAGAGTGGACAGGAATGTGTTATGGCAAACACTGAAGTCATTTGGGTTGAGCGCTGGTTTGATACAGGCATTAAGGTCTCTTTATAGGGGCTGGTTTGGCATCCAAAAAGGTGTCAGACAGGGATGTGTAGCTTCCCCGTGACTGTTTAACCTATTTATGGACAGTTGTTTGCAAACTTTGAAAGTTGAAGAATGTGGGTTGAGAATGGGTGAGTTAACCGTCAAATGCCTTTTGTACGCCGATGATCAAGTCATATTTGCATCGTCGGCGGCCGAGTTGCAAATGATGGTTACATTAATGAACAGTTCATTAAAAGAAAGGGGAATGAAAGTGAACGCAAGTAAGACGAAAGTGATAGTTTTTGAAAGAGAAGAAAGTAAAACGTTATGTGAAATAAGAATAGAAGGGGAGTTGATTGAGCAAGTGGATGAGTTTGTATATTTGGGATGTTTATTTAGCAGGGATGGTAGATATGATAAGAATATAGAACGACGAGTGAACGCAGGAAATAGAGTGAATGGGGCTCTACACGCTATTATGAAGAGTCAGAATGTGTCAAAAAAGGCACGTTTGGCAATTGTAATGCTGTTAGTCCTACTTTAATGTATGGTAGTGAAAGTTGGGACTGGCAGAAGAAGCATGAGAGTAGAATAAATGCTGTAGAAATGCGGTCATTAAGAAGTATGCTAGGCTGAATCTGAATGACAGGGTGAGAAATAGTGTGATAAGAGAAAAGTGTGGTTTGCAAGATGACGTTGTGACCAGGATTAAGAAAGGAATGCTTCGGTGGTTTGGTCATGTAGAAAGAATGAACGAAGAAAGAGTGACAAAGCAAATTTATGTAGCAGAAGTGAACGGCAGAGTCGGGAAGGGACGCCCTAGACGAAGGTTTATTGACAATTCGCAAAAAATAAGTAAGATAATTCTATTTTAGGTTTGTGTGGTGCAATACCGTCATACCGTCATATTAATGTATACTTACATTTAAGTAGCTTACGATTCTTGTACTACAATAAACAAATAAATATATAAATAGAAACAGTGGAAAAATTAAGCAAAATGAATTAAATAATTTTATATTTTTTCCGCCATTTTGTTGTTCTCGCTTAAAGTAATCTCGAAAGCGAATAATCTCTTTTTTTTTGTTCTTTTTGGCATTTTAAATAAACAAACTCAAGAAATAGCACAAATTAACTTATCAAAACAACAATAAAATCAATAATCGAAAGTAAAATCAATATAAACTCAACTGGAAATTACAAAATAATTGATAAATTATACACATTAGGGGCCTGGGCAGCGTTCGGGAAATTGCGACACATCTTCTCGTCAGGTGTACTTCGAAACCTGAAAACGAGATTGTACAACCAGTGCGTGTTGCCAGTGATGACTTACGGATCTAAGATGTGGTCCTTCACAGCTGGTCGTATGAGGACGCTCAAGGTTGCTCAGCAAGCTATGGAGAATGCTATGTTCGGGGTTTCTTTGCGTTATAGACTTAGAAATGAGGATATCCGCAGTAAAACCAGGGTGATCGACATAGCCCAACGGATTAGTAAGCTGAAGTGTGTGAATATTAATTTTTCGTATTAATTAATACTGACGTGTAGGTCTACACAAAGTCCAAACGGAAGTATGCCATACCGGCCAGTTGATACTAAAATATTTTTCATGAAATACAGATATACACATAGAGCGTTAGAAAATAAATTTATTTACTACCCGAACGTGTATTTATTTATTTAACAATTTATTTACACACAAAGTAACGTTACAATGTGAAGAAAAAAGGTATTTTGTACAAAGACACTGCTTATTTCATATTGAAATTTCTTCCAGCAGGCCCGATACTGGACTCATTGAAAGAGTAGCAGATTTAGTGTGTACTCTCATAATAATTATTATATTATTAATAAACACAATATAAAATATAAATACACATACATACAACCATACATATATAATATATATCAAAATACATAAAAGTACATACATACATATATATACCTACCTACACCCTACTTTACGAGCGCAAATAATATCGATGAATTTGTAACGCGATGTTATACAACATTGAAAACAACCGACACTCGACACACCCGCGATAGGCTTCTTTGATATCCTTTAGCAGGCGCAAGTGCCGCCCGCGCATACCCGCCTGCACCCCGCGCTCTCATTTCAGTTTTCAGTCACCTGCGATTAGCTATGGCATGACGTCGTATTGTTTTTGTTTTCGTTTGGCCGCCCGCTGATAGTAGCTATCGTACACATGTACCAATACTCTAATATTGAGTACCTAGCAATAGTAAGATTTTATGTCTTGTCGTGTATAGGTGTGGCTCCTCAAACTCCCAGCACTGATTAATATTACGAACGTATCAGCGCTTTCATGATCATGGCCTGTTCCGTCTTCCCAGCCATGCCAGAGGCAGGAGCGGGCCACCCTTGTCCAGACACATTGAAGACGCTATATTGGATTACTTCCAACGACACCCGAGAAGGAGCACCCGGCAAACCGCTCGTCGGTTTGCCGGGTGCTCCTTTAACGATTAGTGTACACAGAAGATGCTTCTGTGCATACTGAAGGACATCAAAGAGGCCTATCGCGGGTGTTTCGAGTGTCGGTTGTTTTCAATGTTGTATAGCATCGCGTTACAAATTCATTGATATTATTGGCGCTCGTAAAGTAGGGTGCGTATGATTTGAATTTCGATAGTTTTTAATTGATTTATTTAAAAACTTTTGTTTTTATTTTTTTAGTATGGAAAGTTTACTTCAAATTAGTAGATAGATTAATTTCATATTATGATTTTTTTTAAATTGTAAAATATCACTGCCATAGGCTTCTAGTCTATTCACCTGTTACACCCTATTTTTTTCCAGACGGTAAAAAAAGTCATATTGTGTGTAACAAGTCATCATTAAATCATTGGGACAACAAAGAAAGATAGTGCTCTATAACTAGCCTTTTAAACACTGATACTGTTTCAGCCTCAAGAATTACAGCAGGAAGAGAATTCCATAACCTAACTGCATGTTCTGTACAAGAGTGAGAATAGAACTTAGTTCCGGAAGAAGTGAATTTTAGGAGAGTTTTTAAATGTGATCTGTAAATTGCATCGGGGGAATGAACTAATAGATCGATCACGTTGATACGGCAGTGATGTAGAATTGTGTAGTATATTAATGAGGATGCAAAGAATTCGGATATTCCTGCGAAGTAAGATTGGAAGTTGAACTGCTTGCGATAAAAAGATACGTGGTCATACATTTTTAGTTCGAAATATAACGAATACTTAATTTTAGCGCCGCTCAGTCGCATCCAAATAACAGACATCAGTATAATCAAGAATCGGGAAATAACTGTTTGGACAAGAGAATTATTCGTAAATAAAAGCAGAAAACTTTGAAGGCATTATATGACATGAAAATTATAATTGATTTTCCTGCTAATTTATAATTGATTTTTCTAGTCTGTGGGTCACAGCATCCACTTACCATCACTGGTTGACTGTGTGCTCCTTTGTCACCCTTATTCTATAAAAAAAAGAGTAAAGCAGAAAGGACGCCACCTTTAAGTACACCCATACACAAACTAATAAGAAGTACTAGGTTACACCCAAAGCTTTGTTACACCATTTAGATAAATTTTCGCTTGAACGTGTGGCGGCGCTGTCGTCGCGCCACAAACGAAATACATCGAAGCCTAAATCACGCTATCAAAGTTCCGAATTAAAAACAATATATATACAATAGCTCCGAACTACCACTCGGAGCGTTGGCCACTTGGCCACTCCCCGGGCAGAACAACTTCCCCGGCGGGAGATCTCCCCTTTTCCTTCCACGGCCCAGAGTGGTGACCACCCGACATGATATGAACACGCAACCAACAACCTTCGGAAACTACAACTTCAAACCTTCGTCATCGTCCTGAAGTACCCCATTCATTCGCTCCCGAGCAGATATTGTCTCCAGTCTTCACATCCTGCAAGCCATCTAGCTTTACAAAGGTTCATCGCAGCACTATAATAATGCTTCCTGTTCCTTCAAGCTACTCTCTGCGCTACAGTGTTCGGCACGGCTCTGAGCCTTACTGCTCGCCTCTGCTTCACGGCACTCTCGCAGATTACTTGCCTTCTTCTCGACTCACCGCAGACTACAAGGCAATTCCCTGGCCACTTGCACATTTGTCGACATCTAGACTGCACTATCGACCTCCAGTCTGAGCAGGGGGGTGATGTGGCGGCGCTGTCGTCGCGCCACAAGCGAAATACATCGAAGCCTAAATCGCGCTATCAAAGTTCCGAATTAAAAACAGTATATGTACAATAGCTCCGAACTACCACTCGGAGCGTTGGCCGCTCCCCGGGCAGAACACCTTGCCCGGCGGGAGATCTCCCCTTTTCCTTCCACCCGCCACAAACGAATACACTGAGAACGGCCATGGAGGTAGAAATTAAACCATTGAATAGTTGAAGGAGACACATTAATAGAATGATAAATGCTAAGAAGTACATTAAAATCAATAGAATTAAAGGCACTACCAAAGTCTAGCAGCACTAGAACTGTTAAGTATTTTTGATCTTTGCCGCACGGAATATCATCCGTTACCTTGAGGAGAGCAGTAGTTGTACTGTGGCCAGGCCTAAAACCATATTGAAAAGAACTTTAAATCTTGTTATGGTTACGAAAACTAGCGATTTGTGTGTGTATATGTTCAAGCACTCTTGAAAGAAATGGTAGTATGGAATAGGCTGATAATGAGTTTTAAATGAAGGATTTGAAACTTTAGGTATAGAAATAATATGAGCCAACTTCTATAACGACGGAAAACAACAAGAAGATAGAGAGAAATTAGACTGTTGTGAAAGTTAAGGAATTTAATGCAAAAATATGTTTGTTTGTATGTTTATATAAATTCTTCTAACGATTTGGATATTAGTTGTATAAGTATAGTGAGTGAATCGATGAGTGTAATGATGTACATTTATGAACACTAATATTAAAAAGAAGAGTTAATTTGTTTGGTTGTTTATTTCGTTGTTTATTTTAATGTAAGAAACTAGTAAACCGATTCATACAATAAAATTTGCCTTTATATTATAGTGAAACTTTTTCGCTTTACAATATAATTTATTTAATATATTCAATAGTTAAGTGTATTATTTATGTTTTATATATCTTAAAAATTTAAAGTTTGTAATATAAATTAAACTACTAATTCTAGACTTCTGTATAGACCAAATTGTGGAATTTGGGTAAGAGAGCCTACTCTTTTCTAAGAGGCCGATGTTGAAGGTGTTCATGATCGGTGATGATCATGAACAAGTAGGTCGTGGTTGTATACACATTAGTCTCCTCTTTTATAAAAATATCGTATGCCTAGGCTCTCTAAGGGTACTGAAGTGGCAGGAATGCATAGATATTTAAATGTCAACTTTTAAAAAGGAATTAAATTCTTATTTTCTACCGACTTCAAAAAGGAGGAGGTACTCAATTCGACTATATGTTTTTTTTATGTGTGTTACCTCATGACTTACACGTGCTACGTAAACCAATTTTGATCATTCTTTTTTTTATTTGAAAGTTGGTGCTTTTCATGTGGTCTCGTATAAATTTCATTAAGGTCTGACCAATAGCTTTTGAGTTATCCTTAATAATATACATTGAAGTCGGATGTACAAAATTTTTAATTTTATATTATCATCCTAAAAATCGTCCCCGTGTAGTGGCGGGTAAGAATACCCACTACCCCATATCTTCCCGTGGGTGTTGTAAGAGGCGACAGAGCAAAACTGAGGCAGAAGATGGACAGCAGCATCTTTCTGATAAAAGCAAAAAGCAATTAAAACCTGAGGACTGACGAGAAGATCCTGGAGCTGGAAGAAGAGATAGACAAGTTGTGCTGGAATATTATAAGATTATCCGAGGTCCGAAGAGAGGAGGAGGACACGGTAATCCTCGAATCCGGCAACTTATTCTATCACCGGGAGGGCGACCATCTGTCCCAAGGAGGTGTCGGATTTATCGTCCACAAGTCTCTCGTTAACAACGTTGTAAAGATTGGGAGTGTGTCGACGAGAGTTGCGTACCTTATACTCAGAATCACCAAACGGTATTCGTTTAAGGTCATACAGGTTTACGCACTAACCTCGGCACATCCCGATGAGGAGGTGGAAGAAATGTATGAGGATTATCTCTAGAGCCATGGATTCCTCCAAAACCCACTATACGGTGTTAATTGGAGACTTCAACGCAAAACTAGGCAAAGGAGAGAACGGTGAGCTGAAAGTAGGGAAATTCGGATTAGGGCAACGGAGCCCAAGGGGCCAGCAGCTGGCCGACTTCATGGAGAAGGAGGTACTCTTTATGATGAACCCTTTCTTCCAGAAGCGGCCCCACAGGAAGTGGACCTGGTCGAGCCCCGACGGTTCGACAAAAAATGAGATTGACTTCATTATGACGACTAGACGGCAACTGCTCAGTGATGTCTCAGTGATCGCGAGAGTGAAAACTGGTAGCAATCACCGAATAGTTAGAGGCACACTGAACCTAAACGTTAAGTTGGAGAGGTGTCGTATAATGAAGTCAACGCTCCGTCCCCCTCGTGCTCTAATCCAAAGTCCCGAAATCTTTCAGCTCGAGTTACAAAACCGTTTTCAGTGCCTAGTAGATTGCAATGCAGTGGACAATATGAATTACAAGCTCGTGGAAACTGTCCATGCGGTCGGAGCTAAGTTTTACAAGACCCGCCGCAGAAGAACACAAAAACTATCCGATCACACTCTTAATCTCATGGCTGTTAGACGAGAAATGAAGCTGCAGTCTTCAGTAGATTTGACAGCATACATACAACTGAACAGACAGATCTCCAAATGCATGCGGCGGGACTTACGCAACTTTAATACTGCTCGTATTGAAGAAGCGATCGAGTGAAACCAGGGCTCTAAAGTTTGCCAGAGATCTGTCTGCCAGAAAAACCAACTGTCGAAGATGAAGTCCGAATGTGGCAGCATCGTTTCCGGGACACCTGAGATTTTGAGTGAGATTGAGAGGTTCTATGGGCAGCTGTACACGTCATCATTGGAGCCACACGCAAGTGTGAGTAACGACCCAAGAGCAAATCTTATCCGACACTATTCCGATGATATCCCGAACGTCAGTATGAGCGAGATTAGAATGGCTCTCCAGCACCTTAAAAACGGCAAGTCCCCAGGAGAGGATGGAATTGCAGCGGAGCTTCTGAAAGCGGGTGGAAAACCGGAACTTAAAGTTCTTCAGAAGCTCTTTAATTCCATCCTCCATAGTGGCACTACTTCGGAGGCGTGGAGCAGAAGTGCGGTGGTCTTGTTCTTCAAGAAAGGCGACAACGCTCTCTTGAAGAACTACAGACCGATTTCCCTTCTGAGCTCCGTCTACGTGCTGTTTTCGAGAGTCATTACGAATCGTCTCGCATGCTACTCGACGAATTCCAGCCTCCCGAACAAGCCGGTTTCCGAAAAGGCTTTAGCACCATAGACCACATACATACCCTTCGGCAAATTGTACAGAAGAACGAAGAGTACAATCTGCCACTTTGTTTTGCGTATGTGGACTATGAGAAAGCATTTGATTCCGTCGAAATTTGGGCGGTGCTGCAGTCCCTTCAGCGGTGCCAAGTGGACTGTCGGTTTATCGAAGTGCTGAAATGTTTGTACAGTAGGGCTACGATGGCTATCCGAGAACAGAACCAGAGTACGAAACCTATCCAACTGCAGAGAGGTGTAAGACAGGGTGATGTATCCCCGAAACTCTTCACCGCTGCATTGAAAGACGTTCACAAGCTACTGGACTGGAAAGGATACGGTATTAACGTCAATGGCGAGTACATCACTCACCTTCGATTTACCGACGATATAGTCCTTATGGCAAATCTCTGGAGCACCTAAGCACTATGATCAATGACCTCAATAGTGTGTCCCAACGGATAGGTCTTAAAATCAGCATTGACAAAACAAAAATCATGCTTAACGTCCATGTCACACCTATGCCGGTAGTTGTTGGGAGCACTAAGCCCGAAGTTGTTGACGAATATGTTTACCTGGGATAAATAGTCCGACTAGGTAAGTCCTACTTTGATCGAGAGGTCAATCAACGGATTCAAATCGGCTGGGCAGCGTTCGGGAGATTACGACACATCTTCTCGTTAGGCATACATCAAACCCTCAAAACTAGATTGTACAACCAGTGCGTGTTGCCAGTGATGACCTATGGATCTGAGACGTGGTCCTTCACTGCTGGCCGTATGAGGAAGCTCAAAGTCGCTCAGCGAGCTATGGAGAGGGCTATGCTCTGCGTTTCTCTGCGTGATAGACTTAAACACGAGGATAACCGCAGTAGAACCAGAGTAACCGACATAGCCCAAAAAATTAGTATGCTGAAGTGGCAATGGGCCGGCCAGAAGAAAAGTTCTGGAGTGGCAGCCTCGTACCGGCAGGCGAAGTGTAGGGCGTCCCCCCACTAGATGGAGTGACGACCTGGTAAGACATGAAGGAAGTCAATGGATGCAGGTGGCTCGGGACCGTGCTTAGGGAGGCCTATGTTCAGCAGTTGACTTGTGAAGGGCTGTAATGATGATGATGATGATGATCCTAAAAATTATCCAACGATGTTTGTTGGGTTATCCAGAGCATTATCACTTTTGATTTTTAAATATATTTTATAAAATTTTGATGACTGAAGCACTATGTGGTATTATAGAGAATTCTCGTTGTTTTTTTGACGACGTTGCCAATTGTTGCCAATATCCATAGCTTACAATAGAGATGTTAAGTGCTGGTATATTTTGAATATCCTGTGAATAATCAGTTCCCACTTCAACCGTTTTGTCGTCGGTTATTTATGAATTGGTATCATAGAATATTGGTACATACACTTAGACTATTTATAAGCGAGCTATAGAGCGCGCGTAAGCAATTCAGCACTGTAAACACGCGTTAGAACAGTCTCGAAATGGCTAGGACGACGTTATTAGTCACGAAATGTCACGCGCGTTGATTATTTCTCTCGACGACATTTAATAGAATTTTTAGTTATCATGGCGAAATGTGCAGGGCCAAGCTGCAAAAACGATTCACGGAAGCAAAATAAGACGAATGATATTTCTTTTCATCGTTATGTAATATTTCGATAAGAAAAACTGATTTTAACAAAATAGCTTAAGGCGTCAAAGAGTGTTGCGGGTGGCTCGCAGCGGGGGCGACGCAGCACGTGCCCCGCGCCTCGCACTTCGGGTTTGTCCCAAATTTGAGCTAGTGCTGTGCCACGTTATACTTTAATATATTTTTAACAACATGATTTTTTCCGTAATAATTATAATATAATTATAGTATTAGAAGTAAAGATCCTTTGTATTCACAACCCATATGGATCATAAAATAAAACATTTAATAGCTTTGTTATATAGAAACATAAAGTTTAATGCGGTTAAATACTTATCTAATTTTAGTTGTACTAAAAGTCGTGAATGAGGGCATCCACGACTTTTTCTGCCACCTGAGCAGCGCCACTAGAAAGTGAGGTATAATATTTGACAGATTTCAAGAAGGAAGTTAATTTGTTCGGAAAATGTAAAAGTTATTGTTTCTTTCTGTACTATTAGCTATATTTTATATTAATAACATTAAAAATAAATAGACCAAACCACAGATATTCATAAAAGTAGAAAAATTAAAAAAAAGTTTAAAATGTGCAAAAAGTTAAAGTGCAAACTACTGACGCATTGTTTTGTGTATTAATATAATACTCTAGAAACTGATAAACTTTTATTAAAAAACAACTTCTCAACTAAATTACATTGTGTAACAAAAAACTTTACCTCAGTGTCAACTAGCGACATCTGGTGAGCAGAAAATTATTAGCCCTCATTAACAAATAAGTGAGTGATAGTGATAAAAAGGCCCTACTGGGAGCCCAAAATTAGGAGTTCTGTATGTTCCTTGCACTTCACAGCTTCGTCCATCAAATCATCTCATCATCTATAAATGGATATTTGTGTTTATATATTTACTTACCTTCCCAATATTTACTAAATACCTATTACTTTAAATAATTAAAATTATAAATTTAATTAAATTAACACAAAAGCGTCAATCATGGCGCACAAATATAACCGCTTCATCTATGTATGAGTATTAATGGTGTGCGAAATCGATTATCAATAATCGATTAATCGATTATCAAGATGATCGCTTGCAATAGATTATCATTTAGATAAACGATTATTGAGAGAAAACCATTTAAGTTATGGCACAGAATAGATAATAGTTGATTATGGTAACCTCACATACAAAGGGAATCCCCGTTATTTAGTGATGGGTGGGTACTACGTAGTAAAGCATTGTTTTACGGTTTTATTTATTTAGGTTCATAAGTACGTGAGATGTACACGATCTCAGTCGTATACAAATAGTTAGTATATGAGATGTTCACGGTCGCAGATGTACATATACAAACCCGCATCTGTACAAAGTACATTTAAAATATTCGTGCAACCCGGCCACCTCCGTTCTCTCAGAGAGAATTTTCTCCAAAGCAGGTCAGTTGACAAATTTAAGGAAGAATCACATGCTGCTAAAGCATCTCGATTACTTTTTTTTTGACACTGACACTTGTATTATCTATTCGGTGACACTGATTGGAAATTGATATCTGTTTCAAGTTTTATTTAAATAATATTGTTTCTTTTTTTAAACAAATATGTGATTAAATTGTTTCATTTTTATAATCTGTAGATAAGACAATTTGTAACTACATATTTTAATTTCGAACTAATAATCGATTAATAATCGATAGCCTTAGTTCGCATTAACGATTAATCGATTAGATAACTAATCGAATCGGCACACCATTAATCAATATCTTTAGCACACCTGTTCAGCGTTGCCACTTTAGTGATTTTGTTACTAGATTTAGTGATTTTTGGAGATAGATAGTGATATTCTGAAAAAAAAAAATCACTAAAAAATTATTTTATGACTTTTAGTGATATTTATCAAATCTTGAAGAATTTAGAAAATATATGTTGGCAACCTTCTTTACCTGTCGGTAAATTCCCCAGTGTTTGTCAAAATACCACTATCCTTTTCTCACATTACAAAAACGTAATTAGACGACTTTATTTGGTTATGCTAAACCTACCTTGGGGATTTCCCGACTAATAATGAGAACATAACACTAGTTTGTTTCAGTGAGTGTTGAATACTGAAAGGTTGTTATATAGGTTGATATATGAATAGTGAAAGGTAAGATGGTCTTCTAATAAAAAACTTAATTGGAATCGGGATGGATAATGCCTCTGTTACGACTGAAATCACTAATTGCGTACGCATACCTAATTAAATTATGTGTTTGCCACTCATTGCAATTAGCTGTTTCACATGTATTAGAGCAAACGTTACCGCGAAATATAGAGTTTCTCATTAGAGAAACCTATAATTAGTTCTCACATTCGCCCAAACGTTGTGATGAGTACAAAGATATATACATATGAGACAATAAATTGTGGCGAGAATCCTTTAAAAATAATGCGCTCTTGTGATACTCGTCGGCTGTCCGTTGAAGAAACTGCGACCAGGATGCTGTCTCGATTTTACGTGTTACGTTTACTGTCATTATTTTCACAATTAACATAGTATTTTTACTATACGTGGTAAATCCATGCCACGGCCGTAGCTATCGGCATTGTGGGGCAATGCCCTACCTTGAAATCACAATGCCCTACCTTAAAAATACCTAAAACTAAGATAAATTATTATAATTAAATTGTTCGTTCATAGTTTGAGATAAAAAAATTGTAGCGATAGGTTTCTAAACTTTTCCAAACATACCATAGTTTGTGACATTCATTTCATATTATAACAATTCTTTGTTCTGTGTATAGATGGCTTTTGAAGCGCCATCACATGAAGCGATGGGTCTATTTAATCATAACCCTAATAGCCACTTTAGCTTGAAATTACCTGAAATTTGCTGCCCGAATTTGCCGACAATTTGACAGCAAAAGTTGAAAATAAAATTTGCGGTAAGCAAATTTATACATAAAATTGTCTACAATTTGACTACAAAAAAGTACTTAACAATTTTTCAAGTCAAATTAACAATAAATTGACATAAAATTTGCTTGAAAATTGACGACAGTTTTTTTCTAGTCAACTTTTGAAGTGAATTTGCATTCTAATTCGGGCAGTAAACCAGTAAATTTACGTCAAATTCAATAGCAAGTTGCATACAAATTATCGTAAAAAATGGAAAAAACCGAAGTTGACGGAAATTTGACGAAAAATTCAAGGAAACTTTTGTAAAGTAAACTTTTGCTAAAGCAATCTATACTATTAGGGAGCATCTGTGATGCAGAGGGGATTCCCCGTACCATAGATTGCAATATGGGCTATATAGCAATCTATGGTACGGGGAATCCCCTTTTAAACTAAAATAAACATAAACTAGAGATTGATTATGATTGTTTGTAGTCTGGTTTAAGTGAAGTGTACGGTAAGGAGTGTGTTGTCAAAAATCGATACAATTGTTATTTTTATTGCTAATTGCTATAAATTAAAAATTCATTGATTTCGCGATGGATATACGGGCTTTCTTTGGAAAAACCGAAGAGTTGAAGAGCAAATTGACCACGAAGAACCTCACTGCTCAAAATAGGTGAAAGCACAAAATACAATCGCTACTTCTAGTTCCATGGCAACAGGTTGGTCAACAAATGTTGGTAATGTTAGCTATGGTATTCCTTCTGATATTGCACAAATCGGAGAACCAATAAAACAAGTTGTTTTAGACACACATCTAAAACAACATAACAGGGTCTTTGTTTTCGATTGGTTCAAGCGTTATAAATGGTTGCAGTATTCTGTCGAGAAAGATGCTGCTTTTTGCTATCCATGGCAGCAATGTTTACCTCATGGAAGCAAACAGATTTCGTACACTTCCACAGGATTTAGAAACTGGAAAAATGCCACTGATTCTAAAACTGGTTTTCCAAAACATGAAAAATCAATTGCTCATATTCAAGCTATGTCAATGTGGCAGGAGCAGGCAAAATTACACAGAATATCTACATCTAGCAGTGCTGAAACGTTAATAAATCAAAAAGTATTAGAAAAATATAGGTATTACGTGAAGTCTATCATTGAAGTAATACAATTTCTAATTGTCAACGAATTAGCTTTGCGTGAAAATTATATTTTGGAAGAAGAAAAAGAACAAGGATTATTTCAGAATTTATTTGAATACACATGTACGAAAGATCCCAATTTAAACGAGGTTCTCACTCATATACCACAAAACTCAACATCTCGTTCACCTGAAATTCAAAATCAAATAATTCAAGCAATGGTTCATGCAGTCCGAAGTTCCATTGTCAAAGATATTAATGAATCTGACGTGAAATGGTTTACTCTAACGGAAGATGGGACGAGAGATAAAAATAATCGCGAAAATATTGCATTAGCAATAAATTACGTCAAGGATGGTCTCGTCAATGAGTCGTTGCTGATGGTTAAGTCTACTGAAAACCTTGATGCAGCCACTTTCAAGGAATTAACGTTAAATACCCTAAAGGAAAATAACATTGACCCCTCTTGTATGCTTAGCCAATGCTATGATGGCGCAAGTGTAATGAGTGGCAAAGTTTCAGGAGTTGCGATTAGAATAGAAAATAAATTGGGTCGAAAAATTCCTTGCATCCACTGCTATAACCATCGCTTGAACTTAATAGTCATCAGGATCATCTCAGAAATGACTTGCATTCGTTTATTTTTTGACCAATGCATCATGTTACATGAATTCTTTCATCATGGCAAAATAGCTGCCTTATATGATAGAAAAAGGATAGGCCGACTCCTCGAACAACGCTGGTCTGGACATTTTGCAGTTCCAAAAGTTGTATACGATAATTATTCATCGATTTTGCAAACTTTGAAAGAAATTAAAAATAGCAGATTCAACGGTGATGACGCCGCCAAGAGTATCAGTATTAAAAAAGTCATACTTGATCTGGAATTCCGAATGGCCATGGTTGTGGCCAAAAAAATCTTATCCTTGCTACAACCTGCAGACGCAGCTTTGCAAGCCCGAAGCGCAGGATTGAAAGACGCCATAACAATCATAAAGTGTGTCGAAGATGAAATTATGAAATTAAGATCAAATCAAATGTATAATCAAATTCTGGAAGAAGCTAAGTTAACAAGCGACGACTTTTTTTTTTTTTTTTTTATAGGAGAGGGGGCAAACGAGCATGCGGCTCACCTGATGGTAAGTGACTACCGCCGCCCATGAACAACTGCAACACCAGGGGAACCAGAGGAATTGCAGATGCGTTGCCGGCCTTTTAAAAAGGAGTAGGCTCTTTTCTTGAAGGTCCCTAAGTCGTATCGGTCCGGAAAAATCGCTGGTGGTAAACTATTCCACAAGGAAGTTGTGCGAGGAAGAAAACATCTTCTAAATCGCACAGTGGTGGACCGCCAATCATCCAAATGGTGTGGATAGTATTTTTTTCGCGATGTGCGTTCGTGAAATTTGGCGGCTGGGATTAATCCGAACAATTCCTCAGAGCACTCCCCGTGGTAAATGCGAAAGAAAATGCAAAGAGATGCAACATCTCTTCGCAGCGCCAATGAATCGAGCCGATCGGAAAGGACTCGGTCGTCGACGATTCGAGCCGCTCTGCGCTGGATGCGGTCAAGTGGAAGGAGCTGGCACTGGGGAGCCCCAGCCCAGAGATGGGAACAGTATTCCATGTGAGGCCGAACCTGCGCCTTGTAAAGTTGCAGGCGTTGTGCCGGCATGAAATACTGTCCCGCTCTGCTGAGCACGCCAAGCTTTTTAGAGGCCAATTTGGCCTTCTCTTCCAAGTGACCGCGAAACTGCACGCCACTCGATATGTCGACGCCGAGGATTCCGATACTGGCTGCGGCAACAAGGGAGTGCCTTGAAACTGAGGTGATACGACAAAGGGTTCTTTTAGCGGTAAACGCGCAAACTTGTGTCTTCTGAGGATTAAACTGGACTAGATTTAGTCGTTCCCCAATCCGAGACTTTGTTCAGCAAAGACTCGACTTCAGACACAAGTTTGTTCCGGTATTCGGCGACGTTTTCCCGAGAAATATTCGCACGGCCGGCGTATAGAGCATCACCAGTGCTATCATCCGCATAGCAATGAATGCTACCGGTTTGCAACATGTCATTGATATGCAGAAGAAACAGCGTTGGTGATAGCACGCAGCCTTGTGGAACACCAGCGTTAATCGGCTTGTAGTCGGAGCATGCACCGTCTACAACGACCTTGATGCTCCGATCTGCAAGAAAGCTAGTGATCCAATTGCACAATTTCTCGGAAGCCCATAGGAAGGAGCTTGAAAGAAGCGCTTGTGCCAAACCCGATCGAAAGCCTTCGCAATGTCCAAACTAACGGCCAATGCCTCCCTTGACTCTACTGCCCGCCCATCTATGAGTCAGGTAGACCAGAAGATCACCAGCTGACCGACCCCGACGAAACCGTATTGGCGGTCACTAATCAGCTGGTGATCCTCAAGGTACCGCAAGAGCTGGCAGTTTATAATGGACTCCATTATTTTGGAGAACAAGGGGGTGATGGCGATAGGCCTGTAGTTAGACGGGTCTGAGCGGTCGCCTTTTAGGATCGGTTGGACAAAAGCTGTCTTCCATGATTTCGGACTACGCCTAGGAGTAGGAGTACGGAAAAGACGCGTTAGAACCGGTGCCAACTCCGGAGCACACGTCCTCAGCACAATTGGCGGGATTCCGTCAGGCCCACTCGACTTGTGAATGTCCAGGGAGAGGAGTGCTTTGCGAACCGAGCGCTGTGAGAACCGCACATCCGGCATTGAGCACTCACACCGCGGGATGGTCGGCGGTGTGTTCCCCCCGTCATCAAGAGTCGAGTTGGACGCAAAAAGTGAGCCTAAAAGGTCGGCTTTTTCTTTTGCGGCGTGGGCCAGTGAGTCGTCCTCCCTGTGCAGAGATGGTAGTGATGGCTTACAGAAATTCCCTTGGACAGCCTTGGCGAGAGACCAGAATGCACGGGTTCCCGAAGGAAGGCGAACTAGTTTCTCGCCAATTCTGCCTATGTGCTCAGACTTTGCCTTGGCAATAACACTTTTGAAGGACCTGGTGGCGAAGTTATACTTCTTTTTAAGCATGCTGGTGTTTACATCCCGAGCCGCCGAAGCCTCAGCCCAGGCCTGATAGCACTCCTGCTTACTGCGTAATGCAGTCTTACAGGAGCGACCAAACCAAGGCTGCGATCTGCCTCCGATGGGTACCACAGATGATGGAATAAATAGTTCCATTCCCTGTAGCACCACGTCAGTGACAGAGTCAGCAACAGCGCTGGGATCATCCGGCGAGAAGCAAACCCGCCTCCATGGGTAGGATGCAAAGAAAGACCGCATTCCGTCCCAATCCGCCGACCTGTAATGCCAAACACGGCGGCAACCTGCAAAACGCAACCGCGAGGGGAGCGTGAGTGGCACCACACTCCGGATCAGACAATGGTCCGAAGAGCCGAGAGGGGCATCGACGGAAACCTGATATCCGTCCGGATGAGAGGTCAGCAGAAGGTCCAACAGGGAAGGTGTATGATCCTTCACATCTGGAATCCGCGTAGGCGAAGTAACCAGCTGTGTCAGACCATATGCCAAGGCAAAGTCATAAACAGATCTCCCCGCATGATCGGTTAAACGTGAACCGAGCCATTCGGCGTGGTGGGCGTTAAAATCGCCAAGGACCACGATCTCTGCGGATGGGACCTGTTGTAGCAAGGAATCTGTAGCCATTTGGACGTGGTCGATGAGTCGGTCTGTTTCGGCATTACCGCTATGGGACCTATAGAGGCACCCGTAGACGCGCGGATGGTCGTCGCTATCTACGCGTAGCCAAAGGATGGACAGGACCGAACCTTCAAGACTGCCGAGGCGTCGAGAACAGATGTCCTCTCTGACGTATACGCAAACTCCAGCCCGAGGCACAAAGGAGTGTTCCAATTTGTACCCCGGGTAGGAGAGATACGAAGTATCAGCCGGAGAGGACACCTGCGTCTCGGTCAGAAAACGGCAAACGACTAACGACTGCGGCAAACCTGAAAATAGGACACAGCCCTCGAAGAGGCAAGTAAAAAAACCAAATCGGATGGATAACTTTTTGACGTATGGCCCCTCCTGTTCCTCCGCCAGACAAAATATAGAAGGTAACGACGAGCCATTTAAGTCTGAGTATTTCGAAACGTTGGACATACTAATTGCTGAATTACAAAGAAGGTTTTCGGACAACGATGATCTAATCAATTCGATTGCAAGTCTCGATGAGTTGGATGTAGTTAAATGGTTCCACTAAAAATTTGGATAAGTTTGAAAAAATTTAATAATTTAAATAATTTGTCATGTTCAATTTACAATTTTAACTAATTTTTCAGGTCTGAAAATTCCATCAAGAGAAGAGGCTAGTGTGGTTAAAGCTTACTTGAGTCGTAACGAGGATAAAATCGAAAATACATTGCAAGCTTTGTACAGGCAACGAGAGGCGGTCAAAGATACATATGAACTTTTTGCATCTGTGGAGACCATAGGGTGTAGCATTGCTGTGTGCGAATCTACTTTTCAACTTTAACTGCAATCAATAGGCCTCAAAGGCTGTCAATGGGACACGAGAGAATGGCTGGTATGGTATTTTTGGCCTTTGAAAAAAAAAATCAGTTGATCTGAACGAAGTTCTACGCATTTTTAATAACACGGCGAATCGTAGAATTCAGCTGTTTTTAATATTTTTATTATTATGTTAATTATTATAATAATTTTGCAGAAACAATATGATCTAAATGGTATTTTTGGTAGTATCTATTTACTCGTATCACCGCACCCAACAATTAATTATTACCTCACAATCACTCACACGTGGATCTCTACATCGAAATCTGGAAGTTCAATCATCTTGTTCGCTTGATCTTCATCATTGAGGATTTAATAGTTCTTGGATCCATGGTCATGTTCTGTCACAGAAATTATTTGTCTACGAATAGTTATTGAATGTACATCACTGATATGGAGGTCAGTGATATACATGGTGATTGATTTAGGAGCCCGTGCTTCGAGGGCAGATCAATTATGATATTTTTTTTACTTCCGCCCTAACTGTAACCAATGCTGCCCTACCTCAAATTCGACTCTAGCTACAGCCCTGAGCCATGCTGCAGCTATATTAGTAGTAAAGTTGTAGCACGAATGGGTCGGCTCGACCGGGGAAGGACCACGCTCTCACAGAATACCAGCGTAAAATAGCAGGTTAACGCTGCTATGTTTCGTATGGTGAGTGTAGAGAACCGGAGACCCTTTTTACTGGAAACGAGGCATTCCATCTTAGTCCTCACGGGTGACAACGCATCTGGATTTTGATTCGAGAAAGAATGTAGATGTCTATGGGCCACTGCAACCACTTACCATCAGGTGGATTGTGTGCTCGTTTTTCACCCTTATTCTATAAAAAAAAACCTACCTTGTGATTTCATTTAAATTTGGTGAATTCTAGGAATTTTTTTAATTAAAAATATCCCAAAATCTGGGGAAATTTCAGACCATAACTAGTGATAAATTTTTCTGCAAGGTGGCAACACTGCCCTGTTTAAACTTGGCATAGGTAATAGGCAGTGAGCCGTAGACAGAGCTCTGTCTACGCTAGTTTTGTGCCTGGTCGGTCATTTTAAAGATCGTTCCGTACTAGTTCATTACGGACAGTGAACTAGTTCGTTCTATTAGTTCTATTAGTTCTAATCGGTCATCAGTACTACTAACCTGTTTAAATTGTATCTATCTTTATGGAATGGTTATCTCAGTCACTGACTGAATCAGTCAACAGTCAGACTGAATAGATACAATTTAAACAGGTTAATGAAGTCAGTCTCAGTCGGTCGATATTTGCTCGAGGTGTAACGTTGTTTGATAAAATATTTTATTAAAAAATATTATTAACTTAAAATTTGACATAATATTTGATTTCCCTTCATACTTGAACAGCCTAAGGACTGTCATTCTAGTCAAGTAGTTGGATGACCGAGCTTGGCTTGGTATTCTTTTTTTGTAAATCGTGTTTTTTGAAAATTATGTTTAGATACGAATTACATACTGATGAAATATGAATAATATTTTCCGATCTTACCTACCGTATTCTTTTTATAAAGCTCGATCATTTTTTAAAAATATATTTAGATAAGAATTAGATGCGTTGACAAAGGGCTCTCAAGAATAGTTTTTCTCACAAAAGAAGGAATTTGAAAAAAAGGAACTCAAAATTCGGACTGGAGACATCTGGACTCTAACCGGGGTCCTCTGGTTTCGGAACCGCCTGATTTCCCTACTAAGCTCTTATAATCTTGTCTAAAATGGCGAAATTTACCTTTGTATTCTAATGATATTGTAGCAGTTTTTTACTGTATGAAAACACGGATAAAACGACATTTTCTAAAAATTAATCCTAGCTAGATCGATTTATCGCCCCCGAAACCCCCCGCAAACTAAATTGCATGAAAATCATTGGAGCCGTTTCCGAGATTTGCTCGTTTAAAGGTATTAGATAGCATTAAGCATATAGATAATATTATACCATTTTTATGTATTGCAATATTTTTTTTATCTATAACTACATAAATTTATTGGCCACTGCGTATTATGGTAAAAGGCTAAGCAGAGAGCAAGGATTTCTTGTAAGCTTATTAACACAGAGTACATTGTATATACACGACTTATTAGGTGATTTGGGTTGCTAGCTATAGAGAGACATTCATCGGCTCTTGTCCTTGAATTAAAGATGGTTAATATATTATCTTTTAACTGTTAAAATAAAAGTAAAAAAATTAACAAATTTATTAAATAAATAAAATTAACCTTAATGAATAAAATTATCATATTTCAGTCCATTAAAAACAATCTGCGATCGATTTCTTACCTTACTGATTATATGATTTTAAATTGATTGAAAATAATTAATAATTAACAGAGTTGATTAACCGTATTTATGCCATCTAGCGTCTTCTTTACGTACCACCTTGAGAGTCAATTAACTTTCGTTCGATAAAATGACTTTAATACCTGTAGAATGGAGTAGATGGTGGTTTACAAAGCAACGTTATTCGAATGAAAACATTCCTTAAAAACATCAATACATGTATTCTTTTGATATATTACATTAAAATTTAGGCTTCACATGTCTAAAAATAAGCATTGTAATAATTATTTGCTATAAAATTAAACTTATATCCAATATTTTATTTAACGCCATCCGATTCTGTTGTTTGCGTGCATCGTTCGCAAGAACGGTTTGGCGTTGGCGTCTTGCGAGTGTAGGTGAACGAAAAAAACTGTTAGACCGATTAACAATCGGCATTCGGAAACGTTTCTTCTGGTACAGTGCCAAGATACGTTTCCTAATCGTTCATCGTTCGCGAACTACACAAGACTAGTCTACGCTCACTGCCTAGACAGAGCTCTGTCTACGGTACGTATGGCCCTACCATAGACTTAGAATATACTGGCGTATAGACCAACATTGTGGGCAAGGGAGAAGAAAATTCCTTATGGCAAAAATGCAAGATAGAAAAGGATACCAAAACTCATGACTTTGTAACCGATTATGAATGACAGGTCGGCACAATTCGGCACGCAAGAAATAGCTCCTAGATATTTTGTAATTTTTTAAAGTGTAATAGTGGTTATTTTTAGTAAGAATTTTTTTTCCAAAATGCTTACTTGTTCTGTGAGTGATTGTGCTGTTAATAATAGAAATAATCCTGATAATTGCACATTTCACAGGTAAATTCTCAAGACGTCGTCAATGTTATGACGCGTTTATTTTTGGTTAAAATTTATGTTATATACTGTTTAAAATATAGAACGTTTTCAATTATTTTGTTAATTTTGATATTTTGCAAAGAAAAAAGTCACGTTGTTGATAATTTGCATGAATTTGGTAAATACATTTTAATACAAAATATTTTACATGTACGCTAGGGATTGACTTAACTGTATCAAAATTACTGTCGATATTTATCTTGAATGCTTATAATGAATAGATAGACTTGCCCACACAACAAGAAAATAAATCCTCGGTTTGCGTTCTAAAATGTAATTTTATTTTGCCGTTTGTCAAACAGATTCCCTCCGGTTAATGGTTCATAATGGCAATGGTAATCCAAAAATGGATAAGATTAATTGGAGGGGTTGGTTGGAATCCAAACAAGATCTCAACAATTTTCAGCAAACATTTTCTTGATAAGTATAAAAGAAAAAGTAAACTAAAAACAATTTTATTAAAAGGAGTCATTTCTACATTATTTGTACCAGGAAGTATAATAAGACTTCAAAAATTTAACTTTCAAAACTTTAGATAAATATAGAGACAAATTTTCATACATTATAAAACTATAGTACATTAAAGACAAAAAAAAATCGTGAGATTAACCTCTTTAAGCGATTATGGACCCAACTAAGTATTTATTTATCTACCAAAATAAATGTATAACCTTACTTAACCAACCGCACAGCCTCACGGTCACACTAGTACAATATTCATAGCATCACGCTTTTTCCGTTGAGCGGAGCTTCGGAACTTCGGATTATATTCCCAAGTCACAATGATAAAACTTTTAGCGTAGTTAGGTATAGATATTTAGTAATGCTCCTGAATCGCTACTAGACGACCGCGCACGAGACGTGATAGTATAAATTCCATAGTAATTGATACTCACAACGTTCGTAGAGAAGAGGAACTCGTGGTTAAGTGATAGCTGCGCAGATCAATAGATCTGCGAGATTAAGTTGCACTTGCCGCGGTCAGTCCATGAATGAGTGACCATTTTCTTAACATACCGAGATTGAGAGAATAGAGAGTGCATCTGTATCCTCAGACACTTAGTGCGCTTTACTGTGTTAAGATCATTAAGTTTTTAAAATTCATACAGCTAAAATGATAATAAGTTTATTATTACTTTATACTTTTCAGGGACAGATGAAAGAATATAAGCATGAAGCATGATGAAGCCTCATAAACATATTAGCTTTTAAACACAGCAATCTTATTTTATTGATTCCTACAAGTTTCCTCACTTAAATTATTAAGTTTACATTCATAATTAAGTCGAATGTTAAAATAAACTTCTATAATGTATTTGATTATTAATTATTAAATGTTTGTAATTATCATAAGTAATACTTATATGAAAAATAAAGCAATTATTATATACCCCGTGTCCCCGTTTTATATTGCCCCATCAAAACATTTTATAAAATATAAATACGTATATACTTAGTTAAGTATCTACCTATTTATATTAACTATATTTTAGAAAAGAAATTCCGGGTAAACTGCCCACGGCAGTAAATATTTTTCACCAAAGATCGTAGCTCGAAAATACAACTTTCCGATCTGATTATCGGGGATTTTTTAAGTTTATCAGTAAATTCACCTGGGATTTTAACCATTTGAATTAAAATCCAACAAAAGGCAGGTAGGTTCAGCTTATTCCCATGAACATATTGCATGAATATTTTTAATTATTTTAGAACTATCATGGTAAAATTCAGTTAATTTTTGAAGTTATTCAACTTCATGCACTAAACAATTTTTTTAATCTTTTTACCGCTTCCTTAACAATCATTTTTCGATAGTCCTTGTAAGTAAAATGTACATCACTAGCTTACGCACACAATGACATATCAAAATTTGTCACGCGTTTTCGGGCTGTCAGGTGGTCTCATAGAGATATACCTATGGAGGCGGCATATTCTACTATAGAAATAATAGTTATACAAATATCTATAATATCGACACACACTTGTCAAAAACAGTTTTGTCTCTTTTTAACAAAGCAGTAGCTGCAATAGAAAAGAGAGACAACTACACTTTGTCAAGTGCTTATTTTCGTAACACTTTCGTGTGACGTCATTAGCTCATCCATGCGTGACTGCGCCGCCATGTTAAGCGCCAAGTTTTGTGGTAGATCTGCTGTCAAACTGTCAAAAAGCAGTGACAAAGTGTTGTACTAGAAATTATTTTAATAGATTAATTTTGTTTAGAAATGAATGAATAATATTAATAGTTTATAATTCCCGGATATCATGTTTCATGATCATGCCAGATTTTCGAATTTCAAATAAACAAAATTAATGTACCTACCTGTGAAAAATAATATTATTCATTTAAAATCTGAATATTTATATTATTTTTATATTAAAAATACTATAATATGGGATCAGGGATCTCCATCCCAGTAATATTGTACAGTAAACAAATTTGGTATACAAGCAAAAATTCTTCTCAAGAATCTTCCCACTACTCTGTCAATATTCATTTTTATTGTGTGCGTTATAACTTTTTAACTTTGTTCACAATTATATAAATGATGTAAAAACTTGAGTAAATACTTAGCACACTTAGAACATTGTTTAAAACAAGTTGCAAGTTAGCTGCCTGCATACTTAACTCTTTGTTTGACTGTACCTAATACAAGAAATCTGTAGCAGATTATGCACTGCGTAAGTGTACATATGCGGTGAAACCTCGTGAAGCAGCTCAAGCGAAACTTAGGGATAGCAATCCAAATCTAATTTGACAACCCAACAATATCCATTGCTTCATGTGATTGAAAAATTCGTTTGCTCGACAACAAAAACAACGCAATGGATATTGTTAAACTGTCAAATTGGTATGGTTTGTTATTTTGGTGTGTTACACAATTAGGCTACGGATTTAATTTCTATCTACACAAAAGCCATAAAACTGCCAGACACATTATTTATTCCTCAGATAAGTTATTTGACGATTGAAAATATAGCCCTGTACCTATATAAATACCTACGGAATAAAATAAATAAAGCAACAAATTCAATTATATGAAATGAGAACAAATTCATATTAGTAAAAATATCGATATCAGCTGCCCATATTGCTGAGTTACAACCCTATAAAAGGCGGCCATTTTATGCGCCAGTGTATTGTAGGTAGTCACGCTAATTCTGTAGGTATGCCCAGTCCATATACTTCAAAGTCAGTGGGTGGTCTATACGCCAGTATATTCTAAGTCTATGGGCCCTACTGTAGACTGGTATACAGTAATCTGTGGTCTACGCCATAGACTTATTCTAAGTCTATGGTCTACGCAGTGAGTGCTTTGCGCGCTCTATAGCTTGCTTATAAATACTCTAAGTACACATTACTAGCGGTGTGTCGTTATGTGTTTTCTAAATAACGTAACGTTATCGTTATGGTACAACGGATAACGTTATCATAACTATGTATATTCATAACTATCTATTTTCCATGTAACGGAAACTTAACAATATACCGTCATAGAACAGTTATTATCAAAATTCTTTTTGTTTCGTGATATAAACAGTTAAGATTAAGTACAAATTTAGTTGCTGAAATGAACTTTCTTATATTACAACCTAAAACGAAGCTATATCTATATTTAAATTTTACTCACTAAATCAAATAAATATTTACAAAGTTTTTTTGTTTGTTTTTAGACTTCTTTTATGAACACTAATATCACAATGCGTGCTTTATGCTTTGAAATAAACTTGGAATTAACAAATAAAGCAAAGTTTTAAATAATAATATTACATCCAAAATTTATTATTGCACTTGTTCCTCACAGAGACATAATTAATATGAAAACTCAAGTTCAAAATTTGAAGGACAGAAGATCAATAATAATATTTCGTCTTAACAAGGTCAAGCCTATTCATGCACTTTAATCCTTACATTTTGGTGAACAAGTGTTATTATTCAATATATGGCAAAAAACCGTATTTACTGTATAGAATTTTATAATAAACAGCACGAGTTTTAAAATTGCTTTATTAGAGACACATTGCCAATTTGAAATAGTTATGAAAAAGAAAGAAATAAACTTATTTCTCGAATTTCGCTTCGCTCACCTATACGTTTCAATATGGGCCCGCTGCAGTTTCGTTCTTATCGTACACGACATAATATTTGTTTTTGTACGGCAGCGAGTGCGTGATGTTATAATATCACGAATCACGATTCCAAGCCAACGCAACGTTGCAGCGTTGCGGTTCAAAGGTACTCTGTGCGTTGCGGATCGTTATAAGAAATAGACAGTTATGAGCGTTATGTATAACTATCTATACGTTATAAAGTAAATAGACGTTTTCATAACTGTCTATACGTTATAATGCTCATAGCTACACACCACTAGAAAAGACGCTGCCAAAACCCAAAGCCAAGAGATTAAAAGATATATTGTATTGTCTATGCTAAATTGGTAATCAAGAAAATCGCAAGTCGGAATTTGGATTTGGAATAAATCAATTATCAAGGGATACCTATAATATAGCAACGGATTTCTATTGTAATTGCTCTTTGTATACTGTGTAAAATTGTGTGCTAAAATTGTATAAAACCAAGATGTTAGGTTCAGGAGACGGCGGTCACATTGTTAAGTTACGCGGTCTGCCCTTTTCTACAACAGTTGAAGACGTACTTGATTTCTTGGCAGGTGTTAATGTATTAAATGGAAAAGAAGGTAAGATTAATATTAAAAAGCATTAGTATTAAATAGAACGCTAATAAATTATGTTAGGTGTCTTGATCTTGGTACAACTTTCAATAGTTATTTACGGTGGTAGCTGGCTTGTATATGCCTCCTTTACACCTTGTACGTTGCTTGCGTGTTATTTATGTAACAATTAGTTCGTTAACACATATAACTAGCGTAAATGACAAATTCCTTTACTTATATTTTATGAAATTCAGCAGTGGAATTGAATTGATATGAAATTGCTTTTTGTTATGGTACTCAAACAACTCGAGTTTGTTGTATCAAAGAAATTGTTGATTGCAATTTTAAAATGACTAGAAACCGCAATATCGTGGAGGCAGAGAAGCATAGTTTTTATTATTATTATATACTGGCTTTTGCCTGCGACTTCGTCCGTGTGGAGTTCGGTTATATCGCGCCCATGTGTGAAAAAGAGTCTGCTGGTACAAGCCATAATTATAATTGGATGTCGCGGGCAAAAGCTAGTAAACTACAAAACTTCTTTATACACCACATTTTTTGCTAATCTATTACTGTGTGCCAAAATTATCAGACTACTGGGCGAGCTTACGCGTGAGCAAGCCACATAGAATTGCCTGTGTGAAAAACAATTTTCTCTCAAGTCTATACCCGCAAATTTTAATGTCTGCCCTTGTGATTTGTTTATGGTCATTGCAAAGCATACTTAGAGGGGAAACTGTATTCGTTTGAATTCAAAGGAAACATCATTCGGGATCAAGGGAATTCTTGGTACAAATACAGTTTCCCCTTGCGCACATCCAGTTATAATTGTGGCTTCCACTATATTGTGATGTAACGCTAATACTTTTAGTCTGGTTCCGTTGCACAGTTGAGGAGGTTTTAAATTTCGCAACAACGTAACAAGAGTGCCCACGAGCAGAATAAGCTTATGATGTGGAAGACCCGATGGTTTCAGTGAATTAAGAAATTCGACAGGGTAGTTAATTGCATCATCTGTGTTGACCACAGTGTCTATTGACATGTACACCATTTCTTCCCCCTTATTAGACGTTAATAGTATATCGTTAATTGCCGCTGCTTGGTCGTTTTTCGGGGTTAGTATGGCACATTCACACGACCATTCCATTGGCTTATCGTGGATATGAGCAATATCTGGGTAAATTTTGGATATTAACTCCTGTAACGTAAATACAACTGTGCACAAATTATCAGGGATGGTTATCATTCCGTCATTTATTCGGGTAATCACCGTTGCCGATTTCAAGTAGGAGATTCGCAAATCCACCAGCAGACTCTTTTTCTCCTAAGTGTACCCGCATATTTTTCGAGAGCTTGAGGATTTTAATTAGAGGCTATAAAGTGGATCTCTTAAGACACGCCTTAACTTCATCTGCTCTAGTTCCTTTTGGCACTACTGGTAGAGTCTGTCTAAAATCTCCAGCCAGCAAAACCGTTACCACACCCATTAACTTCTTATTTTCTCTTATATCTTGTAGAGTTCTGTTTAAAGCCTCTAAGCCACCCTTATGAGCCATGGTTATTTCATCCCACAGTATCATTTTCGTATATTTTAATACTTCAGCAAAATTACTTGTGTTTCGATATATTACAAATGGGAGTATCAACTGTTGTTAAATTGAGTGGTAACTTGAAGGTAGCAGTAGCAGTTCGTCCACCCTCAAGCAGTGTAGCTGCGATCCCAGAAGAAGCCACAGCCAAAGCAATTCCGCGAGTACTTCTAACTTTTGCTAATAGCAAATTTATGAGGAATGTTTTGCCTGTTCCACTGGGAGCATCTAAAAAGAATATTCCACCTTCATTTGATTTCATTTTTGTGTTAATTTGATTGTAAACTGGTTTTTGTTCGTCATTCAATGATCCTTCATTATTTTTAACTGTGTTCTCTAATGATGCTAAGTCGTAACTTGTCTCTTTAAGAAACTCTCTATTTTCAAATTGTTGTTCTTTGCTTGGCTGAGGTAACCCATACTCTTTTAGTAGCCGAACACCCAGCGCTAATATGGCATCTTCTATTACCGAAAGGCATTTGTTAAATACCACATCTGTTATGTGCTCTACATCCACATCTCCCTGTCTTTCTAATTGCCTTTTAAAATCTTCAGATAGGTTTTCTTTGAATTTCTCCCAAAGGTTTAAAGGGTCTGATACTTGGCAGAACACTAAAATAATCGTAAAAGGATCCCGAATCATTTGCGGTGATTGGCAAACTGCTGCCTCTTCCATTGCTGCCAACAAATGCTGATCATCTTCAAGCAAGCCGAGAGCTTTGCATGCAGATTGGAACGTGGAATATACATGACCATCTACAGTTTTTAATGCTTCAAACGAAATTGGGCCCCGGATCTCATGAAGAAGCATGCGAAGGTGATAGCATTCTGTATTGTTCGGATGCACAGTATAAACCCTGCCCAGAACATGCTCTCTTTTTACCCCTGGCCAGCCTTCAACGTTTGCTCCTCTCTTTCTCCTTTGGAACTTTCTTTTATCCCAAACGTAGTATGCAGGTACTTCTAGGTAGAGCAATGTTTTTGAAAAATTATCCACTTTACACAAATCGAAAAAGGATAGGAGTGTGGTTGTTGGAGGACTATTCACTCTTTAACTCAGATTTTGCTTATCAAAATAAACCCTTTGCCCATTTTCCAAATTAACAGCGAGGTGGACTACGAGAGGGAAACGCTCATGAATGGGAAATTCAAGGATTCACCATACTGCCTCTGATGAACTTATATATCTTCCACTTGTGTAGGTTTTAACTTCATCCTTCTCATTTTCTAAAGCAAATAATGCCTGGTCTGAACCTTTATTTATGTATTTACAGATGTATTTTATTGATTTCACCCAATGACAATATTCCACATTTAAGTGAGCGTTAAATGTTTTTAATAATACTGGATTATAAGGGACTACCCAGTGATTATCTATGGTTGTGCCTTTGATATCAACAGAGAACCCACCATCATCTAGTAAACGTCTCTTGTACTGGGGATAACCGTCTTCACCAGTTTGAGTTTCCCTTATGAGAGCCCTGGGGTATTGTTTACTGCTGTGGTACATGTTATCTTTCATACATGGTGACTTTCGATTTAAAGTTCCACATGGACCATGTATCATATACTCTGGGTCACGTTTGGGATCCGGTATTTCAGCACAAATTATATTGTCGATTTGATTCGGAGTAATACGTTTGTGAAGCCATAAAAGAATATGAATATGTGGAAGACCTCTCTTTTGCTATTCCGTTGAGTACATATAGCATCGCACTTCACCAAATATTTTGCCCTTTGTCAATAAGTTCATGATCTTTTTTAACTTTATTCGAAACACCCCCGAAATTATATCGTGTCTATCATGAGATTGTTGTCCTTGAAGAAATTGCTCTTTTATCTTGTCCCAGCGAGGATTGCATGTGAAAGTGATAAAAAGATCAGGCCGGCCGTAATTCCTAACATAGGTCATAGCGACCTGTGTTCTTTCGTGCATATACCTAAGTCCCCCCGTAAAAGATGATGGAAGGACAACCATTTGTCCTAGTTGGTTGGCTTCTGCGTCTTGTCGTCCAATAGCATCTTTTAAATGGATGTAACCATCAGCACGTAATTTGGCTTGTATATTTTTGATATAATTTCATCTCTCTGTTTCTATTTTGGCGTATTCATCCACCAAATATTGACTAAAAAGGGCACGATAGTTGGCTAAATAGTTATCTTCTCCTTCTTTAATCATTATTCTATACAAATAGAAACTTGCAGAAGAGACAGTTTTATTAAGCGGCAACTTAGTTGTGGGATCACGTTGTGGTATGTTGATTAAATACCCATCATTTAAATTGTGCGGCTGGAATTAGTCCGAACAATTCCTCAGAGCACTCCCCGTGGTAAATGCGATAAAATACGCAAAGAGATGCAACATCTCTTTGCAGTGCCAGTGAATCAAGCCGATCGGAAAGAGTTCGGTCGGCGACGATTCGAACAGCTCTGCGATGGGAACAGTATTCCATGTGCGGCCGAACCTGCGCCTTGTAAAGTTGCAGGCGGTGTGCCGGCATGAAATACTGTCCCGCTCTGCTGAGCACGCCAAGCGTTTTAGAGGCCAATTTGGCCTTCTCTTCCAAGTGACCACGAAACTGCACGTCACTCGATATGTCGACGCCGAGGATTCCGATACTGGCTGAGGCAACAAGGGGAGTGCCTTGAAACTGAGGAGATACGACGAAGGGGTTTTTTAGAGGTAAACGCGCAAACTTGTGTCTTCCGGGGATTGAACTGGACTAGATTTAGGCGCCCCCAGTCCAAGACTTTGTCCAACAAAGTCTCGACTTCAGACACAAGTTTTCCCGAGAAATATTGGCATGGCCGGTGTACAGAGCATCACCGTGCTGTCATCTGCATAGCAATGAATGTTACCGGTTTGCAACATGTCATTGATATGCAGAAGAAACAGCGTTGGTGATAGCACGCAGCCTTGTGGAACACCAGTGTTAATGGGTTTGTAATCGGAGCATTCACCGTCTACTACAACCTTGATGCTCCGATCAGCAAGAAAACTGGTGATCCAATTGCACAATTTCTCGGGAAGTCCATAGGAAAGAAGCTTCGTAAGAAGCGCTTTGTGATAAACCCGATCGAAAGCCTTCGCTGTGTCCAAACTAACGGCCTTGGACATAACCTAGAAGATCACCAGCCGAGCGACCGCGACGGAAACCATACTGGCGGTCACTAATCAGCTGGTGATCCTCAAGGTACCGCATGAGCTGACTGTTGATAATGGACTCCGTTATTTTAGAGAACAAGGAGGTGATGGCGATAGGCCTATAGTTGGACGGATCAGAGCGGTCACCTTTTTTAGGGATCGGGTGTACGAAAGCTGTCTTCCATGATTTCGGGACTACGCCTAGGGAGTAGGAGTACCGGAAAAGACGCGTTAAAACCGGTGCCAACTCCGGAGCACACGTTTTCAGCACAATAGGAGGGACGCCATCAGGCCCACTCGATTTGTTGTCCAGGGAGAGGAGTGCTCTGCGCATCGAGCGTTGGGTGAACAGCACATCCTGCATGGAGCACTCACACCGCGGGATAGTCGGCGGTGTGTTCCCCCCGTCATCAAGAGTCGAGTTGGACGTAAAGAGAGAGCCCAGCAGATCGGCTTTGTCCTTTGCAGCATGGGCTAGTGAGTCGTCCTCCCTGTGCAGAGCGTGGCTCTACCACTGTTAAAATGCAATTTATGCCAAATTTCAGGGAAATCCGTTCAGTAGTTTCGGCTGTGCGTTGATAGATGAGTCAGTCAGGTTAGCCTTTTATATAATATATAGATTATCAGGTAAGCAGTTGAGACATCTGATAATGCCTGTATCCTGTTTTATGGAAAATATTTATGATAGAAAATATTTATGATAACGACTGCAAAAAATCTTATAGATCAAAGCAGATATAGCGGAAGGTGATAGGAGACAGCGGAAGAAGGAATCAGGAAGGAGGATCCCTTTGAGGGAAAATCAAAGTATAGAAAAGCATAATGTCTAGTCTGTCATCAGTGGACACTCCAGCCTCCCGAACAAGCCGGTTTCCGAAAAGGCTTTAGCACCATAGACCACATACATACCCTTCGGCAAATTGTACAGAAGTCCAAGGTCGATGGATGCAGGTGGCTCAGTACCGTGCTTTGTGACATTCCTTGGGGGAGGCCTATGTTCAGCAGTGGACTTGTGAAGGGCTGTAATGATGATGATGAACCGACTTCAAAAAAAGGAGGAGGTTCTCAATTCGACTGTTTTTTTTATGTGTTACCTCAGAATTTTTTTAGGTGAACCGATTTTGATGATTCTTTTTTTATTTCAAAGCTGTTGCTTCTCATGTGGTCCCATATAAATTTGGTCAAGATCTGATCAGTAGTTTTTGACTACGACTACATTGATGATGTTCTCATTTTATTTATACTGAAGTCAGTTGTAGAAAATTTTTAATTTTACCACTTATATTTTTATTATTTATCATTGGTTCAAATTAATACAATTTTCAAAGAATGTCGTCAAGGTTGGTATTATGCCTGAAAGTAGTATTTTATGGCAAGCAGCTATTGGATTTTGCAATAGACTATTATAAAAATGATTGATGCACCACCATCATAGTAGTTCTTAAGTTAGTGAGCTGAACCATCTTCGGCAGCATCACCACTTACCATCAGGTGGGATAGTGATTAAGCGTTGGCTTAGAATCTTTAAAAAACATTGTATGTTGCTAACTTCATTATGATTTCAATAAAAAGTTACACTGAAATGTGTGCTTTAAGTGCAATTTAATGTGTAACACACTAATAACTATCAACATATGGATTCTTTGCGCTATATCGGTTATTCTGCTTCTACTGTCGACATTATGTTTACAAAGTCTATTGCATTAACATACTCATCTACAACTTTGAGTGTAGTGCTCCCAACAACTACCAACTTATGTTTATATTCATGAGTAAAAGTTTTGTTTCGATTTTTGTAAATTCAGTTGTTAACCTAAAAACAAAGTTTCAGGCTTCTAGCTCTAAAAATGACGAACTTCCATACAAACTTAACTTTAGGGGCGAATTTTCAAAAATCCTTTCTTAGCGGATGCCTACGTCATTACAACTGTCTGTTTTTTTATAGGAGAGGGGGCAAACGAGCATACGGCTCACCTGATGGTAAGTGATTACCGCCGCCCATGAACAACTGCAACACCAGGGGAATTGCAGATGCGTTGCCGGCCTTTTAAAAAGTACGCTCTTTTCTTGAAGGTCCCTAAGTCTTATCAGTCCGGAAAAATCTCTGGTGGTAGTCGATTCCACAAGGAAGTTGTGCGAGGAAGAAAACTTCTTTTAAATCGCACAGTGGTGGACCGCCAGTCATCCAGATGGTATGGATGGTATCGCGAGTTTTGTCGCGATGTGCGATGGTGAAATTGTGCGGCTGGAATTAGTCCGAACAATTCCTCAGAGCACTCCCCGTGGTAAATGCGATAAAATACGCAAAGAGATGCAACATCTCTTCGCAGAGTTCGGTCGCCGACGATTCGAACAGCTCTGCGCTGGATGCGATCAAATGGAAGGAGCTGGCACTGGGGAGCCCCAGCCTAGAGATGGGAACAGTATTCCATGTACGGCTGAAGCTGCGCCTTGTAAAGTTGCAGGCGGTGTGCCGGCATGAAATACTGTCCCACTCTACTGAGTATGCCAAGCTTTTTAGAGGCCAATTTGGCCTTCTCTTCCAAGTGACCACGAAACTGCACGTTACTCGATATGTCGACGCCGAGATTCCGATACTGACTGAGGCAACAAAGTGCCTTGAAACTGAGGAGATACGACGAAGGGTTCTTTCTAGCGGTAAACGCACAAACTTGTGTCTTCCGTGATTAAACTGGACTAGATTTAGTCGCCCCAGTCCAAGACTGTCCAACAAAGTCTCGACTTCAGACACAAGATTTCCCAAGAAATATTGGCATTGCCGGTATACAGAACATCACCAGTGCTGTCATCTGCATATCGATGAATGTTACCGGTTTGCAACATGTCATTGATATGCAGAAGAAACAGCGTTGGTGATAGCAGCCTTGTGGAACACCAGCGTTAATGGGCTTGTAATCGGAGCATGCACCGTCTACTACAACCTTGATGCTTCGATCAGCAAGAAAACTGGTGATCAATTGCACAATTTCCATGGCTGGGAAGCCCATAGGAAGGAAGCTTCGTAAGAAGCGCTTTGTGCCAAACCCGATCGAAGGCCTTCGCTATGTCCAAACTGACGGCCAACGGCTCCTCCTTGGACTCTACTGCCTCCGCCCATTTATGAGTTAGGTAACCTGAAGATCACCAGCCGAGCGACCGCGAGAAACCATACTGGCGGTCACTAATCAGCTGGTGATCCTCAAGGTACCGCATGAGCTGACTGTTGATAATGGACTCCATCTGTCTTCCATAATTTCGGGACTACGCCTAGGGAGTAGGAGTACCGGAAAAGACGCGTTAAAACCGGTGCCAACCCGGAGCACACGTCTTCAGCACAATAAGACGGACGCCATCAGGCCCACTCGACTTGTTGACGTTCAGGAGAGAAGTGCTCTGCGCACCGAGCGTTGGGTAAACAGCACATCCTGCATGGAGCACTCACACCGCGGGATAGTCGGCGGTGTGTTCCCCCGTCATCAAGAGTCGAGTTGGACGCAAAGAGAGAGCCCAGCAGATCGGCTTTGTCCTTTACAGCATGGGCCAGTGGTAGTCCTCCTGTGCAGAGATGGGAGATGGCTGACAGAAGTTCCCTTGGACAGCCTTGGCGAGACCAGAATGCACGTATTCCCGAAGGAAGACGAACTAGTTTCTCGCCAATTCTGCCGATGTGCTCTGACTTTGCCTTGACAATGACACTTTTGAAGGACCTGGAGGCGGAATTATATTCTTTTAAGAGCGCTGGTATTTGCATCCCGAGACGTCGATGCGTGAGCCCAGACCTGGTAGCACTCTTGCTTATGGCGTAATGCAATTTTGCAGGAGCGACCAAACCATGGCTTGGTTCTGCCTCCGATAGGTACCACAGATGATGGAATAAATAGTTCCATTCCTGTAGCACCACATCAGCGACAGAATCAGCAACAACGCTGAGATAATCCGGCGAGAAGCAAACCCGCCTCTAAGGGTATCCTACCTACGCGATAGTGATAAGGGTGACGATTGTCGTCACGAAGAATTCGCCAAACTGCAACATGGTTTATACCGAATCTTGTTCCGGCTCGCCTCGTAGTTGTGGTCGGCTCTTCTTCAAAATGCTCTAACACTAATTCAGCCTGCCTGGCGTCGACTGTGCTTGGACGTCCACTTCCAGTAGACCGATGAAAACAGCCGGTGGAATGTAGACGTCTTGACATGTTCAGAAAACACTGGTACCAAGGCAGCCGTCGCTGTTCAGTGGAGCGTCTACCATCGTTAAATGTATAAATCGTTGCCGATACAGTTCGCGAGCACGATTTAAATTGCTATCTTCATGGCCTACGCATAACATCATATCGTAATATTCCAAGTTAGAAAGATACATTATTTTGCAAAAATGTTGGAAAAAACTCGAAACAGTTGTAGAATATCGATTAGAAGATTTGAAATTGACAACATATTTTTTTCCAACTTGACATTTTTGAAGCCAGTACTTAAGTATAATGACATTCTTGTAATGAGGTAGCAAACATTTATGAATGAAAAATAGAAAAACTATTAAAGTTGACAATTATTAGGTAAAATAGGTACGTAGGCCTTTCTGTTAAATAATCTGGTTCCCTGACATGACAGCTTACTAGGGTTGACAAAATTTTGGCTTTGATAATTAATTATATTTTTATGGGTATTTTGTAACACGTTGTATATAGATTATCAGGTAGGCAGTTGAGACATCTGATAATGCCTGTATCCTGTTTTATGGAAAATATTTATGATAGAAAATATTTATGGTAACGACTGCAAAAATCTTATAGATCAAAGCAGAAATAGCGCAAGGTGGTAGGAGACAGCGGAAGAAGGAATCAGGAAGGAGGATATACCTTTCAGGAGAATCAAAGTATAGAAAAGCATAATGTCTAATATGCCATCAGTGGACACTTTCTATTATAAAATGATTGATGTACCACCATCATAGTAGTTCTTAAGTTAGTGAGCTGAACCATCTTGGCGGCATCACCACTTACCATCAGGTGGGATAGTGATTAATCGCTGGCTTAGAATACAATGTTTTTAACGATTCTAAGCCAGCGCTTCTTCTCTAATAACTTTACTAAATATATCATATTAGCTCAAAATTAATTGCAAGATTTAGCTAATCAGGGTCCAGATTTACCAATAATATGGTTGTGATTGACAGTACGCGAGCAACCCGGGTTCGATCCCCCCCGGCCGATTTACCACGTCCTCGGCGATGAAGGAAAACATCGTGAGGAAACCTGCATGTATGAGAAATCAAAAAAAAATATTTCGAAGATATGTGAAGTTCGCCAACACGCATTGGGGCAGCGCGGCGGACATTTCCTTGCCCTAAAAAACCCTCTCAGAAATGAGAGGCGGCCTGTGCCCAGCTGTGGGACGTATATAGGCTGTAACTTTACTTTACTTTTATGGTTGTGATAAAACTTAGTAAAAGTAGTTTTTAGTTTAGTTTAATTTACGACGTGCTTTTTTCCGCAACTCCCAAGTCTAAGCATGCAAAATACGGCATGCGGGCAAGAATATTGCGATTATTCCAGCCATGAAATCTACTCGAGGAAGTTCAGCAATCCTTTGATGTTGCGAGCAACTTCGGGGAGTAATCTCGGCATGCCGAGATGTTTAGCCCTGTATGCAGCGACCTACGGACATGCCAGTAACACGTGGGCCGCCGTTTCTTCCTCCCCCATACATACCTCGCACAGGGCACTGACTATCTGTAACGCCTGTGTAAAGGTATTTTCCCCTTGCCAATTACTACATGCGAGAATCTCGTCAAGCGGGAATTTTTCATAACAGTTTAAAGATGCTACCAATGAAAAGATTTGCATGCGCCAAAGCACTTTACACTTTTCATAATTAAGTAATTAATAACATGCCGCAACCAAAATAATGGGCGTACATTTTTATAAAAAAAATAGTGGTAAATTAAACAAAATAGTGACTTTCAATAAGTATTATTTATAATCTATATTGAATAAAAAAGTTTCTGTTTCTTATCATTATGTTGCGATAGCTTCCCACCTGATTGCTTGTATGAAAGTGTATCTGGTTTTGAACCAAATATTGGTTGTAAGATGCAATAATTTTCCTTTTTGAAATAATGATCTGAGGATATTGAACCAAATGTTGGTTGTAAGATGCAATATTTTTCCTTTTTGAAATAATGATCTGAGGATATTGAACCAAATGTTGGTTGTAAGATGCAATAATTTTCCTTTTTGAAATAATGATCTCAGGATATTGAACCAAATGTTGGTTGTAAGATGCAATATTTTTCCTTTTTGAAATAATGATCTGAGGATATTGAACCAAATATTGGTTGTAAGATGCAATAATTTTCCTTTTTGAAATAATGATCTGAGGATATTGAACCAAATGTTGGTTGTAAGATGCAATATTTTTCCTTTTTGAAATAATGATCTGAGGATATTGAACCAAATGTTGGTTGTAAGATGCAATATTTTTCCTTTTTGAAATAATGATCTGAGGATATTGAACCAAATGTTGGTTGTAAGATGCAATAATTTTCCTTTTTGAAATAATGATATGAGGATATTCTCAAATGCTTCAAGTCATGTACCATTTGCCAGACACTTGGAGAAATAAACAGGCAAATCTGCACGATGCTTCAAATAATGTTTCAGTATTGGGAGGGTTCGCTTGCAACCAGGTCCAGATTTTTTCATTCATCATAGCTACATTTATCCAATGATAATAATATTGTTGCAGTTTTTGCTACTGATCGTCAAGATATGGAGTGGGCCTTGAATGCCATGAACCAATCAGAGAATGGGTTTGGTGGCATTCCCAACTTAAATGACGACATGGGAATCGTAAAGCTTCGTGGCTTACCTTTCGGGTGCTCTAAAGAAGAAATCATCCAGTTCTTTGACGGTAAGTTTTCTAATATATTATATTATATATAACCAATATAAGATCATCACTTCATGGGGGATGCATAGGTTTCTTGTTATTATTCTGTGGTGGGGAAAATGATGTGACAATAATTTGGAAGATAATCTTTATTTGACTTTATCTCTATACTAAAAATATACCCACATAACATTTTTACTTTGTCTTACTGCCTGTTAACATTTTTTTGATTTTGAATATTACTATACTGAGAGGACAATTCCGTTTGAAAAATAATTTACTTTGATTAGAATGCATGGAATATTATCAGAAATAGTCATTACATATATTTTTTGCACCACATCTTAAATTTTTATTTCTATTCTTTTTTTGTAATTAGATGTTCCAACAAAAAAGTTTCAATATAGAAATACTCACATCATCCCACCACAGTGGGTATCAATAAGTTGTATAACATGATCTTTATTTGCATCTGGGTGGGGCAGGGCTGACGGTGGCCCCCGAAGGGGTGCATTTGCTCTACGACCACACGGGAAGGGCCTCGGGCGAGGCGTTTGTACACTTCGTTGACAAGGGGAGCGCTCAGGAGGCACTCAACAGGGACAGGGAGAAAATAGGACACAGGTGGGGGGCAAGTTATTTAACATCAGGCCAAGTTTGTGACCCACTGTGGGGATATTAGGCAATGTTAAGTAAAAACTTTTACGGCAAGTAAAGCTACGGTTAAATTTGTGAAACTAGTGACTGTATATTTTTTAAAAGTATCTGAATCTTATAGTAAATTCTCATCACAGAAAAAGTTCTATCTCAATAGTAAATTGGTAGAGAGTTTAACTGTCTTGTAGCCATACTTAATATACAGAGTTATTTTTAAAGAGTAGCAAAATTTTAAACTTAAGTTCAAATATATAAATAAAGATAAACCGTTATTGCAGGTTTTGTAAATACGAGTAAATAAGGCTTTACTTTTAATTGAAATTATCCCAAATTAAATGTGATTTATGGGGAACAACGTTTTTGCCTACCGATCGACCCTTACGAATGTGTGCGTGTTCAGAGTAAAATCAGTCAAAATAATGCATTAACATGCAGTTTGAATTTAAAAGATAAAAAGACAGAACATTTTAGATTTTTTAAATTAATTTTTATTCACCATTTGCCTATATTACTTATTCTGAACCTTCTCTGCAAATTTGGCCTTTTTTGGTTATTGCAAAATAACCCTGTATGCAATGAAAGTTTAAATATCTAATCCCTTTCTTTTTATACCAATCTAGATGTTTTTAATCTTTTTCACAACTAAATATATAAATGATATAGTAATTTTGAGTCATCAAATATTAAATTTAACTGACTAAATGTTGTCTACCACAAGTCCTCATGTTTAAAAAATCTTTTCATTCTTATGTTTTCTCAAGTCTTCTTGCTCAATTTCATTTAAATGTGATTTTATTTTTGCATTAAAATATAAATTTTTACTTGAAAATAAAAGTGCTTTTGAGATAATTTTTATAATTTCATTTTGAAAATATTAGCAAAACTTTTAGAGAGGCATCTGCGCATTAATTTTTGAATAAAAGCCTAATTATCAAAATAATACATTAACGATTTTTTACCACTTTATAGTGGTAGAGCCACGCTATAGTTATTTTATGGCTGCGACACGAATGGGTCGGCTCGACTCGACCGGGGAAGGATCACGCTCTCACAGAATACCAACGTAAAATAACAGCTTAATGCTGCTGTGTTTCGTATCGTGAGTGTAGAGAACCGGAGACCCTTTTTACTGGAAACAAGAGATACCATCTTAGTCTTCAGGAGTGACGACGCATCTGCATTACTATTCTCAATCGAAGACACATGTAGATGTCTATGGGCCACAGCATCCACTTAAAATCAGATGAACTATGTGCTCGTTTGTGACCATAATTTTATTAAAAAAAAGTTCTAAGGGGAACATTGCCTAATATCCTTATTATGTGATACCAAACTGTGGCAAATGTACAACTAATTTGGCGTAGTGGGATAAGTTTGGGTCCTCCCACGTCGTGGCACTTTATGGTTTATGGAAAACTAAGAAGTAGGGTTCGGTTAAAGAAGGGGAAAGTATGGAAAACAATATTGCGTGTATATTGTGAATTATATAAATATGGGTACAACTGTAATCCATAATAGCCACTGACACAGAGGAGATTTAGTTGTATTATTGAGATAAAATTCTAAGGGTTAATGATTTAGGGACAGACCTTTAGTTAAAATTAATGAAATTCAAATGCTGCCAGGTTTTGTATTTACTTTTTTAACATTCACCTTTCATTAGCTGGATTCTGAGTTTCCATTGCTATAGTGGGCTACTGGTAGTCAATAAGATTCAAAAAATGATAAGGTGTGATGTGCGGTTTTTCAAATTTAGCCTTTTAATTCAGTTGGCAGTAACGCCAAGATTTATAATTTATACACACACCAATAAAAGCCATGAAAATTCTGAATCTTTAAAAAATAATTTCTTGTGTAGTTTAGAAATGTACTGGCAACATTTATAAGCATTATTGTGATTCGATATTGAGTTATTAAGGTTGGGAGTGCGAGGGGAAGAGGGATGGAGGGGAGCGGGGCAGTCAACGGGGAGAGGAAGAGGGAAGATGAAGAGTTCCACAAAACATTTTCTGTTATCTGTCGGTATTTTAATTTGAAGGTTAAAAAATAGATTTTTGTCATTTGTGACTTCAATTTTTTATATTAAATATTTTGATTAATTATTATTCAGTTGTTAATCACTTTTTTTTAGTAAAAAGTGAGTTAAATTCTATATTATGTTTGGAATTTTGTATTTGTGATTTTGGACTAAAATATACAGGTTGTCGTGGCTTATCATACAATAAATAAAACTCCGTAACTCCATCTTGTTTACACCAGATTTATCTAATACACAATTTTTTTATTTTTAGCTGTTATTAGAAGGACTGCTGCCCATCTCCTGTTTTGTTTCCCTCTGTCGCCTCTTACGACACCCACGGGATGGTATGGGGTAGTGGATATTCTTACACCGCCACTACATGGTCAAAACTGCGGTTGTCAACCCGCTTGCCTAGCGTAGGAACTATGGCAAATACCCCCCCCCCTCCCCTTATGAGGGAATCTATGGGGGAGGCCTATATTCAGCAGTGGACTTTATTAGGGTGTAAGGGTAACGGTATAATAACCAGACCAGGGTCGGTCAAGCGTCCAAAGGTGCAAAGAGGAAAGTAAAGGAGATTACTCCGACACTGCAATCGTCTGCCAAACGTGAGGATTCAGGGAAATCCTCCCTTTATAGGGAGATAACCATGTCCAGCAGTAGATTTTTATGGGCTGAATAGGAAAGAAAGAAAAAATGTATGTGTTAAAAAGGGCGGAGGTCGGTTATAATGCAGTAGTAGTGAAGAGAAGATAACAATCAAATACAAACCATGCACTTACCTAAAATAACTAAAATTGTATGAGATGTGAACAGCGCCCCTGGCGGACGTAAATGAAACTATGTTTTGTCATACATAGTCACTCAATGTCGATACAAATTCGATATGATAGAAAACTAATGCTTAGAGTCACGGTCCGAAACTTATTAAAATACTTTGCGTTTTTGCACAAATGTTGATTTCGAATGGAATTGGAACCTATTTCCTGAGTCTGTAACATTTGTCACGAGGCACCGAATTCGTTTTATAAAATTTACCGTGGTTAGTTTTAAAATAATTATTTAATTAATCTTTAATATAATCACCTTGTACTGAGGGTTACAAAAATCGGACTTAATGCATTATGGCATTCTCTGTTAGTCAACCTTGGGTGGTTTGAGAAACTATGGCAGGTGCAAACAAATAAATGAAATATAAATATAGTAAACTATACATACTAAATATAATATGATGTATGAATTAATTTGTAAACGGATTGTATAAAATGTTTTTAAAATAAAAACACTGCCGGGCCAAGAATAAAATATATATATTATACTAGCGATCCGCCCCGGCTTTGCACGGGTAATTTGTGGATCTCGACAACAGCGCCTCCTACCGGGTCTAATTGCAAATCTACACCATCCAGGGACCTACTCAAACACACACAAAATTCCATCAAAATCGGTCGAGATTTTGTAATATCTTTATACAATATGCACAAAATTGTCACATTTACTTTTTTGTCTCTCCATATAGCTTTTTTACCGACTGTACTGTTTTGTTACCATTCAAATAAGTACTTTTTAGTTACTAGTTACTCATTAAATTGTATTGGTCAATTTTACCACACTAGCTATATAGTGTTAGATTGAAATTATGTATTTAATTTAAGGAAAACAACAATATTTTTAAAAGTAGTAAGGAAATTAACACCTGCTGTGTTTATTGTCAAGGCCCTAATAAATAAAATAATAAGTTATACTTATTACTTCAATAACTATTAAATAGAACAAAAAAATTAACTTACTGTATAAAATCCTGTCAACTCCTTTAAATCCTGTCTACTTTACTAATAAGCTAAAAGAGCTTAGTCGGTAAGTTAGTTGCTCGACATTGAAATATTGTAAAAAGAGCGAAGAAACCTCAACTAAAAGAAATCACACTATCATCAAAATCTACAAAATCAAAGTCAGTTTGTAAAGTGTGTGGTTTCGGGCAGGTATATCGAGGTGTTCCTGAGTTCAGCGGACGAGGTGAGGGCGTACGGGACCCGGGAATCCGGCCGTGGCTCGTCTAGAGGTCCAAGGCCAACGCCGTACGATAGAGGCGACCGGTACACGCCCAGATTTGCGCGCGGACGCGGTTTTGGCAGAGGTAAGTTCCTCCCTTACTTCCCTTAAATATGAGAGAGGCTTATGCTTACAAGTGCTCTGTGTAATTTTTTTTCTTTATATATCTATTTTAAGTTGAATGTTTGCTGTTGTTATTTTTTTTAAATAAAACTAATTTTATAGCCTGCGAGAGAATGAGATAGGATATTATATTAAACTAGTCGTGTTTACGCCATCTAACGTCTATTTTACGTACCACCTTATAAGTCAATCAATTTTTATTCGATAAAATGTTTTTTGTTTTTACCTATAGAACGAATGAATTAGATGGCGCTATTATAAAGCAATTTTACTCGAAAGAAAGAAGATGTCCACCACCATTTGTGGTTGAAAATTATCATTTTATATAAATCATTTGCCGTGAAATATTTTTATTTTATATTTCATTACATTTGAAGGTTTCACTCGTACCGCGTGTGAAGTAAACTGCACACATATTTCTTTTTAAATATCCGACGTTTCGGGTACGTTACAGCACTCATAGTCATAGGATGGACTGAGGTGTTTAACACCCTGATCCTAGTTAACGAAGGCTACCTTCAACTTTTAAATATTAATTTTGTTCTGATCTACGCGGAATAAGCTTACAATATCTTGAACTAATATGCTTAGGTTTGGTTTTAATTTTATTAATTTTGGGATTCGAAGCAGATGCTACCACCCAGACATTAAAGCCACTTATTGAAATTAGGATGTATTTAATTTTGAATAGCCTCGCGAATCATCCTTGTAGAAATCAGTGTTCTTTTGCGAGGATTTGTGGTCTATCAAATCTAATGTAACGGCAGGTCTGTCTCACTCCGCGTTTTAGGCATGAAAATATACCTACGCTGCGCGGCCCCGCATGCCGGGCTAATTCCGTGAGGTTGTCACGCGCCCGCTCGAGCTGACGCGCGCCTTACGTTAACGTAAAAAATATTTTTCTCTAATAAGTATTTAGGCACTTTTGATATTTATTTTTGAGTTTTTATTCAAGTATGGCCTCTCAAAAAGCCAAAAGCATAGCATACGGGTGCTTAAATAACAATAGGAATGTCGACTTTTCATACTTTACTGTTCCTAAGGATACCGAAAGGTAATATATTATTGTTTATAGATAGATCTAGATAATTAGGTAGGTACTTAGTTACTGACGCCATGGTTACAGATTTATTATTTGATTAGTGACCCGACCACAGCTTCGCAGTTTTCGATTTTTTCGCGAATAATGCCAATGACCTTAAAAAAGCGTTCAGTGTAAGTAGACCTCCCAGTACTAGTAATTGCCTACTAATGCAAGATCAGCATATACTAGTTCTAAGTATAAAAGAAAAATGATAAGGTCTATAAAAGAAAGAGATTGAAAGTAGCAGCACTTCTCATTGCCACTCTTTCATTAATAATGAAGTCGCATGTTTGTAAATAGCAAAAAATGTGAAACAGACAAGTGACGGCTCCGTGGCACAGTGGCTTAGCAATGAGTTGCAACGCTGGAGCCGCGGGTTTGAATCCCGCACGGAACCAGTATTTGTATGCCCTACAAATAATTGTTCCGGGACTAGATGTTTGTCCTTGTGCAATTTATGTTTGTTAACTGCCTCCACGATACAGGAGAAAATCCTAGTATGGGGGTAACGTTTTTTTAACAAAATAAAAGAAATACTAATACATTGCATAACACCTCGGTGTATTCTACTATATACCAACTAATATCAAAGGATTCAATTTCTTTTCTTACAACACCTAACCTTACAGTAGAAGCGGTTTTAACAAAGGCGCGTAACGGGCTAAGTGATACAGACGAGTAGACTTCCCATGTTCTTAATTGTTTTTCGTTAACTATGACATCAGGATGTCAAATACCTTAATCTCCCTCCTCCTCATGATTATGGGTGCTGTAAAGTTACCATCAGGTGGCTTGTAAGTTGGTATATTGATGTGGCGATATTTAGAATTAAAATAATCAAAGACCATTTTTTTTTTTTTAAATAAATATTTCCAAGTTTTTCGGATGAAACATATCTTAGATCACTCCTGGCATTGCTCTCTATCTGTTCGTGAAGCTTCATTGCAATCGGTTTAGCCATTTCGAAGATTAACCCGCACAGACAGACAGACAGACAGACAGGCAAAATTGTTATAAATGGTATTTACGTCTTAATATCTTGCAAATAACACCCTAGACTTAGAGTCTGTTATTTAGATATTACAGACTGACACTTCAATTTTATTTATATGTACATAACCCGTTGTATTACAGGAGGTTGAAACGACTGTAACTTGAACAATATAGTGTAAGCGTTTCATAATATGTTTTGTCTGTTAAATCATTTTTATCCGAGCATTTACGTGACTTCCGGTATTATTAAATGCCACACGCCGCAGCGAGTTATTGTACTTACTTATGTACTTTATCAGAAATTATTTTACTTCGTCACATCCTTACTTCCACATTAGTAAGCAAGGAGAATGTACTGTTCAATTATAATTTACCGCAAGAAAGAGACTAATGTTCAAATAGTCAAGCGCTACTCAATTTTAAGATGCAGTTAGTCCCGTGCTGTTGCTATCACTTTAAATCAAAGCGACTGACACCACCAGACTTACGAGATCTTAAAATTGAGTAGCGTTTGAGTATTTGGGCATAAATTGGTCGTTGTGAGATGAACGTTAAATAATAGTTGTTGTAAACTTTCAGGGGGCGGGTTCGGCGGGCGCGGGGGGTTCCGTCGCGGCGGCGGCGGCTACTGCGTGCACATGCGCGGACTGCCCTTCAAGGCCACGCCGCAGGACATCGCCTACGTCAGTACACGCACACGCACACACGCACGCACGCACACACACACACACACACACACACGCACGCACGTACGTACGTACGTACGTGCGTATTTACACAAGTATCACGTACAACATAACATAAACACTCACGCCTGTCACCCAGAGGGGTAGGCAGAGACTACGGACTTCCATTTGGCACGATCCTGACACACTTCTCTCGCCTCCTTTACATCCATATGTCTACGCATACACGCTCGTCGGTTAAGGGTACTCCTAATCTGGCCCATTTTCAATATATCGCCAATTTGGTCGATTACCCTTCGTCTAGAGCGTCCCTTCCCGACTCTTCCGTTCACTTCTGCAACATAAATTTGCTTTGTCACTCTTTCCTCGTTAATTCTTTCTACATGACCAAACCACCGAAGCATTCCTTTCTTAATCCTGGTCAAAACGTCATCTTGCAAACCACACTTTTCTCTTATCACACTATTTCTCACCCTGTCATTCAGATTCAGCCCTAACATACTCCTTAATGACCGCATTTCTACAGCATTTATTCTACTCTCATGCTTCTTCTGCCAGACCCAACTTTCACTATCATACATTAAAGTAGGGACTAACACAGCATTATGAATTGCCAAACGTGCCTTTTTTGACACATTCTGACTCTTCACAATAGCGTGTAGAGCCCCATTCACTCTATTTCCTGCAATCTCCCGTACAAACGCGCACGTAATAGGGGCTAACAATCTTACGCTCACCAGATGTCGCTAGTTGGGACTAAGGTGAACAGATAGTCACACAGTGTCATCATCATTGGAAAGTTGCTATTTGATTATAAGTTTTTCGATTTCTAGTATAAACAAAACAATGCCTCCATTATTAACTTTTTTTGTTAATTTTAAGAATATACGTAGTTTGGTTTATCCATTTCTAATTTATTTATTATAAATTAATTCTGAAAAAAACATTAATCTCTACACTTTTCTAACAAAATAAATTTCCTGCTATGAAATTGTAAAATATTTCACCTTATTCCTAAGTGGCACCACCACACATTACAAACATATGTTATTGACTTTACTTTAATTGGCATTAGGTAACTCTATATTATATTGTCTACAGTTCTTCAAGCCAATCCGTCCGGTGAACATTAACATTCTGTATGACAACAGCGGACGGCCTTCAGGGGAGGCAGATGTTGAGTTCGATTGTCACGACGATGCCATGAGGGTAAACATATTATAATTTGTTTATAAGAAATGATATCCTTACTGCAGAGAAAAATAATGCTGTTAATAAGATTATTGAAAATAATTTTAATCAACTAATAATATCAATTAAAGTCAAATCAATAATCGTTATTTAATAAATCTCTGAAATCAATGATTCATCATTATTACAGTCCATCACAAGTCCACTGTCGGACAAAGACCTCCATCAAGGAATGCCATAACCACCTGCAACTTTCGGCTCCCTGTATGCTTCATCTAGTGCTTCTCTTTAGTTACTGGTACGAGGCAGCCGCTCGAGAACTTTTTTCCCCGTTGGTTATTGTACTAGATTCTTCAATCTATATTGAGTCAGGAAGTTGGCGGTGCTTCACCCCCGTGCCTCAGAAAGCGGATAAAGCCGCTGGCTTGCTGTCCCATCGGACTATAAGGCCCGTATTAATAAACGTTACTCAACGACGAACTCAAGTGCGTAATCATTTGATACGCCCTCATTACGAAATCAGCATCTCAAGATCGTTGCTAATTCATAGACATATAAAAACAGTATCTCAAAACGCTGTACTTAGGAATACTGTTCTGTGACTTGCACTCAAGTATACACACTTGAGAGTCGAGTTTCGTTTATTAATCAGTGTGGCACTCAGCTGATATCGTAAACCTAAACCGCATCTTGAGATATGTTTATTAATAAGATCATAACCTCAACATTGTACTCAAGTGCGTGTACTTGAGCTGAGTAACGGTTGTTAATACGGGGCTAAGAGTGAGGGAATAGAGAGCGCACTCACTCGTGCACTATAATCCTGTCCTGTCTCCGTTGAGACTGACCGCCGTGATCGAAATTCGGTCTGGAGGACATCATTATTATTCATTGACATTTTTCACGTAACCGTGTAGTAGTGGTGGTGTAAGAATATCCCTCCATATTGGTGTCGTAATAGGCGACAGAGGGAAACGCTTCAAGATATGGGCAGCAGCGTATTTTTTTTTTATTGAAGAGGGGGCAAACGAGCATGCGGCTCACCTGATGGTAAGTGACTACCGCCGCCCATGAACAACTGCAACACCCGAAGAATTGCAGGTGCGTTGCTAGCCTTTTAGAAAAGAGTAAGCTGTTTTCTTGAAGGTCCCTAAGTCGAATCGGTCCGGAAAAATCGCCGGTGGTAAGCTATTCCACAGAGAGGTCGTATGCGGAAGAAAACTCCTAGTGAAGCGTACAGTGGTGGACCGCCAAGCATTCAGATTGTGTGGATGGCATCGGGAATTTTGCCGCGATGTGCGTTCGTGAAATTTGGCGGCTGGGATTAATCCGAACAATTCCTCAGAGCACTCCCCTTGGTAAATGCGAAAGAAAATGCAAAGGGATGCAACATCTCTTCGCAGTGCCAGTGAATCGAGCCGATCGGAAAGGAATCGTTCGTTGACGATTCGAGTCGCTCTGCGCTAGATGGGGTCAAGTGGAAGGAGCTGGCACTGGGGAGCCCCAGCCCAGAAATGGGAACAGTATTCCATGTGAGGCCGAACCTAGGCCGTATTCCTAATAATGCCTAAAAATAAACTACGGTTGCCAACCCGCTTGCCAAGCGTGGCAACTATGGCAAATATCCCCCCTATGAGGCAATCTATGGGGGAGACGTATGTGCAGCAGTGGACTTTAATAGGCTGTGACTGTAACAGTAACGGTATTTTTTTATGGAAAACTGTAGAATTTGATTGTTTAATCTTCAGGCGATGAGACGCGACAAAAACAACATGGACCACCGCTACATCGAGCTGTTCCTTAACTCCTCGCCCGGTGGCGGGGGCGGTTTCAAGTCCAACAGGAACTTCCGTAACAACTATTGAATTTTAATGAAATATGCGTTGTCATAGTGGTAAAGTCGAAAATAACAAACAAGCAATGTTCTGAACTTCAAACTAGAGATAACTTTTTAGAAGCACATAATTTTTTTTATTAAATTACGAATGTGGCACTTCTATCATCCTAGGAACACACTTGTTGTTTTCCTACACTTCTATGTTAGCCTCATTAAACATGACATTCAAAAATTCTTAGTACTTAGTATTATTTAAATTGAGCATAGTGAAGTGGCACTCATCGCATTCTGTTTCATGTGTTTTGTATGAATTCAAGCTGGATCTTCCTTACAAGCAATGGAATATTTGCCTATGTTAATGATAAGAAGCCGCTAATAACACTTTTAAGTAATATACAAGTTATTTAAGTAACGTTTTATTGTTAAGTTTCGTGGTGTCACAGTCACTTTGACTTAAAGTGATAGAGACAGCACGATACTTAACGGCATCTTAAAATTGAGCAGCGTTTTGAGTATTTGGGCTTAAAACCTCTAAAACAGCATGCAGCAAGTATTATTTCTTTTGGTACATTATTATTAACATTATTGTCAGATTAGAAATAAAAGGACGGCAGCCCTTTAATATAAGTTTTATTAAATGTGCTGGTACGCTCATTTCTATTAGTGTAAACCAATATAACTACATGTTTATACTTACGCTGTTGATTCTTGACACAACTGTATATTATCTAAGTCAGTGGTTTCCAAACTACGGGCCGCGGGCCAACACCGACCGGTAAGCACAACCAATTCGACAATTCACAGCATTAGAAGAAACGAAAATTTGTGCAAATATCAAAACTAGGACTTTGAGACTTAGTCAAAGTGGCCCAAAGTTTGGGGACCCCTGATGTAAGTCAGAGGCACAGAAATCAGGTAACCGCAAGTGTAAAGAGCCTTTGCTCTTACACTTGCGGTTACCATTTAAGGCTTTCTTCTTCAAGTAAGCCCTTTTAAATGGCTTAACCGTATACTTTTCCTGGACAGCCAATTAATGTACTATAAATATGATGATAAACTTAAAATTGAGAAAATGTTTTAAAAAATCTGGACAAAATAAATTTTAAACTACATTTGGTGCAGCATAGTTCAATTGATAAGATTATAGTGTCGATTAAATCTAGGATTAGAAATATATCACTTTAATTTCGATCTAGCAACAATTAAGTCCCTCAACGTTTGTTTTGCAACTTAGGTCTGATTAACAATTTAGGTAGAGAAGATTAAACATACGCCTTGTTACAAAAAGTAGTTTATAATTAGCCGCGTGTTTAAACTAATTTTTTTAATAATGCTGTTAACATTACTAATATTCTCCTTTAACCACTCAGTTTGAACCCACGAACTTTTGAGTTCGCGGGCCGCACCCTACCATTAGGCTACTGTCGCTTTTTATTCGAAGGCGAAGTATATAATTTGACAGCAAATGTCAAATTTCGCGAAGACTTTCTTTCGTGAGGAAGACTTCTTAAACCACAGTTTAAACCGGAGATTATTGATAAACCGCGTTTTGTAATGAGACCGAGAAAATGTAGGTAGATGAACATTTTTGCATAATTTCTAGTTAAATATTTCTAGAATAGTATACATAGTACAATATAATAAAACACTTAATAAATTGTCGTGTAAACAAGTGTTGTGCGAGAGCGTGGGGTCCAATATTGATTTTTGTACAATTTAAATATCTGCCACTCTATACGAAAACTTCTATGTATACGGGCTCTGCGGCCTTAATACATTGCGCACTAAGTTACGGCAAATTCTCCGTAACTCTTTTATTTAACTGCGGGCGGGTGAAACGATTAGTTCTTTGTTTTGTAAACCGCGCACGTTGTTTTCGACAATCTTAACACTGACTTTGTTTAATGTGACTAAGAAAACGTTAATTAGACCTTATTTATGTGCGCACTTTGTCAACGTGATTTGAAGTTTATTTCACATAAGTATGTAACTTTATTTCGTATAGTTTGCCTAAAAATAGTAATTGTCGTAAATGATAACACAACTGCGTAGCATATTTACCGTCCAGCCGGCGCCCGCGAGGTCCAAATCTGAGACAGTTTTTGTTTTGAATTGCCGATTTAGTAGTAATACATAGAAAGATAGTCTTTGGTTCTATAAGTAAATTTTTGCTGATAAATTTTCTTATTACTTTTATTGCATGCTCCAAACAGATTGTCTTGTTGGGGACTTCTTACATGACAATAAATAAATGAAATCTTATATACAAAAGCATAAAATAAGTCAGACCAACAACCAGTTTCAAGTGATGCCGAAACTATGCTCAACTTCTTGAAATGCACTCACGCACACATCTTTCTTTATTAGCCCGTAATGTTCACTGTTGGACGCAAACACACATAAAACCATGTTGTTAGAGAAGTCATTTATAGATTTTAGATGTGTACGTGAGTGCGTGTTCTTACAATAAGTTGAGCATGGTTTTGGCTTAGTTTATGCATCACTTGAAATTTACACAGCAATTGAGGATAGTTCGATACTCTTGTATCTTTGAAAAGATTTTTGTATTCAGGTTTGAATATATTATCAATTGTATCAATTGCTAAAAGATACTATAGAGTCAGTTTTGATATGATTACAAAAGGTTTTATTTTTGTATTTAATTTGCAATTTTTCTCAATAATTTTATTTTAAAAGGCGCGATTTATTTTAGTTCTCGGTCGCTTCTTGTTTCATTTATCTCTTAGATTTAGATATTACTAGCAGAATAGAGGATTTTATAATGTTGGATAAGAAACGATAGGTTAATGTATGTCATAAGTAATTTCTACTTTAATTAATAAATAACGTAAATTTATTTTTGTTTTATTTCACTTTAATTCCCACCTACCTTCTGTGTTAGAATTTTATTTAATGCCGTATGATTTATGCCAAGTGAGAACTACTAGATCGACTTGATGACAATTCCACTGCTATGAGTTTATGTTCTCAACTAAATGTTACAATTGAATCTATTGTGCCAGACCTATGGAGGGATAAGATATTGATAAAGGTATAATTTGAGGTCTCATACAAAACAGGTAGTTGAGTCGTTATGTTTAAGATGAAAATATTTAAGTGTCAAAGAAAAGGCAGCTGGTAAAACGTAGTGATTATATATGTCGTAGGGTAATTTGATAAACCGAATTTTCCGCAAAAATCTAGGCATATCGCGAAAACACGGATAATTAGACATTTCTCAATCTTACTGAAAAAATATGGGGGTTTTTGTAAAAACGCCACTCGCTTTAGTAGATTGCGAAAAGAATCGTTGGCTATTATAAACGAAGCACAATGATTGGTCAGTCGGATCGCCCAAAACAACGTCTTATCTGATTGGTGGTGGATTGACGACTTGACGTTTCACTTGTCAGTGATGCAACTTTGTATGAAAGCAGAAAAATCTGCACACAATTGTGATTTTGTCAATGTTTATGTAATGTGATTTTGGCTTGTAAAAATACATACATATAATCACGCCTCTTTCCCGTAGGGGTAGGCAGAGACCACTTCTTTCCACTTGCTACGATCCTTACATACTTGTTTCGCTTCGTCCACTTTCATTATTCCCTTCATACATGCTCTTCGGTTTAGGGTACTCTTGACCTGGCCTTTTTTCAAGACGTCCCTGATTTGGTCGAGAAACGTCCTCCTAGGTCTACCCCTTCCAACACTTTCATTCACACTCGCCTTATACACTTTTTTCGTCAATCGTTCTTCATTCATTCTCTCGACATGGCCAAACCATCTCAGCATACCTTTCTTAATTTTTGTCACTACATCTTCTTTCAAACCACAACGTTTCCTTATCTCACTATTTCTTATCCTGTCACTCAATTTAACTCCTATCATACTTCTTAAAAAATATCGCTGTTTCTTTCCTTCATGTTGTTTTAGATTGCCATTTTAAAAATTAGATACAAAAATTCATATTATTTAGGAAGAAACTAAAAATGTTAATTGTGTTAATCTTTTTTTGGTTTGCTCTTTAAAGTATAATTACATACATATTACTCTGAGATTTGTATAATTAATTTACCTTTTTTTTTCTTTTTTTTTTATAGGATAGGGTGACAAACGAGCACACAGTCCACCTGATGGTAAGTGGTTGCTGTGACCCATAGACATCTACATCTATCTTCAATAAAGAATCAAAATGCAGATGCGTTGTCACCCGTGAGGACTAAGATGGAATGCCTCTTTTCCAGTAAAAAGGGTCTCCGATTCTCTACACTCACCATACGAAACACAGCAGTGTTAAGCTGCTATTTTACGCTGGTATTCTGTGAGAGCGTGGTCCTTCCCCGGTCGAGCCGACCCATTCGTACTACAACTACACTACTAATATTAATTGATTGATTAAAATTAAATTATTAAATATTAACAGAATTCTCTTTTGATAGAATTCCATGAATAGCCTTGAATTAATAAAAGAAAAAAAATGACATTTGTTTGTCAACGTCTTTCATAGTGAAAATATTTTCTGAAATTTATTCAAACTGACATTGGCGTATGATCAAAACCGCCATAAAAAAGAAAGAAGAAGAATTTATTCAAATTTATTTCATAGGTTTAGATTTTAATATTTATTATTGATTTTTGCTTAAATTCAGTTATTATGTGCTCAGAATACTTCATTTTCGTTTGTAGGCAAATACACAGTCATAATATCGTCGTGAATATACAGTAAAGATTAATTGTGAGATGTTAACTCTGTATAAGATATTGACTATAAATTAATTCATTAATTCAAAATTTTTTTGCACGATGTGTGATCATCATCGAAAGTAAGTGTTTGCAAATAAAAAGCAAAAAATCATCTGATCACTTTCTGTAGGTTTCCTATAATAGGAAAAGAAAAACTTATGACAATATTGTGGTAAGTCTATAAACATTTTGAATTTATTGACCGTTATTTGTAGGGATTATTACTATATTGACTCGAATTGTATCTGTTTCAGATCACGTATTTGGACTGAGTTAAGTTTTCACCATGACAATTTTGCTGATTTAAATTTACGTTAATGTTCTGTGAAGAATAACTCTGACAATAACATGTGTTATATATCAGTAACAAGTGTGGAAATATTATGTGCAAAAGCAATAAAAAACATCAATAATAATGCATAGTTTATAAAACAATCTGTCTTCCAGAAAATAAAATTACATAACTATACTTATTTATAGTTTTATTTCATCTCACATACAAATCTAAAGTATATTCAAGTAATTTTGGTGCAACCTCTCAAATGTATGGGAATTTACCCCATAGCTTTGTGAGGCTTGAGCCAAAATTACTCGAATATGCCTTAAATAAAAAGTTCAAAGTTTCAGAATACAAAGGTTTGAAATTCCCGCTAAAAAAGTTTTATATGGGCGCCCACTGTAGCGCTTTTAGTGTACACTCATAAACACGTGTTTCCGTTTTTTAGTATGAAGTTGGCGTTCTTCTCTTGGTAGAGAGTAATTGTGTTCTGTGATCCTTTCTGTCGCCCTCCACCTTTTTTCCCCGCCGGACGTGCCTATTTTTTAAAATTAAGATTAAAATAAACCATCCAGAAATAGGAGCCCCGCTATCTATTATCGCTATATATATCTTTATTGATTATTGATGTGTTTTTTAAATAAATAATATTTTTATTTTATAAATAAATCCTAAAATTAGTTTTAACCGTTGCGTAATAATTTGAATTACGCCGATAATCCACGTTTCACTTTATCCAAACAGTGCCATCTAACGTGAAATTCAAAAAGTACTAACATTTTACCTCCAGTTACTAATAAATAAAATTAAAATAAATAACTTATATTTATATGTTTAAATAATTTCATTCTTAATAAATTGAAAATTATAATGTTCATTTTTCAGTTCTTTCGTTATTTCATTTTAGTAGGAATTAATAAAGTTTATAGTAACTAATTACTACTTAAATAGATAATAATGACATCTATCGAAAATCATAAAATGTGAGATGTTTCTGAGTTTGATTTCTAATCTATAATAAAGTTTTGTTTATCTATACAAATACAAATAAATAAAATTAAAGTGCCTGTTTGTAATGTCAAAATAACAACTTTTTACTAAATGCATATGAAAGTATATAGAGTACTTATAACAAATACACAGTTTTTAAAATTTTTGTCTGTCTGTTTGTTCCGGCTAATCTCCGAAACGGCTGGACCGATTTTGAGGGGACTTTCACTGGTAGATAACTAATATTATAAGGAGTAACTTAGGCTACTTTTATTTTAGAAAAGGATTTAGGGTTCCGCGCAAAAAAATTAAAACCAAATTACACGCGGACGAAGTCGGGGGTACAACTAGTCTATAAATAAACTTATAAAAACTGTAATTATTGCAAAACTCTCACTACGCACATAGTTTAAACAAAGATATTTTTATATATGGCCAGATCTTAGAATTAATAATATCGTAAAGTGGTCGATTATGCCACGAAATTGACGGCTCCGTGGCGCAGTGGCTTAGCAATAAGTTGCAGCGCTGGGGGCCGCGGGTTCGAATCCCGCACGGAACAAGTATTTGTATGGCCTACAAATAATTGTTCCGGGTCTGGATGTTTGTACTTGTGCAATTTATGTTTGTAAACTGCCTCCACGATACAGGAGAAAATCCTAGGGTGGGGGGTAACGTTTTTAAAAAAATAAAAAAAAATATTTAATCAAATTTAACATAGTTTTTGACTATATCATGATATAGCTTGACCAAATCAATGAATAGAGATCGTTTGGTGATATTAACAACTGAACACAATAATGCTATTTCTTTATATTGTTTATATCGTAAAATAATTTCATTACACACCGCTAGCAGCGCTGATAGCGTATTTTTGACAGAAGAATTTTTAATAGCATCTACATCACTTTATGCCTAATTTATGTATTATATAAAAGTTGGCGTGGCGGCTTTGTTGTGTGATTGGGCCACTACTAGAGAGTACAGTTTTTGTTTTCATAGTTTTAATCTCATAATAGCGCCATCTACTTACTGCTAAATAAAGAAATAATAAGTAACTGATGAAATTAAAGAGAATTCTATTGAATACTTATTGTTCCAGGTTCCAGCATCAAAAATTGTCAGACTTAAAATATCCAAACCGGTGTCGGGATGACTAATTACTAGGTAGATGGGGTCCACAATAGTACAAAAGCTTCTTTTCAGTTTTTATGAGTTTTATTTAAGCAAATACGAAAACCGTGTGGCACGCCGTAAGATTTCAAAGCACAGGAACAAGAGTGTTCGATTCCCGCGAGGACTAATGAAACTGGTAAGGAAATTTTATTTGCTTATTTTCCACGTTCTCAGTGAAGTGGTAAAGAATAACTTGGCGACGAAACCTTGATGTCCAAGTAGTTTTAAAAAATCGTGGACATGTGAAACCACTATTTTGCACATGGGTAATTAGCAGCCCTGTGCACAGTCGTAAGACGTATGTAAGCTGCTTCTTTACTTTTTTACTTTCAATGAGACTTATAAAACAGTTTGTCATATATTAAGATAGCTTTCATATTTTCAGACACACTTATTGAGATTTTTGTGACAGTCCCGGTTTCGTAGCTGACATGAATAAATGAACAGGCTCTTGCGAAAAAGTACTATAAATATCAAAGACAGCAAATTTTAAACGCATGTTTATTTTTATTTTAACTATGCGTAGAACTGCATTGATAGAATCTTGAAAGTTATCCGGTAATCGAGCCGATCCAAACGTAAATTTCATAGTACGTAAGGAACCCAATTTCGATCCGCACCGACACCACTCATACTTTAATTGCAATTTGAAGTTTCGATTTACCACGTTCTCAGTGGTGAAAGCAAATATCGCGAGGAAACCTGCATATTTGAGAAGTTCAAAAAATATTTCGAAAATCATTTTTAGGAATACTTATGTGAAGTCAGTCAGCCCGCGTTGGAGTCAACTCAATTAACGCTTTTTTGTCCTAATACGCGCTGCGGCCTGTCCCCAGTAATGGGATGTATGTAGGTGCTACTTTTTTTACTTTTAATAGGCTTCTCCCATTGTTTGTCAAATAAGCCGGATATTTGCAGTAGTAGCCACGCTTGGCAAGTGGGTTGGCAGCCGCAGCTTTTTATTACTCTGCACTGTTATCAGGAAGATGCTGCCATCCACCTCCTGTTTCAGTTTCCCTTCTGTCGCCTCTTACGACACCCACGAGACGAAATGTGGTATTGGTTTCTATTTCGCCGCCTCTACATTGCTAATATATTTCTACTCCCGTTCATCATTTCGATTCCCACCATATATTACGAAATAACTTGGATATTAGCCGTTCTTGCCACGCTCGGCAGGCGGGTTGCCAACTGCATCTTTTATTATTTTAAGCTATAATCAGAAAGATGCTTCTGCCCATCTTCTCTATATTTTTTACTTCCGTTCATGAATATAGTTCCTCTCACACGTTCATCGTGAATAGAACTACATTTATGAAATTTTAACTTTAATTGGAGTAGTATTAATGGTATTTCTAAATTGAAACCAACGCGAGCGAAGCCGCGGGTAAAAAGCTAGTAATATATAAAATAATAAAAACCTTCATGAGGACAGGATTACAGTGCCCAAGTTATTATCCCATTTCACGGCAAACTGACACTATCGGAAAGAGATAAGGCGCAGGACCAACGTCTTTACGTACTTTCCGAGGCACCGGGTTGATATTGAGAATTTCTTGACAGAAAACTTAAAAAGTAATATTTTTGGGACTGGCCCCGGATTCGAACTCGGGACCTCATAATCAGTAGCAGTGGCGTAACTATACCGTTAGAGGCCCATGGCAAATTCCTCGGACAAGGCCCTTTCCCACTCAATATAAAGAAGCTCAACCGACGTTAAAGTTTTATCTATACAAATAAATAAAATTGAAGTGTCTGTTTGTAATGTCAAAATAACAGCTTTTTACTAAATGCATATGAAAATACAACGTGTTACAAAATACCCGTAAAATATAATTAATTATCAAAGCCAAAAATTTTATCAACCCTAGTAAGCTGTCATGTCAGGGAACCAGATTATTTAACAGAAAGGCCTATTTTACCTAATAATTGTCTACTTTAATAGTTTTTCTATTTTCATTCATAAATGTTTGCTACCTCAATACAAGGATGTCATTATACTTAAGTACTGGCTTCAAAAATGTCAAATTGGAAAAAAATATGTTGTCAATTTCAAATCTCAACATGTCAAGACGACTACATTCCACCGCCTCTTTTCATGGACGTCCAAGCTCAGTCGACGCCAGGCAGGCTGAATTAGTGTTAGAGCATTTTGAAGAAGAGCCGACCACAAGTACGAGGCGAACCGGGACAAGATTCGGTATAAACCATGTTGCAGTTTGGCGAATTCTTGGTGACGACAATCGTCACCCTTATCTCTATCGCCGTACACAGGGCTGATACCTCCGATTTTGCACCCAGGAGGAACTTCGGTGAGTGGTATCTCAGGCAGTTAGAGGAAAACCCTAATTACGTAAACTATGTTCTTTGGACGGACGAGGCAACATTCACCAGGTCAGGACTTTCAAATATGCATAACGATCACGTTTGGGCTCGCGTGAATCCACATGCTTCACGGCAGGGCAGATTCAACACCAGTGGCGGAATCTGCCCTGCCGTGTGGGCTGGCCTTTATGACGGGCATGTCATCGGTCCCGTCATAATGCCATCACGTCTGAACGGTAGCAACTATCTAACGTTTTACAAACGGAATTCGAAGAGGCGATTGACGACTTTCCTGTGGCTGACTGGGATTACTTTGAGAACCAAAGAAACATGGTGTTTCAGCATGATGGAGCTCCGACATATTTTGCTCGCAACGTACGAGAACATCTAAACGTTCGCTTTCCGCAGTATGGATCGGCCGCGGGGAACCGGTGCTATGGCCTGCTCGTTCTCCGAATCTCACACCCTTGGACTACTTTTTGTGAGGTTATGTCAAGGACAGAGTAGGTCTTTTAAAATTTTTGTCGTTCCATGAATTAGGTAGAAATGTAGGTACATTCTGCGTAGTTTACTCTTTAATTTTACTGAAATAGGGTTTGCACATCAGTGAAAATAATAATTTATTTTTATTTTTGGGGTATGTTATACAGCGTTACTACGGTTCTTAAATATTGTGAATAGACTCGTTATAAGGCAACATTTAACCTCCTTTCGGCTTTACGGGTAGTTTTTAACACCCAGTATATACGGTACTAATAAGAAAAAAATAATTTTTAACATTTTTGTTTGTCTGTTTGTTCCGGCTAATCTCCGAAATGGCTGGACTGATTTTGACGGGACTGGCAGATAGCTGATGTTATAAGGAGTAACTTAGGCTATTTTTATTTTAGAAAAAGAATTAAGGTTCCGCGCAACATAATTAAAACTCTAAATAACACGCGGGCGAAGTCGCGGGGAACAGTTAGTTGTTAATAATTGACCATAAAAGCGAGCTCGGGACTGGGGGCACCCCGACTAGGACAGGTTAGGTTCAGAAGGGGATGGCGGCGTCGAGAGCTGTGTCTCGCCAGCTACGCAAAGTCAGGAATTTGCATTTAGAAAAACCCAAAATTAGGGGCTTTTTAGGTGCTAATTAGGTGCCAAGTTTAAAAATTTGGTGCTCTAAAATTTTCACCGCAACGAACTGTTAAAATTTGCGTTGCTAGCAAAACGTATCGCTGGCAACGCAATGAAGTTATTAGATATACGATAAATATTAATAGCAAGGAATTAAGTGCTAATTAGGTGCTGAAAGTATAGGCAATGACAAGGCGCCCCTAATAAAAATAAAGTCGTTATTCAGAACAAAGCAGATGCAATATTCAGTTTTTCTGAAAATCAGAATAGAATCAAAATTGCTTTTAGAAAAAGCCCAATTAAGGGGCTTTTTAGCTGCTAATTAGGTACCAAGTTCAAAATTAGTTGCTTTAAAATTTTCACCGCAACGAACTGTTGAAATTTGCGTTGCAGGAATATTGACATAGTTACTTCTGCAACAGCTTCGGCGCCGCGGGGAGTGCAGCCCCTTCGCGCTTTCGTAGCAAATCACAGGCACCCATGCTCACCTCCGCAGCTTCGGCTTATTTCAGCTAAACTTGGTACCTAATTAGCACCTAAAAAGCCCCTAATATGGGCTTTTTCTAAATGCAAATTGCTGACTTTGCGTTGCTGACGATACACAACTGGCGTCGAGTGAGCGAGCGAAGCGAGCGAACAGAGCCCGTTATCCGCTTCGTAGTTTTTTTTTATAAACCACCTAGTAATAGGAGCCCCGCGAAGAATTAACAATTAAGTTGTATTTATGATCGAACAATCATTAATAGCGATCGAACAAACGATATTTTGTAAAAATTAATTTAAGGGATAAAAGCATCGGTCACGATCGATAGATAAAAGTTAAAATTTACAAGAAGGGGGGCTAACTTAAGGATGAATTTTGTTTAATTAATTATAAATAATTAAAAGACGAACAAACAATTTTTATGTTCCAACAATAACGAAGAATTAATAAAAAAAAATCCAAGTGGGGCTACTTTCAGGTATCTACATCTTATTGGTCCATCTTAGTCAGACCTATGGTCAAGCCAAAGAGTATAATAGATTAGGCAAGAACAATTTTTTTTAAATGAAGGAAAATGTAACTTAGAGTCATTACTATGTTCTTATCCAAAAATAAAAAATTATCAACAATTAATATATCGAATTATTTGTATGAAGGCAAGTAAGCGCTAGAGAAACAGACGATTTTTTTCTATCTAACGAAATTATCTATTACCGTGTAGTGGTGGTGTATAAATATCCATATGATTGCGTGGGTAACAGTAATAAATAACAAAACCAAACAAGTTTACTGAAAATAAAAAAGTCAAATATTATAATTATGTCACTTCTACAACTAACGCAAATCTAGCAAATCCCCGTATGTTAAAATCCAATATCTATATGTTAAAATCAAATAACTACTACGAAGAAAAAACAAAGAATTAGAAACACTCGAAATTTCATAATGAAAAGAAATATATAATATAATTATATCGATGTACTCAGTAGGAGCCTCTAAAAAATAAAAATAAAAACATTCAATCTGTGCCGGACGGGCGAAACTCGGGAGTAAGTGTTATCGAAAGTACTCCGCGAGTCGCTCACGTCCTACACCTATAGGTTCCGGAGGATACTTCTACTGCCGTTTTTGTGGGTGCAGCTGGGTACTGTGGACTGAGGTTAAATCAAAATGCACGAAATAGAATACAAATGGCAAGGCAGTGGCCAGCGGTTCGACTGCTCAACTGTTCGGCAATCTTCTGACTATTGTTTTTTGACCACGGTTGTTGAATACGGTTGGTCAACTACGGTTGTTCTATATCGGTTGTTCACTATCGGTTGGTCACTATATTTTTCAGACGATTTCTTCAGTTGATAATTTCTTTAAATTGTTCGGTAGTAACTTACTACTACTAGTGCCATCTGCTTTTATTATCACTGTTTACTAGCTTCTATTATCAGCTATTACGTTGTATTATGCTACTACTATCACTTGTCTACTAGCTGCTATTATCAGCTACTATGTTGTACAACTAGCTATTTCTATCACTTGTGTAGCTGCTATTATCAGCTACTATGTTGCTAGCTACTATTCACTATGTTCTATATTCAGCTACTTTTTGGTTCTGCTAGTAGTCACTTCAGCTACTACAATGTTACTGGGCCCCGAAGCCATAAGGTAGACTCGAGCGTTACTTTAAAGTGAGCCGCTTGCCATTGTCCGTTTTGCCTCTTTATTTTATAACATTTTCTCTATACAATTGTCTTAAATTACAATTTTTTCCATATAGATTAATTCTTACACTAATGTACTATACATTGTTAAATCGGCAATTTAGTCCTTTATTAGTATACCATAAAGGTTTCTTAATATTATTATGTTATTAGTTGCATAGACTTAGAATATACTGGCGTATACAGGTCGGCACAAGTCGGCACGCAAGAAATAGCCTATAGATATTATGTAATTTTTTAGAGTGTAATAGTGGTTATTTTTAGTAAGTAACTTTTTTCCAAAATCGTTACTTGTTCTGTGAGTGACTGTGGTGTTAATAATAGAAATAATCCTGATAATTGCACATTTCACAGGTAAATTCTCAAGACTTCTTCAATGTTATGACGCGTTTATTTTTGGTTAAAATTTATGATATGTACTGTTTAAAATATAGAATGTTTTCAATTATTTTGTTAATTTTGATATTTTGCAAAGAAAAATGTCACGTTGTTGATAATTTGCATGAATTTGGTAAATACATTTTTATACAAAATATTTTACATGTACGCTAGGGATTGACTCAACTATATCATAATTAATGTCGCTATTTATCGTGAATGTTTATAGTTAATCGATAGACTTGTCCACACAACAAGAAAATAAATTTTCGGTTTGCGTTCTAAAATGTAAAAGGAAAAATGGTTAAGGTTAATTGGACGGGTTGGTTGGAATCCAAAGAAGAACTCAACAACTTGCAGCAAACATTTTCTTGAGAAGTATAAAAGAAAAAGTAGAATAAAAACAATTTTATTAAAAGGAGTAATTTCTAGATTATTTGTACCAGTAAGTATAACATTGTTATAATAAGACTTCAAAAATTTAACTTTCTAAACTTTAAATAAAAACAGATTTTATACATTATAAAACTGTAGTACATTAAAGATAAAAAATTTTGAGATTATCCTCTTTAAGCCATTATGAACCCAACTAAGTATCTATTTATCAACCAAAATAAATGTATAACCTTACTTAACCAACCGCACAGCCTCACGGTCACACTAGTACAATATTCATAGCATCACGCTATTTTCCCCAAGGGGTTGAGCGGAGCTTCGGATTATATTCCCAAGACACAATGATAAAACTTTTAGCGTAGTTAGGTATAGATATTTAGTAATGCTCCTGTAAATGAATATAAACATGAAGCATGATGAAGCCTCATAAATATGGCCTTTAAACAGAGCAATCTTATTTAACTGATTCCTACAAGTTTCCTTACTTAAATTATTAAGTTTACATTCATATTTAAATCGAATGTTAAAATAAACTTCTATAATGTATTTAATTATTAATTATTAAATGTTTGTAATTATCAAAAGTAATACTTATCCTCGTAAGGCCCAGGGCAAAAATAGCATATAATCAATTAGCACCAATGTTCTCGATGGAGAACTAAATAAAATAAGCGCTTACCGCCCAGACCAAAACGAGTTCATTAGGAAGTGTTCTAGGAAAGATATAATGAAATACTTTATGTGCCTCATATATAACACCCCCTTGAATGTATTTTTACAACTTTGGACACGATTATTTTTGTTCTCATGTAAAGACATTGGGCCGTTGTTGCATTCTACTTACAGTTTTATATGTCTTCAGGCGATGACATTGGCTTCAAGTTTATAAATAAAAAAAATCAACTGTATAATTCTTTTTTTTTTGGAGTTTATGGCCTGATATCTAGATCTTTAGGCCAAGTCTTAGGTATTTTTATTCTGTTTATTATAATTTCCCCAAATGTTTATTTATCCTTCATAGTACACTGCTTCACAATATGTTGATGCGTCACATTGTGCAGCCTTGGGAGATTTTCACGGCAACTTGAGTCAGCAGACAGCTGACAGTTGGCGATGGTATCTCATGGCGCCTAAGCAGATAGACACCTTATCTTGAGAATCACATCACTATCAGAGCACTTGTTTCACCGTTTCCACTAATAGTTCACATGCGCAGACACTTAATACACAAAATCGTACCACTTTTACATATCAAAATCCACTTCAAACCATTATTCAAACAGGAGCAGCAAACCGCCGCCGATCAAGTTCCGCCAAAACTCCCCGTATAATTCTTTTACTCGCTTATTTCATAGAATAAACTAAAACCATGCCAAAATTTGTAAATTTGAAAAAAAACTGTCAATCGTCATATAGCATGTAGGTAAGCTTTTAACACATATATATTATACACTAAACAAAAATTTCACTAATCTTAAAATAATTTTGCGCTTATATCATTATTTTTCAAAACTTAACTTTATGCAAAATCAAAACTACAGCAATTCTCAATAAATTTATAAACTATGGAATTCTTTATATTTCGTAAAACACAATCTAACGTTGCATGTGGTTGCATGTACTATATTTAAAGTGAGATTTATTATAATGACAATGGCGACATTATTTACAAATAAAGGCATATGTTTTGCTGCAAGTTGACGAAGTTTCCTCGATAGTAATGGTAGAGTAAGCTTCCCCCTTTTAAGTTTTGTAGGGGTCCAGTTCTGAATCAGCTGAAACTATCTCCTCATTTGTGTAAATTTCAACCATTTTTTCGCCATGATCTAGTTTGAATAATCTTGGTTATTGTTTTTTTAAAGTACTCCTTTATAAATGTTGTCTTTTTTAATTAGAGCTATGAAAGCAATATGACTGAAGTTTGATTCATTCTTTTAACGAGTACAATTATCAATCTACATATTGTTCAAAATTTTATGTGTTTTTCCAAGAGATTCCGAGTTCTATGGTAAATAAGTAGGCTGGGATAATTGTATTTTTTTGGGTGGGAATAGTATTTTAGACTAAACAGGTAGTGAAGTCGTAGAGTCACTGTCAAATGGACTTATATTTCTTCTACGACCACAGTTACCCTTTTCACGAGTAACGCCACGAAGAGCTTTTGATGGAGTCAGCTGTACTATTTTTTCTTCATGAATTTTTTCTGAATTTTCCTTCCTTTCAGAACTTCCCAGTTCCATTTCCTGACCTTTCGGAATCACTCGAGTTAGACGAATGTTCTGACTTAATTCTAAAAGGTTATCCAAATTTTCATCACTAGGCATGAAGACTTCAATCTTCGATTCGTTTGATAAATTATAAACATCTTCATCGTTCAAAACTGTCGTAATTGTAAATCAATATTTAAAAATAAACAACTTCAATTTTGTGAAAGACGATTTTTTTAACTAACTAACGTTCAATGGCCTCACATAATACCAAATAAATAATTACTGTGTAACTACCGCCCCATGTGATTGCCCAATCACATATTTTTTTTAAATCTAAATATTTTTAAGCACAGCATGACATGGACAAATAACACAATATTTATATGAAATAAAATCTAAATTTCGTAATTATTAATGATTTGTTCCAAAAATAAATGGATTTATTAGATAAATCAAGATGAAAACTCACCATGGATTCCATGTTTGCTCATTTAGTTTTGAATGAAGAGTTATCTGTGGTTGGTTGTCTATTTGTTCTTGTGTCAAATGTTGCTAGCAAACAGGCCAATCACTGACGACTATCACCAAATACAAAACGCGAGAAATTTTAATCTAAGAGCGAAAATATAATTTGTCCTCAGTGTATGACAGTGGGCGGAAACTTTGATGACAACATTTTTCGTATTGGGCCGAAACACATAAATTATTAATTACTTCTCTGATCACATTGGGCCTAGGCCTAGGTTAAATGAAAATAAAGCATTCATTATGTACTCCGTGTCCCCGTTTTTATTTCCCATCAAAACATTTTATAAATATAAATAGGTAAATACTTAGTTAAGTATCTACCTATTTATATTAACAATATGTTAAAAAGAAATTCCGGGAAACTGTCCATGGCAGTAAATATTTTTCTCCAAAGATCATAGCTCGAAAATACAACTTCCGATCTGATTCTTGGGGAGTTTTTGAGTTTGTCCGTAGAGTCACCTGGGATTTTATGTATTTGAATTAAAATCAAACAAAAGGCAGGTTCGTTCAGCTTATTCCCAGGAACTTGTTATATGAATATTTTTAATTATTTTAGTACTATCATGGTAAAAATTCAGTTAATTTTGAAGTTATTCAATTTTTTTGGGTTTATTCAATTCAAGTTGGGCAAAGCACAGCGCAATAACGAAAATTAAATTTGAGTTGCGCATCTATCTCTAGTATATATACAGTAATCTATGCTCCGGTTTATAGTTATTAATTAGCGAGGTTTGAGGTTTTGGCGGAACTTGACCGGCGACGGATTGCTGCTCCTATATTATTGTTTAAATAATGGTTTGAAGTGGAATTTGATATGTAAAAGTGGTGCGATTTTGTGTATAAAGTGTCTGCGCATTTCAACTATTAGTGGAAACGGTGAAACAAGTGCTCTGATGGTGATGTGATTCTCAAGATAAGGTTTCTGTCTGCTTAGCGCCTTGAGATACCATTGCCAACTGTCAGCTGTCTGCTGGCTCAAGTTGCCGTCAAAATCTCTTAAGGGCTGCACCCGCCCTACCCCAGCCTATTGGAGTATATATAAACTAAAAATACTGACAGATGTATTTTAAATAGTACATTCAAAAATATTATTTATTTAAAATGCACCCATGTAGTTTATAAATAAAAATTGGTAAATAGTGCTCAACTTATAACATCGATATAACTTAAAATAATTAGAAATGGGTACTTTTGCAAAAGGCATGTAAAGGCATAAAATGCAATATTAAGTGCAAAAGATAATAAAACCAAAATTGTTAATTTTCGACAAAGATTGTATAATCATTAAGTTTAATAGGTGGGACTTCCTTAGTAAAAGTAAATGTATGAAAAGGCGCTAAGCTACTTTGCCAACATCAAGACATGACATTTAATTACACCCCCCACCACCACCACCACAGCCAACAAATTTCCTGACAGGCGTATTTTAAAATTAAACGTCTCAAAATATTAATATAAACTGCACCTATATAGTTTATTTAAAAAAAAAACATATGTGCAGGTCACACGTGGTAGAAGTGAAACCTTCAGAAAATTAAACTTCGAGAAAATGCGACGAATGCAGAATATCAGGAGTAAGATAATTGTAAGATTTATTACAATATTGTTACCAAGTTTAAAATTATTTTAAATTTTATTTTACATAATATATTACATTAAATATTAAACAGACTCGCAAGTTTTCAATTTCGTTAATTGACACGAGTAGCTTATGGTAACTAATGTATGAATATTATTTTAATATGACAATTTTAAACCACAAGTGCGGCATAAAATATATGATAATAGCAAACAAATGTTACAATCTTTATTTTAGACATGTAAGAGCCTAAATTTTACTGTAATAAATCAATAGATTATTTTCTTTTGAGTAAAATTGGTTTGTCGTAGCGCCAATTAAAATGTATGTTCAATATCTTTAAGGCACCGCACAAAGACGAGACCTAGATAATAGGAAACACGCCATTAAAAAAAAATACTAGCAATGCTATTGACATTACTTATATTCCCTTTAAGCACTGTAAGGTAAAAATGCTTGTGTTAGGAGCGGTTCATGACAGTTGTCGAATGGCGGATTACAACCCACAACCTTTTGATTTCGCGGTCCGCACCCTACCATTAGGTTATTGTCGCTCACTACACTGTATTCTATCTCATTCTCTCGTAGATTAAATCATATCGATGTATATGAATATTTCTCAAACAGACCCCTGAATCCAAAAGATGTTGTTCCATACCCCCAATGTTTTTGAAAGACCTATCCAACGATACCCCACATATCGGATTAGAAATTGCCCCAATTGCGCTACACACGTGGTAGCGGCAGCTATGATCTAGGGAGCAAGGAAGGTCTTGTGCCCCTGCCACCCTGCCGCAGGGCCGACCCTAAGACGGATATTGGCCCTGCTTACATACACGAATCACAATTAAGTAGGCAATTAAGGGTCATCCACACTCCTACACCCTAGATTGCCCCTGCGGTAGGCAAGTGAGTAGCAGGCGCAGCGCAAACCGGTTTGTACCCAGACGGAGCGCCTGTGAATCTATCGGTGAACCCGTCGGTGAGAGCTCATGCACACATCGCTGCGCTATGTATACCCATCCATAACGCAGCGATGTATGCGTGTACTATTTTACTTAGTTTTATTAACTGTTTGGACTTAATAGTGCATTTTATGCGTTTTTAACAATGGCGCAGCACTGCATATTCAAGCAGGGTGCAGTTTTTTTCATGTTGTATAAAGTACCCAATTCTAATTATTTGAAGTTATATCAACATTATAAGGTGAATGATCTTTACCTATTTTGACGTGACAACGTCTTATAAATTGGTTTGCCGGGTGACACTTCAAGAAACTGCGTTACGCTCCGCTCACGTTATGCGCTCACAATGAGAGCGAGTGAGAGGCACGCGTCCCTTCCACTCGGGCATGGTTAGCCCGCCTAAGAGCGAGAGAGACAGACATAATAAAATTATTTTACCACTCAAAGTCGTTGTCACGTAAAACTTTCGCCCGTATACCGACTTTACAGGCAACCAATTTTTTTTATTTATAAACTATATAGATGCAGTGTAAATAATAATTATTTTTGAGATGTGCTATTTAAAATACGTCTGTAAGTATTTTTTATTGTATATATACTCAAAGTTGGCTGGCGTAGAGGGGTGGTGCAATCAACACTTAACAAATTTAGATTTATTAACTTTTTGTGCTTATGATTGCATTTTAAGCATTTTTAACGATGGTGCAATTATATTCAAGCAATGTGCAGTTTTTAATATTGCAAAAAGCACCCAATTCTAATTATTTGAACTAATATCGATGATATAAGGTGATCTTTAACTAGTTTTTATTTCTAAACTACATGGGTGCATTTTAAATAATTAATATTTTTGAGATGTGCTATTTGAAATACGTCTGTCAGTATTATTTTTTTATATACATACTCAAAATTCATAGGCTGGCGTAGGGGGGGGGGTTAAGGGCTGCACAATGTGACGCATCAACATAATATTGTGAAGCAGTGTACTATGAAACATAATTATACATTGTAACTTCAGGCTCAGAAAGGCTAGAACCCAGAGCCGTAAAGCCAGTTATATTTTTTTCATTGATTAGCTAATGAGGGCATCCACGACTTTTTCTGCCCTTAAAAGTGAGGTTATGAGGTATAATATTTGACAGATTTCATAGCGGGGAACTTAATTTGTTCGGAAAATGTAAAGGTTAATGTTTCTTTCCGTCCTATTAACTATATTTTATATTAATAAGATTAAAAATAAATAAACCAAACCACAAATATTCATAAAAGCAGAAAAATTAGAAATAAGCTTAAAAATGTGCAAAAAATTAAAGAGCAAACGAGGCATGAGGCATTCTTTTGTGTATCAATATAATTTTCTAGAAACTGATAAACTTTTATTTAAAACTAACTTCTCAATTAAATGACATTGTGTAACAAAAAACGTTACCTCAGTGTCAACTAGCGACATCTGGTGAGCAGAAAATTATTAGCGCTCATTAGCTTGCTGTATTGGACCATATTGGACAGTTACCACAGAGTACCTGTACCTTTGAATAAACCGAAACTGACAGTTACACAATTACTCTCTACCGTGAGAAGAACGCCAACTTCATACTAAAGAAAGGAAACACGTGTTTATGAGTGTACACGAAAAGCGCCACAGTGGACGCCCATATAAAACTTTTTTAGCGGGAATTTCAAACCTCGTATTCTGTAACTTTTAAACTTTTTGTTTATTTAAGCCAAATTTGAGTAATTTTTGCTCGAGCCTCACAAACCTATTGGGATTATTCCCACACATTTGAGAGGTTGCACCAAAATTACTCGAATTTACTTTAGAGGAATATGTAGGACACAATGAAACTAAAAATAAGTATAGTTATGTAATTTTATTTTTTGGAAGATATTGTGTAATACTATATATTATTGATGTTTTTTATTGCTTTTGCAGATATTTCCCTGCAGAAAGTGATTAGATGATTTTGTGCTTTTTGTTTGCACAACGCTTAATTTACTTTCGATTCTGATGATCACACATCGTGCATAAAAAAATTAAATAATAAATAAATTTATAGTCAATATCTCATACACAGTCAACATCTCAAAAAAATCTTTACACACACAATCGTTAAGAAATGCCTACAAACGTAAATGAAGTATTCTGAACCGATAATAACTGAATTTAAGGAAAAAGCAATAACAAATATCAAAATCTAAACCTATATAAAATAAATTTTAATCAATTTCAGAAAATATTTTCAATATGAAAGACGTTGACAAATAAATGTCATTTTTTTCTTCTTTTGACGTGACAACGTCTTATAAATTGGTTTGCCGGGTGACACTTCAAGAAACTGCGTTACGCTCCGCTCACGTTATGCGCTCACAATGAGAGCGAGTGAGAGGCACGCGTCCTTCCACTGGCATGGTTAGCCCGCCTAAGAGCGAGAGAGACAGACATAATAAAATTATTTTACCACTCAAAGTCGTTGTCACGTAAAACTTTCGCCCGTATACCGACTTTACAGGCAACCAATTTTTTTTTAATTCATAGCTTCTCTTGATAGAATTCTGCTTATATTCAATAATTTAATTTTAATCAATTAATAGGGCAATTAATTGTGCAAATCTCAAAGTTATATGTATATAATTACTGTAAGGTGCAAACAAAAAAAAAATATAGCACAGAATTAAAATTTTCAGTTTCTTCCGATATAATAATTATGTATATTTGTATCTAATTTTTAAAATGGCAATCTGAAGCAACGCCAAGGAAAGAAACAGCGATATTTTTTTCTCGCTTTATTTTTACAAGCCCAACACAATATTGACAAAATCATGATTGTGTGCAGATTTCTCAGCACAGAACACAATTACTCTCTACCATCGATATATATGTACTACGTACTAGATTTGGCATTCCGAACATTCACTATGTTCAAATAAACTGTACTGCAATCCGTACAAATTTAGTGTCACTTGTGTGGCTTCAATATTCATAGAGTGTGGAGCTGCGCTAATAATACGAGATTTCAAATTAAAGTTTAAACCTGAACGTAATTAATAATTCAGTAGTCAAATAAGTAAAATTATTTGTTGTTCAAGTGAATAAATAGGTAATAATATTACAATAGAAAAAATAAATTTCTTCATTTATATGCCACGCTATCTACAATCATAGACTAAAATCTACTATCTCCCGCGCATGCGCGAAAACAGAGTAGTGCACATTTTTTGTTTGGAATGGCTTCTCTAGTACGTAGTACATAGAACTCAATGCTCTCTACCAAGAGTTTCTCAGCTTTCACAAAGTTGCATCATTCTGTATTTATTTATCTATGTTATTGATGAAAAAGAGAATTCAAATTGATTCAAATTCAATTATATTAAAGCTATGGCCTTTAGTGAAGTTTGTAGAATTTGTTTATGTAGTAATATACGCATGTATGTACTAAAGAAGACTGGTCTCCAAAATTTGTACAAAACATTGACGAACAGTTTTGTAAGCTTGTTAATTTGTTAATATCTTAAGGCTAGGCTAAGGTGTAGTGTTAAATATAGTGACAATTACAACCAGAACCTGAAAAACAACAATTAGTCCTGAAAAACAAACAACGCGTTTACCTCCGCGGGCTGGAAACTTACTGAATTTGTGCCATAAAAATACCTTGTGCCTCCTTCCACGCGATCCGCATCGCTGCATAGATTTTTTGGCGGTGTCTGTGCTAGTACATATTAAGTATTATTGTGATTTTCCGTCAAGAAATAAACATCCACCCTGGTTTGGACTTTCACCCACTTAAAGCTGTTCTGGCGGACAATTAAAGTGGGAGATTAGAGTGCATTTGTGCTTACAGACACAGAAATTACCTCACTCTCATATTTCTCATATTACAATCTAACTGAGAAATCAGAGAAGCGAATAATGTATATGTGTGCTTGCTTACACACACATGCAATATAATCCTGTCCTGCGCTGGTGAATAGTCTCCATTGTAACCGAAATTCTGTCTGTAGGACATTATTATCATTATTTTATATGTGGTAGAGCCATGCTGCAGTTTTATGGTTGTATCACAGGTGGGTCAGCTCTACTCGGGTGGTACCATATTCATTCAGAATACCAGTGTAAAATAGCAGCTTAATGTTGCTCTGTTTTGTATGGCGAGTGTAGAGAACTTTTTACTAAGACGAGGTATTTCATCTTGGTCCTCAGGTGTGACAGCACATCTGCATTTTGATTCTTAATTGGGGAGCATTTGTAGATGTCTATGGGCATTTACTTACCATCAGATGGACTGTGTGCTCGGTTGTCACCCTTAGGCCTGTAGTTGAAACAACTGATATAAGCCTGTGTCCTGGTTTCAAATCTGTAGTTGTTCTTTTTTATTTGTTTATTCAATCTGTTCTTAAATATGTTTATGGTTTGTTTTGTCCATTCTTCTACCACTCTATAGGTAAAATAGGTGAGTTATTAGGTGACACGGCTTTAGGCAATTTGAAGTGATGCCCGTAAGATTTGAGTACTGGAATAATAGTTTGTCGAAATTTTCTAGATCATAGTGCTTATATATTACTTTATATGTTTCAATCAAGTCTCATTCTCTATGTATATAGTTATAAGTTTAAGTGTTTTTAGACTTTCCTCATATAGTATGTTTTCAATTATCTAGAAACTTGAATATCTGTGTTGAAGCTTCTCCAGCAACTCAATATAATTTGGAATGCATATTCCAAAATAGGTTGAAAATATGTTTTATATATTTTAGTATCATTTCTGGTATTATTATTATTATTATTATTTGCCATAGTTGCCACGCTAGGCAACCTGGTCGGCAACTGCTGCCCATATCCTTATGAGATAAAATAATCTAATTATTAGATGTCCAAATTCCTCTGGAACTTACTTCATACTGCAGTTGATATAAAATCAAAAAGGTTAAAACTGCTAGGGATGTATAATGTTATTAACTTCCATTTTAAACTAACCGACAGTGGCCTAATAAACAACCGACACTCTTAAGTGCTGACTGCTAACTCAAGAAAGTAGTAAGTTCAAATCTATCATTTGACTTTTGTTGTAAATTACTCTTAGCGCAAGCATTTTCAGTTTACTTGGAGCAAATAAGAGAAGTATTTGCAATGTTAATAGTGATGCTAGTAGTTTCATGTTAAAATTTGAAAGTAGGGTTAGAAAGATTGAATTTTGAAAGCCCAAACTTAAAAATACCTCTGTGAGGGTCCCAAGAGTCTGAATTGAAGTCTGTTCTGCTTTTATAATTTAAAAATAAAAAATTTGTACATCCGACTTCAATATAAATTATTAAGAATAACTGAAAACTATTGGTCAGACCTTGATCAAATTTATATGGGACCACATGAGAAGCACCAACTTTCAAATAAAAAAGAATCACTGAAATCGGTTCTCCCAGAAAAAAGTTATGAGGTAATATAAAAAAAAAAGAAAAAAGAAAAAAAAAACATACAATCAAAATCAGCACCGTCTCCTTTTTGAAGGCGGTAGAAAATTATATCTGTTAACGTCATGGAGACTCCTACGTACTTGACACACAATATTTTAAATTAATTAGAGAATTGTGTCCTTATAGCTTGCACAACTAACAATAGATGGGGAAACATAATTCTCTAGTGGTAGCATCATAGTGGTAAGCAAATTGTAGAGTGGCCCCCCACTAGATAGTGGCAACTGGTAAGACAGGAAGCCGACGGATGTAAGTGGCTTAGGACTGTGTTGTTGCAGTGATGATGATTCACTAGGTGTTAAGACTTTTTCTGCCTAGGACTCTGTCTGGGTAGTTATCATCCTCTTAACTATTTCTGCCACCAAGCAGCAGTATGTGTCTCAAGTGTGAAGGACATTGAGAGCCAGTATAATAACAGGCTGTGAAGCATTACATCTTAGTCCTTTGTTGCAACTTACTATCAGGTGTAGGTTGTAAGTTTGTTTGTCACTTCAATAGTATAAAAACTTATGTTGAAAAGAATTGTGGTAGTTTTCCATATTTATGACGAACTTTCATATTTTCAGATGGATGACAATGAGGGGCCCATAATTGTCTGTTACACTTGTCATGCAAGACTCATTCGTTGCAGAAGATTACAACAACAGGCTATTGAGTCGAATGCAGTTGTGGAGCAGTTGCTTGCAGGAGGGTCCATGGTAATTATTCATTCCATCCATTACAACCTATAAAAGTCCACTGCTGAACATAGGCCTCCCTCATAGATTGCTTCATAGGAGAGATTTTGCCAAATTTGATTGGCAAAATCCCTCCTATGAGTTTTCAGGTAGATGCTGCTGTTTTTGTTTCCCTCTGTCGCCTCTTACGACATCCGTCTCGTAGGTAGGTATATAAGGGATATTCTTGCACTGCTACTAACTGATCAACGGTACTATACTTCTTATTTAATAAAAGTTCACTGCTTGATGGGTCATTCCCATTATAATAAAGTCATTGCTTCCTGTCTCGTGCCTTCTTTGCTGCTTCCGATTGCCATATGGGTGAATGTTTTTTCTACTGCAAAGTTAACTTTATCCTTTAATCCAACTTACTTTTTTGTTAGAGCAATATTCTATACTTTATGAATTTCAGTAAGTTAAGTACTTATTTTCTATGGGTAATAGTACTCAATTAACAAAGATAGATCTTTGTCAAATTAACAGCATAATTTGTAAATCTGAAAAATTATTGAGTCTCGATTCTCGGGATGGATGAACTATCTACATTCTTATTTAAGTTTATTCAGAACCCTCACTTTTGTCCGGATTTTATTATTATTTGAAGTTGTTGTCAGCAAGATGCTGCTGCCCATCTCCTGTTTCAGTTTCCCTCTGTCCCTTTTTACGTCATCTGCGGGATTGTATGGTGTAGTATGAATTTTCCTACGTCACCACTACACTCGCTTTTTTCTTATTTAAAAAAAAAACTTGGTTTCAGTCAACACTAAAACCGCATGAGGCTAGAGATGAGATTCAATTCACAACAATTTATCATATAGATATCAGGCCAGTTGAGTGTGATATAGAAAATGATTTTAAGGATGAAATTTTTAGCCTTGAATCTGTTAAAGTTGAGGAAGAGAATTTCGAAAATGAGGATTCCAAATTTGAAGAAATTGGGAATCATGAAACAGGTAAGGTTAAACACATTTTGTGATATTATTAAAATAAAGTAGGTACATTTACTTAATGGCAAGTGGTAAGTGTAGCACAAATATACATCATTATCATGGACGCAAAATAAAGAGGGCTTCATATGCAGTGTACTGATTTTCTGATTTGCCTTTGCCTAAATTCAAAGTGCATGTAAAAAGCACTCTTATATACAAGTAGTTACGGAAATCCTCGAGAATGCGCGAGAATTCCCCGGATAACGCGCGACTTCCTTTTTTGGCTTATATCTAGTTTGCAGTTTGCACGTTACACAATTGACATAAAACTCATTTTGCTATGTACAATTTCATTACAAAAATTAGCTTCCATTCCATTCCGCGGCAATATAAATTGAGCCTTACGGTTACTTAATTTAAGATTGGAAAAAACTCTAAATCTGACGTATAATTTATGTTATAACTGAGAGGTAGATCATGGATATGGTGTGATAAAATTAATGTAATGTTATAGTCTTTGCGTTATAGCATGGTGCGAGTGACAGCTCACGCCTATGAAGTTTTGTATTTTTTTAGATAAACTGTCATACAGATATTGTTGTACTTCATGGATGGGTACCGCCCACTTACGACAGTGATGTGCCACGCTAAACTATGGCATGCCATAACGAACAACCTATCAAAAATCGGTTTTGAAATAAATCGAATATATAAAAATCACGTAAATATGTATTGGAATTGGAACTAATCGTTCAACAAATTCTGATTTACGGAAACAAAACTCACATAAACGAATATGCAGTGTTTTTGATGCATGGACGATAAATTATTCGTTGGTCAGCTCAGACAAAAAAAAAATATTAAGGTTCGGCCAAACTGAGGCGAATCCCGCGCAGTGCCACATATTACTAAATAGTTTACTTAAACGGGACGCGGGACGCGATTCGCTCGCGCCGATTGCTATGCTAACTTGTATGGAGGTGTTCACATTGGTGCGAATAGTCGCCCGTGCTGCAGCGAAATATACGCGGCATAGTGCCTGATTTTTCGAAATGCCTTTGAACCTTAAATTATTTTTACAAAAAGTAAAAGAAAACAAGATTCTATACGACTTCAGCCACGATGACTATAAAAATAATAGGAAAAAAGATAAGTTTTATCAAGAATCGAACAAAATATGTTTCCGTATATTTTAGGAAGTCTTAATATACGGAAACATATTTTGTTCGATTCTTGATATAACTTCGTTATAGCATTCTTCCGGCATATACGAAAATATATATAAAATCTTATTTTTTATCTTTTCGTAATGTGGGTATCAAAGTATGAAACTCTCCAAATTCTATGCGTTGAGTAATCAGCTCATGAACCCATTTTCTTCCTCACATCTTGAGATTCTTCTTGACATGCTAAGAAAAACAAAACCTCAGCTTCAATATCAAAAGACATGTTTTCCTATTGAGAAACCAAAACTAATGACGTGCGGGATTCGCCTCAGTTTGGGAGGCTAAGCGAGCGAGCGAATCGCGCAGATTCGCGTCCCGCGTCCCGCGTCCCGCACGGAATTTACGAATTACGCATTGTGTCAAAAAGACTTTATCATAACTCATGGCGGCCAAAATGGCTACAAAAAGCTATTTTTTATTTTTATTTCATTAGATTTATAAACCAAATTCTCGATTATTTTTACCTTCCGTCCCGATATTTGGCCCATTTGACCTGGCAAAACTAATACACATATAGCAAAAGGCGCTAGCACTCGTACCTTGAAAAGCTGCCGGTGCAGTCTACGTCGTACTAAAAATTACAAATGCTGGTAGCCATTTTATTTGTTTAAATGTCAATATGAATGTTGCAAGCAACATGAAATAGAAGATGATTTATATTTTCAAATTAATACATAGTTTATTCTATACATTGAAGTGTCTGTTTGTAATATTAAAATAACAGCCTTTTACTAAATACATATGAAATTATATACGGTATTTATAACAAAAAGACAAAAACAATTTTAAAATGTTTGCCTTACTGTCTGTTTGTTCCGGCTTATAGCTGGCACTGACAGATAGCTGATATTATAAGGAGTAACACAGGCTAATTTTATTTAAAAAAAAAATAGGAATTTCCGCACAAAAAAATTAAAACCCAAGAAATCCAATCGGAAAAAATACCAAGCGGGCGAAGTCCGGGAACAGCTATTATGTAACTATTATGTCATAATTTGTATTGAACTTCAACTTAATTTTACATGCATTAGAAATATATGTTTTGGTTTTAATTTTTATATCGATAGCTAATCGATAATTTTTGCTTTGCTTTGTGTATCGTTAATCGCCTTTTTTAAATCGATTTAACAATGTTCCATCTCTAGACACGCCAAAAGTGTAAGCTGTCACCCGCACCATGCTATAACGCAAAGACTATAGTTAATAATTTCAGTAAATTAGTAAGGTAGTAGTAGTAGTACAGTTTTTTCATTATTATGTTTTCAAAATTGTTACAATGAAGTGCGGCCAACGAAAGAACGATCCTGACGTCTGTCATAAAAAAGTAACATAAGTTTCATTACCTACTTGTTTGTCTCAATTCTAATTTCTAAATGTAACTAAAGTAATAAAGAAAATGAAAATGCGGTAATAATATTCAGAAATATTTACTAAAAAATATAACAATATCTTGAAAAACAGTGGCAAACAAAAATTCGATTCAAGGTGCTGTCTTCGTCATCACCTTCGCCTCCATGTATAAGCGGAGAAGTGTTGTGGCGGGCTGCGTAACCTTTTATTTGAGCCCAGATTAGCTCAATCGCATTGTACTGGCAATGATAGGGAGAGATTCTGAGAACGCGATGACCGTATTCCAGAGCCAGTTCATCTATTTCATAACGCACTTTTGCCGGCTTGTTGCCTTTAACTAATTTGATTAGTTCTGCTTTTAGCATTTGCATATTTGTGTCAATGGCGTTTGTTTGTAGCCAAACCACCAATTCTTCTTTTCTATTGACTTGAGTATGTGCTTTCTTTATTTGCACCGAATGATAAGGGGCATTATCCATATATATTACAGAAGGCTCTGGTCGGCCAGGCAATAGCACATTCTGGAACCACTCTTTAAATGTGGCGGCATTCATTTCTTCGTAGTAGTCAGTAGTGGTTTTTTATTCAAATGCCAGTACGCCGTTATTATACGAAACCGTATTTTACAAAACCGGCGTGGCATACTCGTACAGGAGTTCCAGCAGTAAGCACCTAAGTACACCATCAAGTCTCTCCATCAAGCCTGGAGGTTAGGTATCATAATAACTAAGAAAACGAGTCCAAACTCGGCACACCAAGTTCTACTCGTCCAGGAATTCCAGCAGTAGTCACCGAAGTACACCATCAAGTCTCTCCATCAAGCCTGGACGTTAGGTCTCATAATAACTAACAAAACGAGCCCAAACTCGGCACACCTAGTTCTACTCGTCCAGGAATTCCAGCAGTAGTCACCGAAGTACACCATCAGGTCACTCTATCAAGTCCGGAGGTAAGCTCTCATCATGACTAACAAAACGAGCCCAAACTCGGCACACCAAGTTCTACTCGTCCAGGAATTCCAGCAGTAGTCACCAAAGTACACCATCAGGTCTCTCCATCAAGCCTGGAGGTTAGGTCTCATAATAACTAACAAAACGAGCCCAAACTCGGCACACCTAGTTCTACTCGTCCAGGAGTTTCAGTAGTAGTCACCAAAGTACACCATTAGGTCACTCTATCAAGTCCGGAGGTAAGCTCTCATCATGAATAACAAAACGAGCCCAAACTCAGCACACCTAGTTCTACTCGTCCAGGAATTCCAGCAGTAGTCACCAGTACACCATCAGGTCACTCTATCAAGTCCGGAGTAAGCTCTCATCATGACTAACAAAACGAGCCCAAACTCAGCACACCTAGTTCTACTCGTCCAGAATTCCAGCAGTAGTCACCGAAGTACACCATCAGGTCACTCTATCAAGTCCGGAGGTAAGCCCTCATCATGACTAACAAAACGAGCACAAACTCGGCACACCTAGTACTACTCGTCGAGGAGTTCCAGTAGCTGTCACCGAAGTATACTTTCAAGTCACTTCACCAAGTCCGAAGCTAAAGTCTTATCATAACTAACAAAACCAGCCCAAAGTCCACAGCCACCATCTCACTGCTAGTAGTGGGCTTCTAGTGCCTAGCAGTCTCTGGAGCAGCTATTCGTATTTCGTATGTAATAGGTCACACACACAAGTGTACGCACGGTTAGCTGCGGGTGTGGGAATCGTAATCAAGTAAAAACATTTTGATAATTTAAAAGATTGATTTTTTTTCTCATTTCTTATACCTACCAAAATATACTTAGATACGAAATACGAATAGCTGCTCCAGAGACTGCTAGGCACTAGAAGCCCTCTACTAGCAGTGAGATTTTGGCTCGAGACTTTAGCTCCGGACTTGGTGAAGTGACTTGAAGGTATACTTCGGTGACAGCTACTGGAACTGCTCGACGAGTAGTAAAAACAGGTGTGCCGAGTTTGGGCTCGTTTTGTTAGTTATTATGAGACCTAACCTCCAGGCTTGATGGAGACACTTGATGGTGTACTTCGGTGACAACTGCTGGAATTCCTGGACGAGTAGAACTAGGTGCTGAGTTTGGGCTCGTTTTGTTAGTTATTATGAGACCCAACCTCCAGGCTTGATGGAGAGACTTGATGGTGTACTTCGGTGACAACTGCTGGAATTCCTGGACGAGTAGAACTAGTGTGCTGAGTTTGGGCTCGTTTTGTTAGTTATTATGAGACCCAACCTCCAGGCTTGATGGAGACGATGGTGTACTTCGGTGACAACTGCTGGAATTCCTGGACGAGTAGAACTAGGTGCTGAGTTTGGGCTCGTTTTGTTAGTTATTATGAGACCCAACGTCCGGGCTTGATGGAAAGAGCTGATGGTGTACTGGTGACTACTACTGAACTCCTGGACGAGTAGAACTAGGTGCTGAGTTTGGGCTCGTTTTGTTAGTTATGGTGAGACCTAACGTCCGGGCTTGATGGAAAGAGCTGATGGTGTACTTTGGTGACTACTACTGAACTCCTGGACGAGTAGAACTAGGTGCTGAGTTTGGGCTCGTTTTGTTAGTTATTATGAGACCCAACGTCCGGGCTTGATGGAAAGAGCTGATGGTGTACTTTGGTGACTACTACTGAACTCCTGGACGAGTAGAACTAGGTGCTGAGTTTGGGCTCGTTTTGTTAGTTATGGTGAGACCTAACGTCCGGGCTTGATGGAAAGAGCTGATGGTGTACTTTGGTGACTACTACTGGAACTCCTGGACGAGTAGAACTAGTGTGCTGAGTTTGGGCTCGTTTTGTTAGTTATTATGAGACCCAACCTCCAGGCTTGATGGAGACGATGGTGTACTTCGGTGACAACTGCTGGAATTCTGGACGAGTAGAACTAGGTGCTGAGTTTGGGCTCGTTTTGTTAGTTATTATGAGACCCAACCTCCAGGCTTGATGGAGAGACTTGATGGTGTACTTCGGTGACAACTGCTGGAATTCTGGACGAGTAGAACTAGGTGCTGAGTTTGGGCTCGTTTTGTTAGTTATGGTGAGACCTAACGTCCGGGCTTGATGGAAAGAGCTGATGGTGTACTGGTGACTACTACTGAACTCCTGGACGAGTAGAACTAGGTGTCCTGAGTTTGGGCTCGTTTTGTTAGTTATTATGAGACCTAACCTCCAGGCTTGATGGAGAGACTTGATGGTGTACTTCGGTGACAACTGCTGGAATTCCTGGACGAGTAGAACTAGGTGTCCCGAGTTTGGGCTCGTTTTGTTAGTTATGGTGAGACCTAACGTCCGGGCTTGATGGAAAGAGCTGATGGTGTACTTTGGTGACTACTACTGGAACTCCTGGACGAGTAGAACTAGGTGTGCCGAGTTTGGGCTCGTTTTGTTAGTTATGATTAGACCTTACCCCCGGAATTGATTTCGATCATGTAGTTGGAGATGTACTGTACATACAAAATTTTGTTCTTTAATTACACATGAACAACCATTAGAACAAAAATGATTATTTGAAGGCCATAAAATTATCTTGTTTCATGCAGAAACTCAATTCGCCAATGATGACCCAAGATGTTATAAAATAAAACAGGATGACCACACTCTCACAGCATACCAGCGTAAAATAGCAGCCGGATGCTGCTGTCTCGTATTGTGAGTGTAGAGAACCGGATACCCTTTTTCTATTGAAGCAATATGAGTTAGTGCTGTAGGTTAGGATATGATGGAACTGGCATACAGTAAGCGGTAAAAGTCCCTTAAATATTTATAGAATAAAAAAACACCTTAGTCCTCATAGGTGACAACGCATCTACATTTTAATTCTTAATGGGATGTAGATATCTTTTATCTCTTACCATCAGGTGGACTGTGTGCCCGTTTGTCATCCATAGTCTATAAAATACTATATTTTTTACACCATCAGTATAACGAAATCAAATGTCGAACATTAAAACTGACCTAACCATGATTCCCAGCATATTTTATTTTCCACAGTAGCACTGACGGTCAAAACGCACTTCTGGTTGGGTTGGAATCCCAACCAGAGACAATGTTAGTGTAAAAAAGAATGCTGAATTTGACGGCCAGGTGGCGTTGAAATTGTAATTCAACAATTTTATGGGTGCCAGCGGAAATCGAACACGGGTACAGTACGCGAGCAGTATTGTGATTTTTTACGGCAAACGCCTAGCCCCAGAGCTGCCAGGGCTTTTAAACGAGGTAGTAATACGTTTGGTGGTTATATGGTTATTTGTCGGAAGCCATAAGATTTTTCTGGCAAACCTATAGTCACCTATTACGAAACCCACTGGACAAAATATGATGATGAATTCTCTTACGCCGCACTTCACGGCAACTTTGACTATATTATACAGGGTATTTTTGAAACGCTCCCGAAAACGAAGACAGACGACAGTACTAACTATATCTATGATGATGGGTGAAATATAAAAAAAATATCTTTTCACAACGTTTTATTAGTTTTATTCACGCTCCATCGTGTTAGTATATTTAAATAAAACGTTAATTTCAGTAAAAAAAATCATGAAAATACATACCGGAGAAAAACCATTTTCGTGTAATATCTGTGAATATAAATGTAACAAAAGCTAGATTGAAAGAGCACATAAATATACACACCGGAGAAAACCTTATTCGTGTAATATCTGTGAATATAAATGTATAACAAAAGGTATTTTACAAACACATGAAAATACATACTGAGAAAACCTTTTTCGTGTAATATCTGTGAATATAAATGTATTTCAAAGGTAATTTGCAAAACATATGAAAATACATACTGGAGAAAAACCTTTTTCGTAATATCTGTGAATATAAATGTGTTACAAAAGGTTATTTGCAATCACATATGAATAAACATACCGGAAAAACCTTTTTCGTGTAATATTGTGAATATAAATGTGTTACAAAAGGTTATTTGCAATCACATATGAATAAACATACCGGAGAAAACCTTATTCATGTAATATCTGTGAATATAAATGTATTTCAAAAGGTAATTTGCAAAACATATGAAAAAACATACCGGAAAAACCTTTTTCGTGTAATATTGTGAATATAAATGTATAACAAAAGGTATTTTACAAACACATATGAAAATACATACCGGAGAAAACCTTATTCATGTAATATCTGTGAATATAAATGTATTACAAAAGGTAATTTGCAAAAACATATGAAAAAACATACTGAGAAAACCTTTTTCGTAATATCTGTGAATATAAATGTATTACAAAAGGTAATTTGAAAAACATATGAAAACATACTGAGAAAACCTTTTTCGTAATATCTGTGAATATAAATGTATTACAAAAGGTTATTTGCAATCACATATGAATAAACATACCGGAGAAAAACCATTTTCGTGTAATATCTGTCATATAAATGCTCATATAAAAGCAGTTTGCAAAAACATATGAAAAAACATACCGGAGAAAACCTTATTCGTGTAATATCTGTCATTATAAATGCTCATATAAAAGCAGTTTGCAAAAACATATGAAAATACATACAGGAGAAAAACCTTTTCGTGTAATATCTGTGAATATAAATGTGTTACAAAAGGTTATTACAAAAGGTAATTTGAAAAACATATGAAAATACATACTGAGAAAACCTTTTTCGTAATATCTGTGAATATAAATGTATTTCAAAGGTAATTTGCAAAACATATGAAAACATACTGAGAAAACCTTTTCGTGTAATATCTGTGAATATAAATGTATAACAAAAGGTATTTTACAAACACATGAAAATACATACCGGAGAAAACCTTATTCGTGTAATATCTGTGAATATAAATGTATAACAAAAGGTATTTTACAAACACATATGAAAATACATACTGAGAAAACCTTTTTCGTAATATCTGTGAATATAAATGTGTTACAAAAGGTTATTTGCAATCACATATGAATAAACATACCGGAAAAACCTTTTCGTGTAATATCTGTGAATATAAATGTATTACAAAAGGTTATTACAAAAGGTAATTTGCAAAACATATGAAAACATACTGAGAAAACCTTTTTCGTAATATCTGTGAATATAAATGTATTTCAAAGGTAATTTGCAAAACATATGAAAATACATACCGGAGAAAACCTTATTCGTGTAATATCTGTGAATATAAATGTATTTCAAAGGTAATTTGCAAAACATATGAAAATATATACCGGAGAAAACCTTATTCATGTAATATCTGTGAATATAAATGTATTTCAAAGGTAATTTGCAAAACATATGAAAATACATACAGGAAAAACCTTTTTCGTAATATCTGTGAATATAAATGTATAACAAAAGGTATTTTACAAACACATGAAAATACATACTGAGAAAACCTTTTTCGTAATATCTGTGAATATAAATGTATTTCAAAGGTAATTTGCAAAACATATGAAAAAACATACCGAGAAAAACCTTTTTCGTAATATCTGTGAATATAAATGTATTACAAAAGGTTATTTGCAATCACATATGAATAAACATACCGGAGAAAAACCATTTTCGTGTAATATCTGTGATTATAAATGCTCATATAAAAGCAGTTTGCAAAAACATATGAAAAAACATACTGAGAAAACCTTTTTCGTAATATCTGTGAATATAAATGTGTTACAAAAGGTTATTACAAAAGGTAATTTGAAAAACATATGAAAATACATACCGGAGAAAAACCATTTTCGTGTAATATCTGTGAATATAAATGTATTACAAAATTTAGTTTGCAAACACATGACAAAACATACCGGAGAAAAACCATTTTCGTGTAATATCTGTGAATATAAATGTATAACAAAAGGTATTTTACAAACACATGAAAATACATACCGGAGAAAACCTTATTCATGTAATATCTGTGAATATAAATGTATTTCAAAGGTAATTTGCAAAACATATGAAAAAACATACCGGAGAAAAACCATTTTCGTGTAATATCTGTCATATAAATGCTCATATAAAAGCAGTTTGCAAAAACATATGAAAACATACTGAGAAAACCTTTTCGTGTAATATCTGTGATTATATATGTACATATAAAAGCATTTTGCAAATACATATGAAAATACATACCGGAGAAAAACCTTATTCGTGTAATATCTGTGAATATAAATGTGTAACAAAAGCTAGATTGAAAGAGCACATAAATATACACACCGGAGAAAAACCTTATTCATGTAATATCTGTGAATATAAATTTATTTTAAAAAGTAGTTTGCAAAGACATATGAAAAGACACACAGGAGAAAAACCTTTTTCGTGTAATATCTGTGAATATAAATGTATAACAAAAGGTATTTTGCAAACACATATGAAAATACATACTGGAGAAAAACCTTTTTCGTGTAATATCTGTGAATATAAATGTATTTCAAAAGGTAATTTGCAGAAACATATGAAAAAACATACTGGAGAAAAACCTTTTTCATGTAATATCTGTGAATATAAATGTATTACAAAAGGTTATTTGCAATCACATATGAATAAACATACCGGAGAAAAACCTTTTTCGTGTAATATCTGTGATTATAAATGCTCATATAAAAGCTGTTTGCGAACACACATGAAAATACATACCGGAGAAAAACCTTTTTCGTGTAATATCTGTGAATATAAATGTATTACAAAATTTAGTTTGCAAACACATATGACAAAACATACCGGAGAAAAACCTTTTCGTGTAATATCTGTGAATATAAATGTATAACAAAAGGTATTTTGCAAACACATATGAAAATACATACTGGAGAAAAACCTTTTTCGTGTAATATCTGTGAATATAAATGTATTTCAAAAGGTAATTTGCAAAAACATATGAAAAAACATACTGGAGAAAACCTTTTCGTGTAATATCTGTGAATATAAATGTATTACAAAAGGTAATTTGAAAAAACATGAAAATACATACAGGAAAAAACCTTTTTCGTGTAATATCTGTGAATATAAATGTGTTACAAAAGGTTATTACAAAAGGTAATTTGCAAAAACATATGAAAAAACATACGGAGAAAAACCTTTTCGTGTAATATCTGTGAATATAAATGTATTTCAAAAGGTAATTTGCAAAAACATATGAAAATACATACTGGAGAAAAACCTTTTTCGTGTAATATCTGTGAATATAAATGTGTTACAAAAGGTTATTTGCAATCACATATGAATAAACATACCGGAAAAACCTTTTCGTGTAATATCTGTCATTATAAATGCTCATATAAAAGCAGTTTGCAAAAACATGAAAAAACATACTGGAAAAACCTTTTCGTGTAATATCTGTGAATATAAATGTATTACAAAAGGTTATTTGCAATCACATATGAATAAACATACCGGAAAAACCTTTTTCGTGTAATATCTGTGATTATAAATGCTCATATAAAAGCTGTTTGCGAACACATGAAAATACATACCGGAAAAACCTTTTTCGTGTAATATCTGTGAATATAAATGTATTACAAAATTTAGTTTGCAAACACATATGACAAAACATACCGGAAAAACCTTTTCGTGTAATATCTGTGAATATAAATGTATAACAAAAGGTATTTTACAAACACATGAAAATACATACTGGAGAAAAACCTTTTCGTGTAATATCTGTGAATATAAATGTATTACAAAAGGTAGTTTGCAATACCATATTAAAAAACACACCGGAGAAAAACCTTTTCGTGTAATATTTGTGAATATAAATGTAATAAAAAAGGTAATTTGAAAAACATATGAAAATACATACAGGAAAAACCTTTTCGTGTAATATCTGTGAATATAAATGTGTTACAAAAGGTTATTACAAAAGGTAATTTGCAAAAACATATGAAAAAACATACCGAGAGAAAAACCTTTTCGTGTAATATCTGTGAATATAAATGTATTACAAAAGGTAATTTGAAAAACATATGAAAATACATACAGGAAAAACCTTTTCGTGTAATATCTGTGAATATAAATGTGTTACAAAAGGTTATTTGCAATCACATATGAATAAACATAGCGGAGAAAAACCTTTTTCGTGTTATATCTGTCATTATAAATGCTCATATAAAAGCAGTTTGCAAACACATATGAAAATACATACCGGAGAAAAACCTTTTTCGTGTAATATCTGTGATTATAAATGCTCACATAAAGGCAATTTGCAAACACATATGAAAATATATACCGGAGAAAAACCTTTTTCGTGTAATATCTGTGAATATAAATGTATAACAAAAGGTATTTTACAAACACATATGAAAATACATACCGGAGAAAAACCTTTTTCATGTAATATCTGTGAATATAAATCTCTTAGAAAAAATAATTTGCAAAGACATATGAAAATACACACTGGAGCAAAACCTTTTTCGTAAGCTATCTGGTAAAATATGTACATATTATGTAAACATGTTTTTTATAAATATAAAAGTGTACCAGATAAAAATCTATTTTCTTTATGAGTTTTTATAAAATTATAGAATGAGTCGAAAACCTTTCCATGCATAATGTGCCTGCCTTTATGCTAATTGAAACTGCATTTATTCTGAAGAAGCTAATTGAAAACCAAAACAAGTGGTAAAATTTAAAAAAATCACAAGGAAATGGCAGCCTAGCACTTCATTTTACGCATTTTGACAAATGTAACTTGAAAAACGTAAGAATTTAGTGTAATTTAAGTTGCGTTTCAGGTATTTATTAGTGATTTACGAATATTTTTAGAAAATGATTTTCAATATTTCGACGCAGCTCCGGCAGCTAAAATTGCTTGAGATAACCCCTTGACCCCCCACAATGACAGATTCCTCAAATTCAGGCGACTTGATTCTAAACCCAACCCAAGATTATTTCATCATCATCATCATCATTATTATTACAGCCCTTCACAAGTCCACTGCTAAACATAGAGGCCTCCCAAAGAATGCCACAGCACGGTCCTGAGCCACCTGCATCAACGACTTCCTGCATGTCTTACCAGTGCCTGCAGTCTCGACATAGATAGCGATCGCCATCAACCAATATCGGTTGTTAAGTCATAACGATCCGAATGGCTATCAATTAATATCGGTACCGTAATCAACAATTTTTTGTTATGTTAGCAAATATCTTAGCAACCATTTTGACAGCCCGCTAAGTGTTCGTTACGATCGCAAGTTGTTGAATTGATGTTTTATGATTTATTGAAATCTATATTTAGCATGGAATTTGTCAGTGCTCGAACATTGGCGTGTTATGGTAATACGACGGCAAATCGCACGAAACCGGCGCGAAAGTGAAAATCCCTTGGATTTAGAGGATAGTCAATTTCTATACCTTCACAGAATTACGAAAGATATGTTTACCGAGCTTGTAAGTGAACTTGGACCATCTCTTCAAAAACAACAGCCGTACGGACATTCTGTGGATTCCCAAGTGAGTGTCATCATGTAATTGGTTTGTATTAACTTTTACTTTCATTTCCTTTTAACATAGTCAATGGGTACTATCAGTTGACATGCTGTGGGGTTGCAGCATGAGCCAAAAATCGGTTAGCCGAGTAATACATGCTGTTAATCAAAAAATATTGAGAAAACATATAAAATTCCCTATGACTCATGAAGAGCGGCGAGCAGCTAAAGAAAAAATTAAATATGCCCAACAGCAATTCCCTGATGCAATTGGAGCCACAGACTACATAGCTCCAAAGTTGAGTGTTCAACATGAGGGCCATTCATTAAATATAGAAGCTGTAAGTTTAACTTCAGTAGTTATTTTTTACCTATTTACTTGCTTGAACACATGAACAAAGCATCTTCCCCATATTATTGACAGTAAGAAAAGTGTTATTGAAAACATTTCACTCAGCAGTTTAGGTCAAATATAAATAATACTTATTAGTCTTTAAGGTGAAACATACGGTCTGCTCTCGGCCATATTCCTGCGAGATGGCGCTGAAGTCATCATTTTTTAGTTTATTTGGGTTTTTGTGTAATTGGAACATTATTAAATCGTAGAAGTAGCTACCGCGGTACTCGGACATTATACTTTATTGTACTAGGTCATATAATTGCCTGAAAACCACACAATTCGACACAAAACCCTAAAATAACATCTGTCATTGAATATAGTGTCGTTTACACACACAGACGTAGGTGAATTCCTAGTACCTACGTTTACGAAGATTGAACACTAGATGGCATGAATGAAAAACAATGTTTTTCTTTTTTCTGTATGGGTAGGCAGAACTACAGAACGCCACCTGATACGATATAATATATTATGTACGATTCATCATCTGCCTAGCCTTTCTCTCAACTATATTGGGGTCGGCTCCCAGTCAAACCGGATTCAGCTGAATATCAGTATTTTACGATTATGTTCTAAAAATAAAAGTTATATTTGTAGGTGTAAACTATCTAATTCAATAATAATTTTACATACATAAACACTCACGCCTGTCACCCAGAGGGGTAGGCAGAGACTACGGACTTCCATTTGGCACGATACTGGCACACCTCTCTCGCCTCCTTTACATCCATATATCTACGCATACACGCTCGTCGGATAAGGGTACTCCTAGTCTGGCCCATTTTCAATATATCGCCAATTTGGTCGATAAACCTTCGTCTGGGGCGTCCCTTTCCGACTCTGCCGTTCACTTCTGCAGCATAATTTTTTATTTGGTAGAGAGTAATTGTGTTCTGTGCTCTTGGTAGAGAATAATTGTGTTCTGTGGTCTTTACGCAATGTTGAATAAAACTAAATATCTATTGGTTTTGACAGTCTTTATCAATTTATTCAAGATAATTGTTTTAAAATGTCGATAAACGATAAAAGCTGTTCTTTGTCGCAAATAAACACGATGTCGCGACTTCTTCGACCAGACCGGTTTGACGTCGAGCCTGATACACAGGCAACAGACCTAATATGGAGTCACTGGCGGTATACATTTTCAAATGTTTTAATGCCACGAACAACAAAATCAGATTTCTGATTTAATTAAGTTAAAATTGCTCGTCAACCATCTGTCGCCGACAGTTTATTCACTAACACGTAACTTTTCTTCTTATGTGACTGCCATTCAATTAGATAATTAATAGAATCAGGCGTTACTTTTGAAATCCATTATATTAAACATAACATAAAAAACATAAACACTCAAGCCTGTCACCCAGAGGGTAAGCAGAGACTACGGACTTCCATTTGGCACGATCCTGACACACCTCTCGCCTCCTTTACATCCATATATCTACGCATACACGCTCGTCGGTTAAGGTACTCTAATCTCGCCCATTTTCAATATATCGCCAATTTGGTCGATAAACCTTCGTCTAGGGCGTCCTTTCCCGAATCTTCCGTTCACTTCTGCAACATAAATTTGCTTTGTCACTCTTTCCTCGTTCATTCTTTCTACATGACCAAACCACCGAAGCATTCCTTTCTTGATCCTGGTCAAAACGTCATTTTGCAAACCACACTTTTCTCTTATCACACTATTTCTCACCCTGTCATTTAGATTCAGCCTAGCATACTCCTTAATGACCGCATTTCTACAGCATTTATTCTACTTTCATGCTTCTTCTGCCAGACCCAACTTTCACTATCATACATTAAAGTAGGGACTAACACAGCATTATGAATTGCCAAACGTGCCTTTTTTGACACATTCTGACTCTTCATAATAGCGTGTAGAGCCCCATTCACTCTATTTCCTGCGTTCACTCGTCGTTCTATATCCTTATCATATCTACCTTCCTGCTAAATAAACATCCCAAATATACAAACTCATCCACTTGCTCAATCAACTCCCTTCTATTCTTATTTCACATAACGTTTTAATTTCTTCTCTTTCAAAACCATCAGTTTCGTCTTACTTGCTTTCACTTTCATACCCCTTTCTTTTAATAACCAGTTCATTAAAGTAACCATCATTTGCAACTCGGACGCCGACGATGCAAATATGACTGACATCGGCGTACAAAAGGCATTTGACGGTTAACTCACCCATTCTCAAACCACATTCTTCAACTTTCAAAGTTTGTAAACAACTGTCCATAAATAGGTTAAACAGCCACGGGGAAGCTACACAGCCCTGTCTGACATCTTTTTGGATGCCAAACCAGTCCGAGTAGACCCCGTTGATCCTGACACAAGCACTAGAGTCCCTATAAAGAGACCTTAATGCCTGTATCAAACCAGCGTTCAACCCAAATGAGTTCAGTGTTTGCCATAACACATTCCTGTCCACTCTGTCATAAGCCTTTTCCAAGTCCATGAACGCACAAAACCTTTCTGGTTTTGGCCAAAACCTTCTCCGCAATCATGCGCATGGAAAGACTTGATCCGTACACCCATTCTCTTTCTAAATCCAGCTTGCACATCCCAAATTTTTCCATCAGTTTCTTCCATAACTCTTTCAATTAACACCTTAGCATACGGTTTACCCACAATGCTAAGCAAGCTGATCTACAGTAATTTTACAGTCCTGCTGTGACCTTTTCCTTTATATATTGGCACTATAACGACTTTGCACCAGTCTTCCGGTACCCTTCAGTTTCCAACATAAATTAAACAAGGTGTACAGCAGGCCTGCCACCACTCCCTCTCCAGCCCTTAGAATTTCAGTGATACTCTATCATATCCGGCTGACTTACCTGTTGTCATGGTTTCCATTGCTTTCATTATTTCATCTACACTTATCTCCCTACCTCTCTCCACTTCTTTCGGAATTTCTATTTCACTTAATTCAGACGACTCTTCACTCATAAACACGCTTTCAAAGTATTCCTTCCATCTCTTTAAATTCGAAACTTCATCATTCAGCATATAGCCATTCTTGTCTCGTATAGCATTCATTCTAGGCTGTTTTGAATTTCCTCTAGCAGTTCTTACGAGTTTCCAGAACATTTTAATATTTGCCTGGAAGTTATCAGATATCCTTCTATCATTCTTATCCGTTCTTTCTTGCTTTTTCCTTTCAACAACTTCTTTTACTCTCTTATTTATAAGTCTAAAGTCTGCCTTTTTTCTTTCAATCTCATCATTCATACCGCCAGAATTACCAGCTTTGGTTGCCAGTAAATCTAGCCATGCTCTCTTCTTTGCTTCAACTTCCATCCGTACCTCATCATCCCACCACAACGTATTATTTTTCCTTTCATTCGTTCTCTTACTTACACCACATACTTCGGTGGCTGCATCCACCAAAACTTTTTTAACATTATTCCATACAGTCTTCAGTTCTAAATCATTCATACATATTTCATTCAAACCACTTATATTCTCACTCAGTCTACATTTATTCTTCTCTTTCACACCTTCATCTTGTAACCTCTCTATTCTTATACGCTGTAATAATAATTTTGGGAAATAAATTATATCAACATTAAGAACAATAAAACGCAGTTTTATTTTAATACCTTACACTATTGAAATTATTGATCAAAACAAGTACTTGTAGTAACACGCCTGATACATGCCTATTCAATTCTATTCAAATTTCATTGGTGCCGACAGGATCGAACCCGGGTCGCTCGCGTGTTGTGAAATTTACAGCGAGCGCTATCCACCTGAGCTACCACGGCTCATAGACATGTTTACCAATTTTTAAACATTATACTTACATTTATTTCTGTTCTATTTTTATATAGTTTAATATTTATTATTTTATTGATAAATATTTTATTAATAAATATTTTATTAATAAATAAATAATTATTAATCTAATAATCATAATAAAACAAAATTAATAATAAATACATAACCATTACTTTCATTTGTTATCCAAGGATCAATCAACTAAAAAAATCCAGGACCGTAGCAAACGATACGACGCGACCTTGAGCTTTGGTACTACAATAAAATAAAACAAACTAATAATAACGTGTGTCTGTCTGAAACTGTTTGCAAAATGCGTAATAGGAATTTTTACGTAACCAGCAAACCTATATTTTGCAAATGTTTGTAAAATTAATTTTGTGACTACTTTGGTGGCTTACCGATTTATAATTTTATTTATTGTTGACCAAAATAATATTCAAACAAATTAAAATACGAAACACTGACTTTGTAGTTTTGTACTCAACACCGACACTTATGTATGACGTAGATATTAGTAGTGACGTAGGTAGTATTGTGACTAGATTTGAAATCACGGGCCAACTTACTGTTTCTAATACCACCGAAAATAAAACTGCGTACTTATTTTGAATACGGTGTAAAATTTGGCGCTTAGACTTATTACTTCATATTTAAGTAACCGAACTCAAAAGTCGTGATCAATGGTAAAGGTTCCTCCGGATCGGTAGTATCAATGGGCGTTCCTCAGGGCTCGATTCTTGGCCCATTGCTGTTCTTAATCTATATTAATGACTTACCTTATTTTGTAGGCGACAATCACGATATAGTATTATTTGCTGATGATACTTCTTTAATTTTCAAACTCAAACGGCAGTCAATTAATTATGACGGTGTAAATAATGCTCTATCGAAATTAGTACATTGGTTTAACGTCAACAATTTGCTCTTAAACGGCAATAAGACAAAATGTATTAAATTTACAATACCTAATGTAAAACATTCGAATACCAATGTGCTCTTAAATGGGAGGAGTTGAGTCTTGTGGATACCACTGTTTTCTTGGTATTACTATTGACACTTAACTTCAATGGGGCCCCATATCTAAATTAGCAAGTAGACTTAGTTCTGCAGCATATGCTGTAAGAAAGATTAGAAGTCTCACAGATGTTGAGACAGCTAGATTAGTGTATTTTAGTTACTTTCATAGCGTAATGTCTTATGGAATTTTGCTGTGGGGTAATGCGACTGATATTGAAGCCATATTTATTTTGCAAAAGAGAGCCGTACGAGCGATTTATAACCTAAATTGTAAAGAGTCCCTCAGAGAAAAATTTAAAGAAATAAACATATTAACTTTGGTATCGCAATATATTTATGAAAATGTAATGTATGTACATAAAACATAAATAGCTTTTATAAGAATAAGGATGTTCATACTATAAACACGAGGAACAAACATAAGCTTGTAACGCCAGTTACTAGACTCCACAGAATCAGTAATTCATGTATGGGGCAATGTACTATACGCTTTTACAACAAAATCCCAGAACATGTTCAAAGTTTGTCAGTAAACAAGTTTAAAAGTTTTATTAAAGAAAAACTGTACAAAAAGGTTTTTTAATATCAAGGAATACATGAATGAAAATAAATAACCCCTGGGAATAGGGTGATCGCAACCATGCTGGTTCTATGAAAATTCATTTAAAATTGTATAAACAAAATTATTGTTAAGTGAAATATGTTTAAAAAAATCCCGCTGGGTTTCTTGCTGGTTCTTCCCAGGACAGAGGTATTTTTCGAACCAGTGGTAAATAAAAATGACTTTCAATAAGTATTATTATGTGATCAATGTTGAATAAAACATCATTCATTCAATAATTAATTACTATATCTATAATAAATTACAATATATTCTATTATATTGGAATCAAATACATAAGAGAAATATTGTAAATTGAATCAATGAAAATCATACAAAAATATATAACAAGCAAGAAATTCCGCGCGCAGATCCTATCGCGTGACAATCAAGAATTACTTCAAAATGTATTTTATTACAGTCAAACAAGCGAACGAAGTTTGGCAACGCTTTATCTCTTTCAACGTAGTGCATGTAGGTCAAGGTTAGGAAGAGCGGCATCGTTGCACGAATAATGGTTGCCAAGAAACAGAAATAAAATTGTTTACATTGCCGTCAAAGTTCGTCAGTTTTATGCACATATTTAGTAACTAACTAACGTTAGAATAGATTGCAAAGAGAAAGAGCATAATTTACGCGTATGTTAGAGCGAGAAAGATAGACTAGACCATTCACGTACACGCTATCAGCCTGGTGTCATTCGTGAACAAAATAAATTCCCGCTTATATTTGCAAAATCTCAGGTTTTAAAGTGAAAATTAGTGCTTAATAGACGTAGTTAATTATGACTAGGTGCGTAGTGTCTAAATATAACTCACCTCAGAAAGAAACACCACATTATTATACATTTTACTCGTAGGTACGATTGAAATGTTTAGCTGTCTAAATGCTGTCTTTTAGAGCATGTACAAACAATTTGTACTTCAATGGATAGGAAATATCATCACATTTTTATATTAGTGTTATATTTAGAGATTATGTAAAACATATTCTAAAATATTTAAAAAGTGTGCTCCACAGCTAAGGCTTTACATTTAAGTAACAAAATTAAAACTGCATCTAACAAAATTAAAATGACCTGGAGAATAATAAATAGTGAAACAGGCAAGGTCAAACCGCGCAACTCAGGTTTTCAATTGAATATTAACAATAGTTTAACTCGATCTGACAAGAAGTTGCTGTGGCTTTTGAGAAACATTTTACTGATGTTCCTTTTTGACAACAAAATCATTAAATTCTTCTCCTACTGTCGCCGAATCATTGCTTATACAAAATGTAAAGGCTTGTTCGAATACTTTTAAATTCCATAGAGTATTGCCAAAAGATATCGTTAAATATTTTAAAACTATTGATGTTAAGAAAACGGCAGACTTATGGGGATTTCCGTTAAAGTTATTTTATCTATAATAGATATAATAGCACCTTATGGGGACTACAAGAGCTAAGTGACCTCGAATGATGCACGCACACATTTACACAACCAATGTGAGCGCCATCTAACGACAGTGAGGTTTAACACTAACGGATTAGCGAGGTTACGCCCGAGTGTTATAATAAACAAAACGCAAGTAAGATAAAGGTCTAACAAAGAAATAGATGGGACAACGAAATTATTTTTAATTTTAATTTAATGTTACTTGAAAATTTAAGGATGTGGGTGATTTTGAAATAAAACTGATTCGATGAAACTTAAAACATTTTTATTTATATAATAATAGTAATAAACTTTATTTATATAAAAGTGATTGTAGTACATGGGTAGGACATTACATCGTTTTTATTATCTATAAAATATTATATTCAATCTAGTAGTTACAGAATAACCTGTGTTAAGGAGTAACAGTCTCAATCCCCGTAATAGTAGGTATATAATAAGTACATACTTACAGTTGTAAGTGCTACAATGATAACAAAATAGTTTTCAAATTATTAAATATAAAATTGAAATATATGCTCATGTATGTGTGTCTATGTGTGTTGTATATATTATATTATATATGTGTGTTTGCGTGCGCGTGTGTGTGTTTGTGGGAGAGAGAGTAGGTAAGTCAAGTAAGCTATTAAACAATAAGTTTAGGTATTTTCTGTTTCGTCATAAGATTTGTTTTAAAGGTATGAGTGAACAATCTTCTTGCAGTTATAGAATGATAACCCATATATTGGACATTTTCGCTTATTTTATTGTAAAGAGACCCAGGAAATAAAAGTTGGACATCAAATTGCCTTTCAGGAGTACTAGCCACCTAAAATTCCATTATTCTATTATTATTTTCAAAATCAATTTTAAAACTAAACGTGTTTGTGGCAAGGTGATGTTACATTACAACGTGCGGCTGATGTTATGAATATTACCTGTGTACTATAGGCTTCTTCCAGTACATGCTTATATCAATAATTTCCTCTTTACTTATATCAATAACTTCACAATGATGATTTTCCTGTGGTACTGTTTCCAATCTATGGAAAAATTGAATATTTCAAATTATGTAGATAAATGTCAACTCTAAATATTCTAGTCCTATGGTTCACAAGATAGGTAATAAAAAATTGCATTTCGTTGATTTTTTGTATTTGTCTTTGAAAAATTGTTAAGCTACAAGTAAAATACCTAACATTCATACATAATTATAATTCCTACTTATAAACAAAATCAATAAACCTAAACTCTTACATGTGATAAGTAACATCGCAATTTTCAGATGATTCTGTTATTTCGTCATGCCTATTTGTTAATTTATCAATAAGCCGCGGTCTTTTAACAAAAACATTAGGTATTTTTAGTTTTTTTTTATTGTTATTATAGCTTAGAAAAGTTGTAGGTACTTACACATTGGAAATACTAACTTCCGTGTTGATATTTTCAACTTTCTTTCTCCTGTAAAAAATAATTACATTTCAAACGTTTTTTTAGTTATTATTTATAAAAGTAATTAATAAATTTATCTAAATATGTAATACTTAAAATAAAAAATAAAAAAGAAAATTTGACTTCATATTCCTGGAATCGAACCCGGCCACTCTCGAGTGCAAACTGCAAATATAGGTTTATTGTTATAAAAATAAATATGTTTTTTTTTTTAGTTATTATTTATAAAAGTATTTAATAAATTTTTCTAAATATGTAATACTTTTAAATAAAAAAAGAAAAGAGAAAATTTAACTTCATATTCCTGGAATCGAACCCAGGTACCTACTCTCGAATGCACTACTGTAATACACTACGTTTTCTACATTCATAGGTTTATTGTTATAAAAATAAATATATTTTTTAGTTATTATTTATAAAAATATTTAATAAATTTATCTAAATACATAATACTTTAAATAAAAAATAAAATTTGACTTAAATTCCTGGAATCGAACCCAGGTACTCAGGTATACACTACGTTTCCAAATCATAAGTTTATTGTTATAAAAATAAATATTTAGTAATAATAAAATGTTCTTACCTTTTAATATCGTTCATATGTTGGGCGTTTGAGTTATATGAACGTTTTTAGTCTACGTAACAGGTTTACCTTATTTCCCATATTTACCAATTATAATTATTAACTTAATTTAAATTAATCTAAACTTAAAATATTTTATATTTACTTACGAAAGAAGAATATTTATGAAAAGAAGAATATTTATGAATATGAAACAATGAATTTAAAAAAAAATATACAAAAACATTAAACAATCTTTACGTAAATAATGCGGCAAAAAGAGCGACACGTCTGTATGGCATCGGGCCTCGGCCAGCAGTGTCGGTCGGTACGACGTTTACGCACACATTCGTACATATTATTTCAGAAATAAGAAAATGCGATTTAAAAAAATCTATCAATTTGATTAAAAAATTAAAACAATATCACGTTAATATGTTGCTTGTAGAATAATCTGACAAAAAAATCAAAATGATTGCATGTTTATTAGTATGGTTTTTACTCGTTAAAAAATTTTTTTAGAGGTATCTTTATGATTTTTTTCTATCGTATCAAATTAGTACTATCGTGTTTTCATCACACTAACTAACTAGCATATATACTAAAAAAATATCATATATTTTTCTAATTTAGTTTACTGCATTGGATCATATACTTTAAGGCAATATAAAACTTGCGTTTAGCTCCTGTAGTCCCTTATCTAGCCACTATATTTAATACAAGCGTCGAATCTGGTGTGTTTCCTGATTTTATGAAACATAGTAAAGTCATACCTTTATTTAAATCTGGTAGTACATAAGACCCCGCCAATTTTAGACCGATTTCTGTACTACCAACATTTAGTAAAATTTTGAAAAATAATTTTAGATCAGATCTTAAGTTTCTTTAATATTAATAAATTGCTACATAAAAATCAATTCGGTTTTACAAGGGTCGCTCGACAACTGACGCTGGAATTGAGCTTATTAAACATATTTTTGTGCATGGGAGAATTCGGAGGATGCTTTGGGTATATTTTGTGACCTTTCCAAGGCCTTCGACTGTGTTCACCATGAGACATTAATCAGGAAGCTACAGTACTATGGTCTCAAGAACACAGCGCTTAAACTTATTATTACATATTTAAGTAATAGAATGCAGAAAGTTATTATCAATGGTAAAAGTTCTTCCGGTTACCTGTATTAATGGGTGTCCCTCAGGGCTCGATTCTCAGCCCATTCCTATTTCTAGTATATATTAATGACTTACCTTCCTTGTAGGGGATAATCATGATATAGTATTATTGCTGATGATACTTCCTTGATTTTAAACTTAAACGTCAACCATTTAAATGTGACGACGTGAATAATGCTATATCAAAATTAGTGCATTGGCTTAACGTTAATAATCTACATTTAAACGGAAATAAAACTAAATGTATTAAATTTACAACAACGAATGTTAAAAATCTAGGTACCAATGTGTTTTAAATGGGAAGAACTGAGCCCTGTTGAATCCACGGTTTTCTTGGCATCACTCTCGACGCAAAGCTTCAGTGGGGCCCCATATACCCAAACTAGCAAGCAGACTAAGTTCTGCAGCCTATGCTGTAAAAGACTAGTGTCGAGACAGCTAGACTAGTTTATTTCAGTTATTTCCATAGCATAATGTCTTATGGGATTTTGCTATGGGAAATGCAACTGATTCAGAAACTATTTTTGTTTTACAGAAGAGGGCCATTAGAGCTATTTACAACCTAAAACCGCGAGAGTCTCTTAGAGATAAATTAAAAAAATATATATTAACTTTGGCTTCTCAGTATATTTACGAAAATTTAATGTATGTTCATAAAAACAAGGGTAGTTTTAGTAAAAAAGTTATATACATTCTCTAAACACTAGGAAAAAAACACAAGCTAGTGATACCAGTTTCTCGAATCCACAGAGTCAGTAATTCATTCTTGGGGCAATGTATACGTTATTACAACAAGGTCCCGGAAAGTGTACAGGCTCTCTCTATTACCAAGTTTAAATGTTTTGTTAAGCTGAAACTGTATAAAAAGGGTTATTATAGTATAAATGAATACATGGTTGATAATAACCCTGGGAATGAGGTGGTCGCTACCAAGCAGTTTCTAAAATAAATTTTGTACTTAAATAGTTTGTACAACCATTAATGTAAAATTTACTTTAAAAAAAGTCCCGCTGGGTTTCTTGCTGGTTCTTCCCACGACAGAGGTTTTTTCGAACCAGTGGTAAAGTAAAATTACTTTCAATAAGAATTACACATGTAATCTATATTGAATAAAATTATTCTATTCTATTCTATCAACTTCCTGCATGTCTTACCAGGTCGTCACTCCATCTAGTGGGGGCCCGACTTACACTTCGCCTACCTTTACGAGGCTGCCACCTTTCTTCAGCGTCAGCTGTCAATTCGTCGAGCTGTATGGCCAGTCTATTGCATCTTCAGCTTGTAATACTTAGCTTATGAAACATGCAGTATGGTAATGAAAATGGGTGGCTCAGGCCTATACGTTGTGTGATGGACTATAATCATCTAGTCGCTTGGAAAATATATCAGTTTATTTTATATATTGAGTCAGAATCGGTTTCATTATAGAGACTGCTGAAAAAGCGGAAGACTTGGAGATTGATTTTGGAGATAGACAGACGGTTTCGGAGGACTACTCGGCACTAAACACATTTGGTTCAAAGAGTAAAGAGAAATCTAAGACTGTAAAATTAAAAAGGAAGCGCAGAAATAGTAAAAAGGATGATGATGACATAGGTAAGAGAATTTATTTAAAAAAAACCAGTATCAATAAATAAATAAAAACACCACACTAGAAATTTCTCCTGGATCATGTAGTTGGAGATGTACTGTACATACAAAATTTTGTTCTTTAATTACTCATGAACAACCAATAGAACCAAAATGATTATTTGTAGGCCATATAATTATCTTGTTTCATGCAGAAACTGAATTCGCCAGTGATGATCCAAGGTGTTATTAAGATAAAACAGGACCACACTCTCACAGAATACCAGCGTGAAATAGCAGCTGGATGCTGCGGTTTTAGTATTGTGGTGTAGAGCAGTCTATCTCAAAGTGGGCGATAACGCCTCTTGTGAGCGATAACGCCCTCTTGTGAGCGATAACGCCCCCTTGTGGGCGTTGGAGACCTAGAGGGGGGCGTTCAGGGGCCTAGAAAAAAATAAGGGACGTTGTTGTGGTTTAGGGGGACGATGGTTGTTTTGTAATTTCATTTAGATACTTTATATTTTAAAATGTACTAAAATTAAAACCTTCCTACTACTCAATATCGAATAATTAGTATATATTTCAGCCCTGTATGATGGTATATAAACTAGAAATACTTAACATAGATTTGTTACAAGTTTTATTAAATAACGCTATTGGTGCAATCCGGTAGCAATCGGCTGGTTCATCGATACTTGTCTTAACTTGCTCAGTATGATTGAGCGTCGAAAGAGATAAACGAGTTTCTGCATGTTTGTCTTATTCTTGTCGGTGCGTGCTGTATTTAAATCTATATAAAAGCTCGTAATAATTTTATATTTTCATTATTGGTTTCGCGCAATCTTTAAACAAGTATTTAAGTTATACACTTTATTTACATATTTGTAGAAACAAAGCCATGTAGGAAGCAAAAAGAAGACCGTAAGCTCGTTTGCATACGATTTACGAAAAAACTTACATAATTATTATTAATTAGGTAATTCACGCATGCCAGCTAAATTTAACTTTATGCGCGCGACTGTCCGTATGGCTTTGCATCTTTTCTCTTACGGACGATATTCCGTGGTTACAAAGGGCTTGCAACAAAAAGAAAAAATGCAGTACGTACTACAGTACGTAAACCTTTAATTATTTATTTAAATTAAACTGTTTTACGTTTATTTATTTAATTTTCAACTGTTTTAATATAATGTCTTATTTTAATAGTATCTAAAATAAGGCTCAATTTACATTGCGGCGGAACGGAAGCGTCAATTTCGCCTCGTCGCGCGAAAAGGCGCACGAATTCGCGAGAATACTCGAGCATTCTCGCGACTGCGAACGTACACAGAGTGCACTGCTACGATAGTACAATAACAGCGACACGACCGCGGTCTGCCTTCTCTTTTGTCGCTAGATCACAACTACCAATAAATCAATTACGAACGTATTACCCGTACTCGCGACCGACGTACGCGACCGACTGATGCTGGTGTTGAGCTGATTAAACATTTCTTTAATGCATGGGAGAATTCAGAGGATGCTTTGGCACAGGTATATTCTGTGACCTATACAAGGCCTTCGATTGTGTTCACCATAAAACATTAATCAGGAAACTTCAACACTACGGTGTAAGAAGTGATGCTCTTAAATAATGATTTCATATTTAAGTAACATAACACAAAAAGTTGTCAGTGAAAAAAAGTGCCTCAGGGCTGGATTCTCGGCCCTTTCTGTTTCTTGTATATATTGATAACTTACCTTACATAGTAGGGATAACCATGATATAGTATTATTTGCTGATGATACTTCTTTAATTTTGAAATTAAAACGACAATTACTAAAATAATGCTATATCTAAATTATAAATTAGTTTAATGTTAATAATTTTCATTTAAATGGCACTAAAACGAAATGTATGAAATTCATGACTCCAAATGTCAAACATTTAAATACTAATGTAATTTTAAATGGGAGGAACTGAGTCTTGTCGATACCACTATTTTCTTGGAATCACACTACACGCGAAGCTTCAATGGGCCCCATAATATGGGCTCATATATCAAAACTTGCAAGTAGACTTAGTTCTGCAGCATATTTTTTTTATAGAATATGGGTGACAAAGATAGGTAGGCATATGCTGTAAAAGATTAAAATCTTACTAGTGTTGAAACAGCTAGACTAGTTTACTTTAGCTATTTCCATAGTATAATGTCGTATGGTATTGTGCTGTGGGGACACGCGACTGATACTGAAATTATATTTGTTTTATAGAAGAGAGCCATAGAGCAATCTACGATTTAAAACCTAAGAGTAGCTGTGACAAAAATTAAGGAAATTAATATACCTATTAACTTTGGCCTCTCAACACATTTATGAATATGTTATGTACGTACAAAATAAAAGTAGTTTTACAAAATAAGTGATATTCATTCTGTAAATACAATAGTCTTTGCGTTATAGCATGGTGCGGATGACAGCTTACACTTTTGGCGTGTCTAGAGATGTAACATTGTTATATCGATTTAAAAAGGCGATTAACGATACTCAAAGCAAAGCAAAATTATCGATTAGCTATCGATATAAAATTAAAACCGAAACATATATTTCTTTATAAACTACAATGCATGTAAAATTAAGTTAAAGTTTAATACAAATAATTATGACATAATAGTTACATAATCGCTGTTCCCGGACTTCGCTCGCTTGGTATTTATTACGATTGATTTCATGAGTTTTAATTTTTTGCGTGGAATCCAAATTTTTCTAAAATAAAATTAGCCTGTGTTACTCCTTATAACATCAGCTATATGTCAGTGCCAGCTATAAGCCGGAACAAACAGACAGTAAGACAAACATTTAAAAATTGTTTTGTCTTTTGTTATAAATATCGTATATACTTTCATATGTATTTAGTAAAAGGCTGTAATTTGGATATTACAAACAGACACTTCAATGTATATGTAGATTATATTATGTATTAATTTGATAATAAAATCATCTATTTCATGTTGATTGCAACATTCATATTGACATATAAACAATAAAATGGCTGCCAGCATTCGTAATTTTCAGTACGGCGTAGACTGCACCGGCAGCTTTTCAAGATACGAGTGCTAGCGTCTTTTGCTATATGTGTATTAGTTTTGCCAGGTCCAATGGGCCAAATATCGGGACGGAAGGTAAAAATAATCGAGAATTTGGTTTATAAATCTAATGAAATAAAAATAAAAAATAGGTTTTTTGTAGCCATTTTGGCCGCCATGAGTTATGATAAAGTCTTTTTGACACAATGCGTAATTTGGTTTATAATTTTTTGCCTGAGCTGACCAACGAATAATTTATCGTCCATGCATCGGAAACACTGTATTGTGATATATGTAGGAAAGGTCTTGTGTGAATTAGGAGACGTGTTGATGCTTCTATAACTTTAATTATACTGATCCGAACTTATTCTACCTTAACACTAATATATACTATTGTGGTGGCTACACTACACCTCCACCGACAAAAATAAAATAAAAATAAAGTTATCTATTTTTTATCAAACCTAAAAAACTATTCTAAACATAATTAAAGAATATCTAAATGAAAACTATAATCTAAGGTATAATGTCTACATTTATGAGGGCGTTTGGCTAAACCCTTTGGCACGTAAAATGTGTAGTCACATTAGTTATAGTAATTGACATAATCAGCTTAATTATGTAACATAACATAATATAATATTATTATGTTTTGATTTTCGCAAACATTTATGTTATTTTTTATTCGTATCCTTAATCATTAAGACAAGTCATCTAGTTCCGACATTTAATAATACATAGTATTCATTTCATTATCATCTCTTTTCACACTTCAATACTTCTCTTTATTCCCTTTTACTTCATATTTATGTACTTCATTCTTGTTTAACAATTATTTATTTTCATTTTACTTCAGCATTTTAGCTACATATTCATTCAATATTTGTGTCATTTCTTTCACGTACACGGCTCATGCGTACATACATGATCAAGACAATGACCAATATCACTTCATCCAATTCTTTACATTTATAGCGTTTCAGTTCATATAATTTATTATTTAATTGTATCATAACTTTCACGTACACGACTCGCGTACATACATGATCAAGATAATGGACAATATTCCCACAATTCTTGATAAATTCTTATTTCACTCAATAACAATAGTTAGAACTCATTCTGGTTTTTATCGAATCCTGTTCGGATTTAAAAAGTGTTTAAAAATTAATCGGTTATTAGGTTTTCCAAACTCTCAGCTGATCAGGCCGATTGTATGTGGATATGCTAACCTCCGATAATTTTCTTTACCTTACTCTCACAACTACACTATTAATATTTTTGATTTATAATTCCGTATTTCGTAACTTAGCATAAATCTACTCACATCTTTTACAAATTTATATTATACAGTCTCCTATAATATTTAGGTATATCATTGTCAGTCAGGGATTGAGGCTCACAATATGGGCACAACAAAATTGAAATTAATTAATTGTATACATAATATAATTGAGTTTCTAAATCGTTTTGAACGAAGTTATTATTTTCATAATCCACATAAGTAAGTTAGATATTCAAACTGTTATCTTATGATTTAAAAGTTTAATCAATATTAAACCAAAATAAATTATTGCATTTCATATTAAGATACAGAACAAAGAAGTCAAAGCAACGTAATCATTTTCAGTAACAATAACATAATCACATAACAAGAGACAGATCAAAATACAAATTGCAATCCCACTCCTAGCAGCGCAAGCGATTTGAGACACCTGTTTTAATTACTAAAGTATGTATATGGAAACGTTTGCGATTACATAGAACTATGACCACACAGTGTGATTAACACCTAATTTTAAGATAACTTGTACAATGCAAGTAAAGTAAAATGTACCTTAAAGTGATAGTTTTAAATATTTTTGAATTTATACAGAAGTTAAAAAAAATACATTAGCTTTTTTTTTATTTTTATAAATTACTTTTGCAAGAAATATGATGTTTATTTTTTCGTATACACAACATTATTGAAAAATTACTACAACTATTATCAAGTTTATATAACAAAACATTAATTTATTTTAACATTTAAAAGAACAATTTTAATTTTTATGTAGGTTAGCATATAAATTTAAGGTTCATTGCCTTTAGAGAAGAAAAAAAAACTTTTAAAAATAGCGAATGTTTAAAACCCTTTTCAAAATTGAATACTACCATTTAAATAAAATTTACTACAGAAAAAAAAATAACAGCGGAATATATCATTAGTATTATTTTAACCATACGAAAATTAATTGATGATAAATCATGGTAAATTTAAGTACGTAAAATGTAATCTACTATATTATTTCATTCGGTTTTGGGACACAGTAATAAAAAGAATATATAACAATAAACAATAACTGTATAAAATTGAATATAAAATCGTCTTGTGCCAACATACAAGAGAGCTTAAAAGTAACTTAATTTTTAATATTGCATTATGATTTTTTGCAGGTGCACTAATAAATATATTAAGGTATCAATTAAATCGTGAAGTATCTGATTAATAAACTCAACTTTATCATATTATATTAAATACAAAATTTTAAAACATAACTTTTTTATAATAATTAAAACTTTTTAAGAAATGTTAAAGAAATGACGAAAAATATGCTGATTCGATGTTACCTCAAATTTTCTTCTTTTTTCTTTGTGGCTCAATTTTCATATTCTTCTGGACGAAGCTTGCAAAAGTACAACTGTTACTTCCTTTAAAATTAATCTGCCGTTTCTTGAATTTTGAACTTTGGTCATCATATTTTTAATTTTTAGTTAGTTCCTATACAATTATTATTGTGGCCTCTTCTTGTATTCATATTTATTTGTTTTCGTCACATCCGGTATTGCGTCCATTCCGTTATAATATATTTTTCCATGATGATTTCCATTATTTTATTTTTAATTTTTCTCTTTATATAAGCTCGGCGGTGCGCGTACATTGTAGCAGCGCACCGCCTGGCAGGGTCGCCATGTGATATATGTAGGAAAGGTCTTGTGTGAATTAGGAGACGTGTTGATGCTTCTATAACTTTAATTATACTGATCCGAACTTATTCTACCTTAACACTAATATATACTATTGTGGTGGCTACACTACAGTATATTCGTTTATGTGAGTTTTGTTTACGTAAATCAGAATTTTTGAACGATTAGTTCCAATTCCAATACATATTTACGTGATTTTATATATTTCAAAATCGATTTTGATAGTCTGTGGTTGCTCGTTATGGCATGGCATAGTTTAGCGTGGCATATCACTGTCGTAAGTGGCGGTACCCATCCATGAAGTACAACAATATCTGTATGACAGTTTATCTTACAAAATACGAAACTTCATAGGCGTGAGCTGTCACCGGACCATGCTATAACGCAATGACTATAGAACAAACACAAGCTAGTAGTACCAGTTACTCGACTCCACCGAGCCAGTAATTCATTCTTGGGGTGATGTATACACTTTGAAATAAACCCAATGAATCGTGTACTCATTTGCGATTCTCTATTGAAACCATAGATTTAGTATATACTTACGTTAGATTGGCAATGTAAAGAGAAAGGCATAGCATATGCTTACGTTAGAACGAGATAGAATTGCTAGACCATACACGTACACGCTATAGGTCTATATCGGGCTGACGTCAATCGTTAACGAAACAAATCCCGCTTATTTTCGCGATATCTTTGAATTTGAAGTATTAATAACTGTTTAAAATGGTGTGATTTAAATATGCTGACGTGCAGTACCTGAATGTAGTTCTTAAAGAAAGGAAAATTCACAAAATTATACATTACACACGTAAGTATAATTAAAATATTTAGCACTCTAAATGCAATATTTTAGAACTGGTACAAATGTTTTATACACAAATGGACAGGGAAAATATCGCATTTTATTACGATAATGCTCTAAATGCGTAAGAATTATATTAAAAATAATAACAAATACGTGAATTCCCGCTATTTCTGATCTAATTTTTGTAGAGATTGACACTATCAATATCATCTTATCGATAATATGTTTCTAACAGGCAAAGACATATCTTTTCTTTGGATGCAGCCACTTGTAACTACGTAATTTTTTAATTTTCTATTTTTAATTTTAGGGTTTCGTAGTCAAATCTCATTATAGTAAATACTTTAATGAGCTAATTTAAATTCTTATAATGTCTCCAAAAATATTGAGGTTAAACAAAAATGGTTAAAAATGATAAATAGAGAAGACTGGGTTCCCAAAAAATATTCAACTATATGTAGCAAGCACTTTGAACAAAAATTATTTGTTTCATAGAAGTGCACAAAGAGATATTTCATATTATCCTCAGAGGTGAAAACTAATTTGTAGCCTTCTTCGTTCGAAGTTGGCTGCAAGTCCTCCATTCTCCAAGTACTCCATGGACTGCAGTAACCACTTACCATAAATCGAATTATAGGTTTGTTTGTCAATACAGTTTTATATTATAACAAGCTTAAAGGTTAAAACGTAATTAAAAACCCGTCCACAGTCGGCTTCAAACAAAGAAAGCTACAAATGTGTTTTCACCCTGAGGACTAAGACAAAATGCCTTAAATAATTATAAAGGCTCTATACACAATGGGCGGAACGCGGCAGTGTAAGCACTGCTGTTTATTTCTGTTTATCCTCTTAAGACGTTTATGAGATAGGTATTCATTCTGAACGAGTTTTCCAAAAACATATGGAAGGAAAATTGTAAACGAAAATATGTTTCGAAAATAAGTAAAGAATGCTTTGTATCCTGCAAATAATTTTTACATACTTGACATACATATGTATGATTCGCCAGCAATATATAACCATAAACACTTAATTATTAAATTAATAATCGAAACTTATTTGATTATTAGATTGAAGTATGAAGCAAAATTGCAAAATACCTCTAAAGAGAGTTTACGACATTTTACAATAAATAAATAATTTTGGTGGAAAATAAATATCACAAACTTTTTGTTTGTAGGTTTATTTTATGCCATCAAACAAAAATATTCATTTTATGACACAGACACAGCGCTCTATATCGATAATTGAAGTTGATGCATGGCGCAGCACTATCTGTCTCGCACACATGCACATTTCACTCACACCGGTACATTTCGTTTTGGTCTCACCCATAGACTTAGAATATACTAGCGTATAGACCAACATAGTGTGCAAGGAGGAGAAAATTCCTTATGGCAAAATGCAAGATAGAAAAGGATACCAAATCTCATGACTCTGTAACTGATTTTGAATGACAGGTCGGCACATTCAGCACGCACAAAATAGCTCGAGATATTTTGTAATTTTTAAAGTATAATAGTGGTTATTTTGGTAAGTAACTTTTTACAAAATGGTTAATTGTTCCGTGAGTGACTGTGCTGTTAATAATAGAAATAATCCTGATAATTTCACATATCACAGGTAATTCTCAAGACGTCGTCAATGTTATGACGCGTTTATTTTTGGTTAAAATTTATGTTACATACTGTTTAAAATATAGAATATATTCAATTATTTTGTTAATTTTAATATTATGCAAAGAAAAAAGTCACGTAGTTGATAATTTGCATGAAATTGGTAAATACATTTTTATACAAAATATTTTACATGTACGCTAGGGATTGACTCAACTATATCAAAATTAATGTCGATATTTATCTTGAATGTTTATAATGAATCGATAGACTTGCCTACACAACAAGAAAATAAATCCTCGGTTTGCGTTCTAAAATATAATTTTATTTTGCCGTTTTTCAAACAGATTCCTCCGGATTCTATGATTAAAAAAAGTGGTTAAGGTTCATTGACGGGTTGCTTGGTATGCAAAGAAGACTCAACAATTTGCAGCAAATATTTTCTTGGGAAGTATAAAATAAAAGTAGAATAAAACAATTTTATTAAAAGGAGTCATTTCCACATTATTTGTACCAGTAAGTAAAATATTGTTATAATGAGACTTCAAAATATAACTTTCAAAACTTTAGATAAATATAGAGACAGATTTTCATACATTATAAAACTGTAGTAGATTAAAGACAAAAAATCTTGAGAATATCCTCTTTATGCCATTATGAACCCAACTAAGTATCTATTTATCAACCAAAATAAATGTATAACCTTGCTTAACCAACCGCACAGCCTCACGATCACACTAGTACAATATTCATAGCATCATGCTATTTTCCCCAAGGGTTGAGCGGAGCTTCGAAACTTCGGATTATATTCCGAAATCATAACGATAAAACTTTTAGCGTAGTTAGGTATAGATATTTAGTAATGCTCCTCAAGCGCTACTAGATGACCGCGTATGAGACGTGATAGTATAAATTCCATAGTATTTGATACTCACAACGGTCAAAGCCCGATTCATGCTTGATGGCCGACGACATTGTCGCGAGGGCTTAAATAGCGTGGTTCATCCCCTACAACGTTAGTCGTAGAGAAGAGGAACTTGTGGTTAAGTAATAGCAGCGCAGATCAATAGATCTGCGAAATTAAGTTGCACTTACCGCGGTCAGTCCATGAATGAGTGACCATTTTCTTAACATATCAAGATTGAGAGAATAGAGAGTGCATCTGTATCCTCAGACACTTAGTGCACTTTACTGTGTTAAGATCATTATGTTTTTAAAATTCATGCAGCTAAAATGATAATAAGTTTATTATTACTTTATACTTTTCGGGACAGATGAAAGAATATAAACATGAAGCATGATGAAGCCTCATACATATTGGCCTTTAAACAGAGCAATCTTATTTAACTGATTACTAAAAGTTTCCTTCCTTAAATTATTAAGTTTACATTCATACTTAAGTCGAATGTTAAAATAAACTTCTATAATATATTTGATTATTAATTATTAAATGTTTGTAATTATCACAAGTAATACTTATATGAAAAATAAAGCAGCCATTATATATCCGTCTCCGTTTTTGTTTCCCATCAAAACATTTTATAAAATATATAAAATATAAATAGGTATATACATAGTTAAGTATCTACCTATTTATATTAACAATATGTTAAAAAATAAATTCCGGGTAACTGCCCACGGCAGTAAATATTTTTCTCCAAAGGTCATAGCTCGAAAATACAACGTTCTGATCTGATTATTGGGGAGTTTTTTTAAGTTTTTCGGTAAAGTCACCTGGGATTTTATACATTTGAATTAAAATCCAAAAATAAAAAGGCAGGTAGGTTCAGCTTATTCCCATGAACATGTTATATGAATATTTTTAATTATTTTAGAACTATCATGGTAAAATTCAGTTAATTTTTGAAGTTATTCAACTTCATGCACTAAACAATTTTTTATAATCTTTTTACCGCTTCCTTAACAATCACTTTCGATAGTCCTTTTAAGTAAAATATACATCACTAGCTAACGCACACAATGACAAACCCAAATTGGTCACGCGTTTTCGGGCTGTCAGGTGGTCTATACGCTAGTATATTCTAAGTCTATGGTCTCACCCTAATCACTCTATCGCCAATCTAATGTATACTATATCTATGGTCTTAATACTTAATTTTGTTAGTTTTGTGTTAGTTGTAAGGCCGCCTTTTGCGGTGAAAGTCTCCTCCAAATTACTTCAAGTGATTCTGTCTTGCGCTAATCTTGGCCATAGTGTACCAGCTATTTCGACGATGTCATCATTCCACCTTTTGATGGCCTACCTCGTCTTCTTCTTTATTTTATTTTATTTATAATGTTGTAATGTAATATTTTTGAGGTTTGGAGGTGGTCGTCTACAATCCCCGCGGTGACGAGCCGTTCTGGGGAGGTTTTATTAAGTTTCTTCTGTTTTTGTTGTGTTTGTGGGCGTGACGCATTTCAGATTTTGAAGGCGCTTTCGTAGTTGCTATTCATCTAAATTTGAATATTCAGAGGACAAGGAAGTCCTTCTGGATTCTGAAGCTTTAGTTATGCTTTGTTTCTTGATGAATTTCTCTATGGAACTTTGGTTATCCCCGGTTTTCTTCGCTTGTACAAGTCGCGGCACGTAAGTCTAGCGCTGAACGAAATGTGGAGGGATAGCTGCGGATGGATACTGTCGCGCACGTATCACGTATCAGTACGGGGACGGAATGCGACTGGAGAACCAATCAGCGCGTCGAACGATACGCAGCCCGTTTACTACCCCATGATACCTTATTTTCGACTTATGCGCAATAACGATCACCGCTAGACTTACGTGCCGCGACTTGTATCTTGTTTTTCTTTAGTGCCTGTTGGTGTGTTTGTGGTTGTCTATTAAGATTTTCTTTTGGTTTGGTGGTGTTATTTCTTTTTGTATCTATTGCTCTTTTGTTCTTCTTCATCTGTTTCACTTTTCTTCTTTATTGATGGTTCTCGGACTATTAGTTTGTCGTAACGTAGATAGGCTTTTTCCGGTTTCTATGTCTTTTTAAGTTGTACCAGCATTGTTTTCTTGTATTCAGGATTTGTGGGGAAAAATCTTCTTTAAGATAATATCCTTCTGTCTTCATAAGTTTTTATTTTTCAGTATTGTGATTTTCGGCCATAGGTAGTAAAAGTTACAATAATAGATCTTACTTTGTTTTCATTGTACTGGCCATTCGACGAACCATTTCTAATTCTCTTCTGTCGCATTCTATATTTAATTCATCTTTTATTATTTGCAGAATTTTCCGTTCTAACTCTTCGTAGTATTTATGTTCTTCTTTTACGCCAAAAATATAATATTCCTTTGTCTAGTATATACTAGGCACATATATCAGGTGTCCCAGAAAGAATGGATAACCCTGGAGTGCCTAATAGTACAGGTATCAGGCGCTCAAATAAAATACAAAAAAAAAATATTCCCAGTGGTGCCAAAAATATGAAGGTTTCAAAAATGTTTTATTGACCTTACTGTACTCATGTACACCACTGCCGCAAATTAATGAAATTCGTTGCGTTTTGGTGTTCTCTTATTCCTCACAGACTATTCTATTAGAAATGCAGTAAAGAGTATGAGTATCTATTGTACTTTTTGCAAAAATAACTTCAATTTTTAGCATGAAATTTGCACATGCAATACCCAACAAGTCGAGAGACGCACTAAATACTTGCCTTTGTTATGTGCCCAGTCGCGCGAGAAAAGGTACAATGTATTAACATTATACTCTTCTCTCGCTCACTCACACTCTACCTATCCCTGTCTCGTAAATCGTAATAAACAAAAGATGGGTAGCGTGGGCCACACTCAGGTAGTAAACACACGGTGGGCCACACTCAGGTAGTAAATCTTTACTACAATAAAAGGACTCTTTCACTCAAGAACGCCCTTGTCATTTTCACCGTTAAAGAAAAGATAAGATTTTTTTTAATTTTCTATCTTTGGATAAAATTATGTATTATACCATTTTGTAAACTGTATTAACTGCGCATATTTTTGAAATAGTTGGCCACTTAGGTCTTCATACTTTTTTTTCACGAATGGCTCTCAAACTTTTGTCAACATAATTTTTATAAAATTTCATGCTAAAATTGGAGGTTTTTGCAAAAAGTACAATAGATACTCATACTCTTTACTGAGTTTCTAATATAATAGTCTGTGAGAATAAGAGAACACCAAAACGCAACGAATTTCATTAATTTGCGGCAGTGGTGTACATGAGTACAGTAAGGTCAATAAAAATATCATTTTTAAACCTTCATATTTTTGGCACCACCTGGAATATATTTTATTTGTATTTTATTTGAGCGCCTGATACCTGTACTATTAGGCGCTCCAGGATTATCCATTCTTTCTGGGGCACGCTGTATATTAGAATTAAATATAATTTAACCTTGAAAAAAAATGTCTAGAATTTGTATATAAAATACGATGAAACTTTTCCCCGACCTTATATTAAGGGATTTATGGATCATAATAACCCTGGAATGAGGTGATCGCTACCAAGCTATTTCTAATTTGTTTTGTGTTGATAATTGTGTAACATACATGATTTTAAACTGTTTTTTAAGTCCCGCTGGGTTTATTGCTGGTTTTTCCCAGGACAGAGGTTTTTCGAACTAGTGGTAATTAAACAAAACAGTGACTTTCAATAAGTATTATTTAGAATCTATATTAAATAAAAAGGTTCTGTTTCTGGTTCAATCATCAGCATCATTACAGCCCTTCACAAGTCCACTGCTGAACATAGATCTCCCAAAGGATGCCACAAAGCACAGGCCTGAGCCACCTGCATCCATCGACTTCCTGCATGTCTTACCAGGTCGTCACTCCATCTAGTGGGTGCCGACTTACACTTTGCCTACTGGTACGAGGCTGTTTACCTTTCTTCAGCATCAGCTGCCAGTTCGTCGAGCTGTATGGCCAGCCCATTGCTTTTCAGCTTATAACACTCAGCATACTCGTAAGAAACATGCAGTATGGTAATGAAAATGGGTGGCTCAGGCCTATACGTTGTGTGATGGACTATAATCATCTAGTCGCTTGGAAAATATATCAGTTTATTTTATATATTGAGTCAGAATCTGTTTCATTATAGAGACTGCTGAAAAGCAGAAGACTTGAAGATTGATGCTTTTGGAGATAGATAGACGGATTCGAGGACGACTCTGCACTAAATGCATTTGGTTCAACGAGTAAAGAAATCTAAGACTGTAAAATTAAAAAGAAGCGCAGAAATAGTAAAAAGGATGATGATGACATAGGTAAAAGAATTTATTTAAAAACACCAATATCAATTAATAAAAAAGAACACCACATTAGAAATTTCTCCTGGACCATGTACTTGGAGATGTAGGTACTGTACATACAAAATTTTGTTCTTTAATTACACATATATACCAATATAACCAAAATGATTATTTGTAGGCCATATAATTATCTTGTTTCATGCAGGAACTGAATTCGCCAGTGATGACTCAAGGTGTTATTAAGATAAAACAGGACCACACTCACACAATACCAGCGTGAAATAGCAGCTGGATGCTGCGGTAACAACGCATCTACATTTTGATTCTTAATGGGATGTAGATGTACAGCATCCACTCACCATCAGGTGACTGTGTGCCCGTTTTCTTCCTATAAGATACTATATATATGAAAAAGTCGTCTGCTTATAATCTATACTGATACATTTACACAATCAGTATAACGAAATCAAACGTCGAACATTAAAACTGAGCTAACCATGATTCCCATCATATTTTATTTTCCACAGCACTGCTGGTGAAAACGCACTTCTGGTTGGGTTGGAATTCCAACCAGAGATAATGTTAGTGTAAAAAGGAATGCTGAATTTGGCGGCTACGTAGCGTTGAAATTGTAATTCAACAATTTTATGGGTGCCAGTGGAAATCGAACACGGGTACAGTACGCGAGCAGTACTGTGATATTGTACGGCAAACGCCTTTTTTTTGCGTGTTTGTATGGATCCATCTTAATCGTACCGTAAACATCCACTGCTGAACATGGAAGGATCTCACCCTATGTAGGTAGGATTTGCCTTAATCATCACGCTTGGCACAGGATTGAGGATCGCAGTACCAGACGTGAGCACCTCTGACTATGTTGCCTGTCGCCGGTCTGGTTATTTTACATCTGAAGTAAACGAGGTGGTTATACCACCATCTGTCGGAAGCGATTAGATTTTTCTGGCAAACCCATAGTCGCCTCTTAGGAAACCCACGGAACAAAATGTAATGATAAATTCTCTAACGCCGCACGTCACGGCAACTTCTACTATATTATATACTTACTATCTACGAAAAATACGGGTCAAAATGTAAGTTTGTATAACAGCTATTATTAGATTAATGTAATTATAACATGGTGAGAAGAACGTCATCATTATCATTCGAATTTAGTTTCTCCAAAAATGAATATGAGAGACATTATTCAGAGTAATTGGCTAAAACACTGTATATCTAGCAACATTATATAATTATGTAATATTGTAATTTATCTATTTCTACCTGGGTTGACTGATAGAGAATGTCATAAGGCATAAACTCCGCCTCAATGTTAACCGTATAAGGTGTCTTACAATAAATTAAATGTTTAATTCGTGTGTATTTCAGAACAACACATCATAACGACAAATAATTTTTCAAAGCCGTCTGAGAGAAAGATTAAATCAAATTCTACTGATTGTAACATAAACGATATTCGTAAAGGATACCTCGATTTAGAAAGCCCTACTATTAAATCAAAGCCTAAACTGAAAAAAGATAATCAACCAATTAATAAAAAGAGAGAGCATCCTGCAAAACTTATGAAAAAGAAAATTTTGAAACAAAAGAGTGTAAATATACTTACGACAAAAACATCAGAGGCATCAACAAAAGAAAGTCCCGCCAAACACATTCCAAACAGCCATGAGACGCAAAGGAACTCGGATACCACTGCAGTTCGAACACAAATTGAACAAAGTTCAGTACCACAACTAACGGAAATATTTAATTGTGATATTTGCGAATTTAAAACATCTCAAAAACGTTACATTTTGGCACATCTTAAAGCACACGTTGCTAAACAAGTGTACTGTTGTAATCATTGTGATTATAAATGCACATATAAAAGCAGTTTGCAAACACATATGAAAATACATACCGAGAAAACCTTTTCGTGTAAAATCTGTGAATATAAATGTACAACAAAAGGTAATTTGCAAACACATATGAAAAACATACCGGAGAAAACCTTTTCGTGTAATATCTGTGAATATAAATGTATTAGAAAAGGTAGTTTGCAAACACATATGAAAATACATAACGGAGAAAAACCTTTTCGTGTAATATCTGTGAATATAAATGTACAACAAAAGGTAATTTGAAACACATATGAAAAACATACGGAGAAAACTTTTCGTGTAATATCTGTGAATATAAATATATTAGAAAATGTAGTATGCAAACACATATGAAAATACATACCGAAGAAAACCCTTTTTCGTGTAATATCTGTGAATATAAATATACAACAAAAGGCAATTAGTAAACACATATGAAAAACATACCGGAGAAAAACCTTTTCGTGTAATATATGAATATAAATAAATTAGAAAATGTAGTATGCAAACACATATGATAATAGTGATTAATTAACATTCTAATATAAAATATAACTAAAAATATAATCTTTCATAATAGTTTCATTGTTTTTATATTTATATATATACAAATATAGTATATATAAAGTTTATTATATATACAGGTATATTATATATATATATATATATATATATATATATATATATATATACATATATATATATATACATATAATATAACATTATTTATTATTACCTATTTTTTTATTTACTATTATTATTAATAATAGTCTAAATGTCATCAGATGAAGACTCATTTTATTCAGCATGTTCTTCTCTTAACATCACTTCAGCCACAGACGATTCTTTCGTTGATGTGGGTAATTATTTGCACACGGAATTCGCCTCTACAAATTGCTTAAATATATGTCATATAAATGCAAAGCATCCCTGCCCATTATTCAGATCTGCTTAACACATTTTCTTCGCCATACATCCATACTCTACTTATTTCCGAATCTTGGCTAAACCCTCCTTTCCTCCACGCTATACAGTCTTCCTGGATTTGTACTACGCTCTGATCGCACTGCAAGGGTGGTGGTGGCGTAGCCATTTACTTGCGATCGGAATATGCATATGATGTCATTGCAATGTCACCATCGGAATATAGAGGATCTGCTGAGTACCTATTCCAGAAGTAGATATTAAGGGTTTGAGAATCGTGCTCAGGTTGTTTACTGCCCTCCTTCAACTGATTATTTTTCCCATATTGAATCTGTGATCGACTCCATCAGCACAATTTACAAACATATAATAATAATGGGTGATTTCAACACTAACTTACTAAAAGATTCCCCTCAGAGTCGCAAACTCAAAGCTATCATGGACTCAGCAGATCTCTATATTCTACCATCTGGTCCAACTCACCACAACGTGGACTCCGAAGATTCATGGCTAGACATCGTTTGCACTAGTTCAGCGGATCATGTTATATATCATGATCAACTGGCTGCTCCGGCGTTTTCGCGACACGATCTTTTGGTCATGTCGTATAAGATAAAGCCCCCCTAAGCCAAGACCAGTTATTGTGTATTTACGTAATTTTAATAAAATTGACACCATTCGAATAGACCGCGATACTAAAAATATAGAATGGGGCCCATTGCTGGAGGCAAATAATATTGACGACAAAATTGTTTATTTGAACACCCAAATTCTCCACTTATTCGATAGACACGCACCAGTTCGAGCAGTCAAGTTACGCCGACCTCCTGCACCGTGAATAACTGATAAAGTGCGTAGAGCAATGGTAAGAAGAGATCGAGCTTTTCACGTTTTTAAAAAGAATCGGAATAGTCTCACCTTTCAACACTATAAACGAGCACGAAACCGCTGTAATCAGGTGGTAAAAACTGCTAAACGCCGCTACATCCACAATAGTATTTTAAACTCCTCTTCTACAAACATATGGAAGTTTCTTAATTCCCTGGGATTCGGAAAATCACATTCCAATCCTCTAATCCCAAATATTTCACTCAAAGACTTAAACATACACTTTTCTTCTGCTTTGCGTCTGCACTATTCCACCAAAGTTACGAGTCTCCAGGAACTTAATTCCATGCCTTTGTTATCGAGTAATTCTTTCAACTTCAGTTCAGTGACTGTTGAGGATACTAGAAAAGCCATACTTTCAATAAAATCTTCCGCAACTGGCTATGATAGAGTGAGCAGATCTATGATACTCATACTGATATAATTTCTCCAGTTCTCACCACATCATCAATTTCTCACTTTCTACCGGTGTCTTCCCAAGTTATGGCTAAACGCTTTTGTCTTGCCCTTGCTAGTACCAAATCCATCGCTTCCTTCCCATTTTAGACCTATTTCTATACTGCCGTTTCTTTCCAAAGCACTTGAATCATTGGTACAAAACAAGTCACCTCTTTCATTTCAAAATGCAGCCTTTAGTACATATCAGTCTGGTTTCCGTCCGGGACACAGTACAACCACAGCATTACTTCAAGTTACAGAAGACTTTAGAGAGGGCATGGAGAGGTCATGTTTGACTGTTCTTGTCCTTATTGACTTTTCAAACGCATTCAATTGTGTCAATCACGACTTACTTCTTGGATTACTTTCACGACTAAATTTCTCCTCGTCAGTACTGAACTGGTTTCTCTTATCTTCGCGGTCGCCAGCAGGCTGTTCGCTCTGGTCAGGATTTTTCCGACTGGTGCGATCTGTCTCTAGTACCGCAAGGCGGCATTCTTTCTCCCATCTTGTTTTCCGTGTTTATCAATCTTCTAACCACCCATCTTCAATGTTCTTACCACCTCTATGCTGACGATCTCCAATTATACTCACAAGCGACCTTGGCTGAAATTGATACTGCTATTGCAGCTGTTAATCGTGACTTAAAACGTATTTCAGATTGGTCACAGCGCTATGGTATAACAGTAAATCCCAGTAAATGCCAGGCTATCGTCATTGGGAGTCGTCGATTGGTGTCACAACAACATATCTGAACTACCATCTATTCACTACGAAAACTGCGTAATTCTTCAGCTCTAATGTCAAGGATCTAGGTTTGATTATCGACCCGTCTCTTAGTTGGACATTACAGGTATCAGAGGTATGTCAAAGTCACAGGCATACCGTTCCATCTATCGCCTTAAGTTCTTTCTACCTCCTTCAACTAAACTTCTTCTCGTCCAATATCTAATTCTTCCATTATTTGATGCCGTGTATGTCTCACTAATATTTCTCAGGAGCTGCAACAGGTTGGAAAGGTTACTTAACAACTGTATTCGATTCATCTTTGGCCTGCAATATGATCACGTTTCAGAATTTCGCTCTCAGTTAAAGTGGTTGACTATACGCCAGCGCAGATTTCCGAATCTTGTCCACCCTGTTTTCAGTTCTTAATGATTCTTCTTCACCTTTATCTAAAAGAAAATTTTCAATTTCGTAGTGACACTCATTCCACAACCTCCGTTCTTCACACAGTTTATTACTGTCTACCCTCTCCATCATTCTGGGTTTATGTCAAATTCTTTCACAGTTACTTCCATCTCCTCTGGAACAAATTGCCTGTTGACCTGCGAACAATACCTGCCAAAATGTTTTTAAAAGAAAACTATACGAGCATATCCAGCCTACAAAGTTGAGTCAACTTACTTTATATGTTTATAGTTATTTATATATACATTTATTGAGATATATATTTATAAATGTGTATTTATTTATATATGTGTATCAATTATATATATTTTATATATATGTGTATATTATATGTATGTGTTGTGTACGGTCTTTACAAACCGCACATTTTTGCACTAAGCATTTTACCATATTGTATCATCTTTCATTCTCATCCATTCAGTACGCATTCATTCGCCGTCGCGCATCGTACTCACTAGCAGTATTATCAAATTAAATCACATTATCAACTCAATTCTTTCTATTTTATATCAACTTCTAAGATTGTACAGCACAGCAGCTCGTACATCTTAATGGTCCTTCGAGCATTGATCTAGTGCCGGTAAGAGAAAAGGGACCACGCGGTTCGACAACGTGACTTCGTTTCGCCCGTTTAGTGCTGCCCACGTATTACCGCCTACTTAGCAAAACGCTACAAGTTATTTTAAAAGCTATTGCGCAGTGAACAATTTTCTGCTACCGCATACACCATCACCAGCAGCAGTGATTGGTAAACATCACGCCATCACTCACGAAAACATTTTTGTCTTTGTGTTTCTGTGTCTGAAGTGCAATAGCGAATCGGTCGAGTCGGCCTCCCACAAGCGGGTCTCACCGACGAGATTGAGAAGGCATATATTGCATTAGGATACGGAGCACTTAGCAACAGCATCACCTCCGTGACTCGGAAGCATCCGTCACCGGATTATCAATCAAATCGTCCATTAATCAAATAAAATGGAAGATTTACTATCAACTCAGCAACAACTTCTTCAAGCAATGGAGCAGTTATTCACCAACTTCAAGAAAGATGGAGCTGAAAGAAAACCCCATCTTACATATCAAGGCGACTAGAGACTCTGGATCAGTACTGGAGAGAGTTCCAAGCCAATCATGTCAAGTTGTGTGAGTACGAGGACCAAGACTACACTTATTTCTTGGAAAATCACTGAAAAGCAAAGTCATATTACACCGACTGTCGGAGAATTATCCAGCAACACCTATCTACTGATCAAGAAAAGAAGTCAGTTCTGAGACCTGCTACTCCTTTAGCCGGCGTGACTACAGATTGGCGTCCACCATCAACGGCTGCAACAGCGTCCCCATCAGGTCAGGCCAGCACCAGCCGAGTAGACAGAGGTAACCACAGCAAACTTGACGAGATGTACCGAAACAAAAAGCAATTTTAAAGCACTAGAACGAGCAATCAATGCCACTAATCTCGAGTTACTTACCGAAAAGTGGGAGCTCGAGGACAGCTTACGTGACTTACAACTTCGCTGGAATGCCGTGGACTCCTTACACTGGGAGATCGACAGCGAGCTTACCACAGAAGATGTGCAGTACGAAAAACATACTACATGTTCGAAGACAGCTACAAAAAGATCAAAAAATCAATCAACAGCAAGATGTGGTCCGTATCTCATCAAAAGCATTCTACGCCAAAAATGGAAATCCCTACGTTCAGCGGCAACTATCAGCAGTGGTCATCTTTCAAAGATCTCTTCATGGAAATGATCCACAAGAATAAATTCATTTCAAATGTGCAAAATGCAACATTTAAAAGCAAGGTCAAGGGAGAAGCCGAGAAACTAATACAACATCTAAATATTAGTTCCGAAAACTATGAAACATGCTGGGAAATTCTGAATCATCGGTATAACAACAAACGATTGATTTTTAGTTCTCACATGAACACGCTTTTTGGCTTGCCAACAATACAACACCAATCATCATTTGCCCTGAAAAAATTGCACGACACCACAAAAGAGTGTCTAAGTGCCGTAAAAAACTTAGGCGTGAATACATCAAGTTGGGATCCTTTGGTGGTACATTTGTTGATGCAGAAATTGGACACTGATACACACAATGACTACTTGAATATCTTGAAGATCCGAGGGAATTGCCTACGCTATCAGGATTTCTAACTTTTTTGGAAATGCGATTCACAGCATTAGAATCGTCTCGACGCAAGCAAGAAGCGCCGCGGAGCAATCAGCAAGCTACCTATCAAGATTCCAAAAAAGCTCAATATTCCAAGGCATACCCGCATCAACTAAAGCATTTATCAATCATACAAATGTGAAGTCATTGAAATCGTTAGCAAGGAATAAATACACGTGTCCATTGTGCAATGAACAACATGGAATTTTCCACTGTAAATCGTTTCTAGGTCAGACACCAGAATTAAAACGAAAACAGTGGCAAAATTGAATTTATGCGAAAACTGTCTTTTGATCATAAAGGCAAGGACTGTTTTTCCGACAAAGATGCGCGCATTGCAAATGCGGTCACAATACTTTATTGCACGAAGCATACGCATCAAATATCAACGCGAGCGAGCGAGACAGCAACAAAAGAGTTACACAGCAAAGAAACGTGACACATGTTTCACAAGAAAACGTCGCCGAAATCCTCCTGGCAACAGCCCAAATCAAGGTGCTATCAGCTGATGGAAGCTATCTGACGATGCGAGCGCTGATTGATCAAGGGTCACAAACATCACTTATAAGCGAAAATGCCGCTCAAAGACTTGGCCTTCCACGACAACGTTGCAAGGGTATTATTTTCGGGATTGGCACAAAGGAAAATAACTGCAAAGGTATCATCACTATAACAGCATCATCTATGAATTCAGAATACACATTCAATACTGACGTCATCATCATGAAAAGTTTGGTAAACAATCTACCGAACAGATCCTTTGACAAACCGTCATGGAAACGTCTTGAAGGCATACGGCTTGCTGATCCAGACTTCAATATCAGCCGTCCCATAGACATATTACTGGTGCGAACATCTACTCGAACATCATCATGAGGAATCATCAGAAAAGATGAAAATCAACCGATTGTTCAGCAATCACGACTCGGTTGGATCATCTGCGGCAACCTGAAGTCTTATCAGTGTAATGTTGTTCTGCACGATTTACAAAATATTCAGAGGTTTTGGACAATCGAAGACATAGCAGACAACAAAATAACAATATCATCCGAGGATCAATACTGCTTGGAGCATTATAACAACACAACAACACGACGAGAAGACGGTCGATATGTTGTACGTCTGCCCATGAAACCAGGCTTCGAAGAAAAGCTGGGTGATTCAAAGCAGAAGGCCGTGGCACAACTTTATCAGCTGGAAAAGAAATTCGCCAAAACGAAGACCTCGCAGCAATGTATAAAACTTTATGCGCGAATATATTGAATTAGAACATATGCAGCAATGTACTGTAACAGTAACACGATCCCGGCAACGAGTTGCTACCTGCCACATCATTGTGTACAGCGCGCCGAATCGCTTACAACCGCATTACGCGTCGTATTTAACGCGTCATCAAAGACGTCATCAGGCTACAGCCCAAACGACTTGATGTACAACGGACCCAATCTGCAAGCAGACTTACTATCATTGATCATGTTGGAGACAGTATAAGGTCGCCTTCACTGCAGACATCGAAAAAATGTTTCGAGCGATCCTCTGCAATAATAACGACAAACATCTACAAAAATCATATGGCGTGAATCATCAAATCAGCCACTTCAAGAATACGAACTATTAACTGTGACGTACGGGACGAAAGCAGCCGTTCCTGGCAATGAACACACTAAAGCAATTAGCACGCGACGAAGGACAGCATTTCCTGAAGCAGCTAAGGTGTTGAAGAGAGACTTTTCATGGACGATGTCTTAAGCGGTCAGCACAGCATCCCAGCTGCTCTAAAATTAAAACAGATCTGATCAACCTACTCAGATCAGGGGTTTAATCTACGAAGGTGGTGCTCAAACAGCAATGAGTTACTAAGCAGCAGGATCAGACACAGATAGCAATCATCAAATTGGGTTTGATTTCAAGCAGAAAGAATCAACAAAGACCCTGGGACTGCGCTGGAACCCTCAGAAGGACGTCTTCACTTTTGAGCTCAAAATCAACACATCAACAGACAAACCAGCCTCAAAAGGTCACTACTTCAGACATCTCAAAGGTTTTCGACCCGGCCGGTTGGCTCTGTCCTGTAACAACAAGATTGAAACTCTTATTCCAATCAGTCTGGAAAGAAGATTTGAAGTGGGATGACCAACTTCCACTAAGCATTGAAGAAGAGTGGTCTAAGATCAAACATGACCTCGAAGGCATCAATCAAATCCAAGTACCAAGATGGCTTCAAAGTTATGAGAACGACGACATTGAGCTACGGGTTCTGCGATTCCTCAGAACGTGCCTACGCTTGTGTTATCTACAGCAAAATCAAGAGCAAGAAACAAGGTGAACAAGCAGTAGTTTTGATAGCAGCAAAATCAAAACTAGTTCCGACATCAAAAATCATATCATTGCCGAAATTAGAACTGTGTGCCGCCACTTATTATCAAGACTCATGCAGACAGTCAAACACAGTCTATCAGAGCAAAACATCAAGACCTTCGGCTGGTCAGACTCAACAGCTGTGCTCGGCTGGATCCAAGGCGACATCAATCGCTGGAAGCCATTCGTCGCCAACCGTGTACAACAAATCAAAGAAATCATACCTGCGGACTGTTGGCAGTATGTCAAGTCGACTGATAATCCAGCAGACTGCGCCAGCCGTGGGTATCAACAGCAATCCTCAAAAATCATCCCTTGTGGTGGCAAGGCCCATCATGGCTGAAAACATATCAAAAAGAAACCACCACAAAAACATACACTACGAATCAAGAAGTGAAGAAAGCAATGCAAACCAACGTCACTATTCAACGTCACAGCTCTGACGTAATCGAAGCGTTGATAAACAAACATAGCTGTATGACGCGAGTGACGCGTATACTTACCTGGGTATTGCGGGCGGTGTCGAATTCCAAACCGAAGACGCCGTATCTAACTGCACCTGAAATCAAACAAGCAAAATACATTATTATAAAGCACATACAAGAAAAGTATTTTATGAAGAAATACTTACCATCAAGAAGCAGGGAAAGTGAAGCGTAACAACAAACTACTGTCCCTTAATCCATTCTTGGATAAAACGATCTTCTAAGAGTTGGTGGCAGGATCAATAATGCAAGCATCGATGAAAACATGAAGCATCCTCTCATCGTGCCACACAGCGGACACTTCACTGAGCTCATAATCGATCAGGCACACAAGGCCACCTTCCACGGTGGAGCCCGCCTGACTCTATCGAATCTGAGACAGCATTACTGGATTATTGGCGGCAACAGGGCTGTCAAAAACGCATCCGTGAATGTGTTGTCTGCAGAAGACAACCCAATCAAACAGACTCAAATCATGGAGACCTACCGTCAGGATGTAACCCAACCAGGCCATTTTACCACGTTGGGACCGATTACACCGGTTTCATCGACGTGAAAGCAAACAAAGGACGAGGCATAAAAACGACGAAAGGATACGTCGTTTTTGTGTGTATGGTCACTAAGGCCGTACACCTTGAAATGGTATAGTAGCAAAATTCGGAATCAAGCAATAAGGGTCTACAGCAAAAAGCACCAAAGCAAAAAGAACGCGAAGCAAAAAATCATGCAACTTCATAGCTTTAGCAATGTTGACTTTACTTACCATCATTTCACCCGTTCAGTGTGCCTTCAACCTACTTAGTCTAAGCAATAATCAGAGCATTTATTTGGACAAAATTTCAACATGCACCTTGTCAGAGATCAGTGGAAACTCATTGTCTACTACGAAATGAATCCGTACTGGCAAGGCATTGAATTGTATCGCAAGTACTTCGATTATTTGGATAACATATGCTCCAAGATATCCAAACAAACAAAATGTGACGTAATGTTGTCACAACTACGTCATGAGGCCACTGAACTGGACTACTATCATCATATGTTGCTCGGTCAGCAATACACGCTCGAGACGCCGGCGCGGGCTTATCAACGGTGTCGGATACCTAGCGCACAGCTTGTTCGGTGTGTTAGACGAAGAGTTTGCTCAAAAACCGAGAGACATCAATATAATCAGGATGAATCAGAAACATCTTGCTCTTTTATGGAAAAATCAAACATCCGTGGTTGAAGCTGAATATAACCTTTGAGTCGAATCGAAGAGTCTATTAACAAGCAGTACAAGATCTTCAATGCCCACATCATAGAGCTAGAAAAAAGCCAACATCATAACAAAGGAAATTCAGACCGAAAAATCATCAATGAATTTATTCTCTCATCCATGATAGCAAACAACATTTTGGCCAATCTTAAAACATTCAAGAAACGTTGGTGGAGACCATCACAGACATCCACTATGGGCAGTTTAATGTTTATTTATTAACGCCTGAACAACTGAATGAAGAGTTAAATATTATCTCTGGCCAATTATCAAAGGAATTAGCTCTGCCTATAAACAACATCCAAAACAACTTATCCAGACTCTATCATTTACTGGAAGTAAAAGCAAGGATGACAAGCCAATACTTTATTTTCGAGATCAAAATCCCGTTGGTAAGGGATACCACGAGATTTACAGGCTTATATCTATCCCAAGTACAAAAAAAGATGGTCCGCATCACACCTATCGCAGATCATATCGCGATCAACATCCAAAAGGACTCGTACGTACCATTATCAGAAGAAGAAGTTCGAAGATGTAACACAGTTCAACGCTGAGACTCACCTTTGCCCCTACAGAAACCTATTTTCCATATGAATTCGGACGATATTCTCTGCATCAAAATGAAGACACAGGTCAGTGTGAAATCAAAACTTCGCCCTGCAAAGATATATGGGTTGAACTTAACAAACTAAATACGTACCTGTACTTTTGCTGTAATCAAAGGATGATAAGAATAATATGAGCATCATGTTACAGCGCAACGACTTAGCAAGGCCGGTATTATCATTCTCGAGGACGGCTGTTTCATAAAAGTGAAACATTGACAATATTTTCACACAGAAAGCAGGTCACTAATTATAATATCAAGCCCGTCCTTGCAAAGATAGACATACCTCCAATCAATGATGTCATCAACCTATTCCTCTCCAAAGGCCGAGAAATTCGACGAGTCAAAAATGAGGAGAATCGAAAACACTTGTCAAGTATTGACACCAAATAGAGCAGCTGAAGACAAGCGACGCTGATACAGAGATGGTAAATCAGTTATCAAACCACGACCTACATCAATATGTGCTTATTTATCTTCTGCTGGGAGCAGCTATACTAGCATCAACATTATTTGCCCAGGAGTCTACGCCGCAGATGCGCCGCACGTATACAAGGTCCTCTCAAAGCGAAAGATCAGCTGGCTTGAATGTACAGTTCACTGGCACGAACCGAAACACAGAGCAAGCAACATCGGTCGAGCCCGCGGTATCGCAGTTACGTCATCGGGTGAACTGAGTGCACGCGCACTGGATAAGTCGACGTCGCCACAGTTTGCAAACGTTTTAGTGATCTTAGTGCAGTGTAGTGAAGTGTGAAATTTATAAGTTTTTAATTGAAATTTATAAGCTAATTTTTATAGTATAATCATCGTTATCAATTAGTATCAATTTGTAATCGCCTATCAATCATCATCTGTCTCTCTCTCTCTCTCTCTCGCAGCATGTACGGTCTTTACAAACCGCACATTTTTGCACTTAAGCATTTTTACCATATTGTATCATCTTTCATTCTCATCCATTCAGTACGCATTCATTCGCCGTCGCGCATCGTACTCACTAGCAGTATTATCAAATTAAATCACATTATCAACTCAATTCTTTCTATTTTATATCAACTCTAAGATTGTACAGCACAGCAGCTCGTACATGTTGCATGTATATATTTTAACTTAATTTGATTTTAACTACTTAACTGCCCATAACTCACTCTCTGTTCTACCCAAGGTTAGCTGGTAGAGAATGCCATATAGCATTAAGCTCGCCTTTTGTACACATATTTGGTGCAATAAAGAATAAATAAATAAATAAATAGATAATACATACCGAAGAAAACCTTTTCGTGTAATATCTGTGAATATAAATATACAACAAAAGGCAATTTGCAAACACATATGAAAAACATACCGAGAAAAACCTTTTCGTGTAATATCTGTGAATATAAATGTATTAGAAAAGATAGTTTGCAAACACATATGAAAATGAAGAAACTGGAGAAAACTTTTTCGTGTAATATATGTGAATATAAATATATTAGAAAAGTCATTTGCAAAGGCATATGAAAACTCATACTGAGAACCTTTTCTTGTAATATACATATACATAATACATAAACACTCACGCCTGTCACCCAGAGGGGTAGGCAGAGACTACGGACTTCCATTTGGCACGATCCTGACACACTTTCTCGCCTCCTTTATATCCATATATCTACGCATACACGCTCGTCGGTTAAGAGTACCCTAATCTGGCCCATTTTCAATATATCGCCAATTTGGTCGATAAACCTTCGTCTAGGGCGTCCCTCCCTCGACTCTTCTGTTCACTTCTGTAACATAAATTTGCTTTGTCACTCTTTCCTCGTTCATTCTTTCTACATGACCAAACCACCGAAGCATTCCTTTCTTAATCCTGGTCACAATGTCATCTTGCAAACCACACTTTTCTCTTATCACACTATTTCTCACCCTGTCATTCAGATTCAGCCCTAGCATACTCCTTAATGACCGCATTTCTACAGCATTTATTCTACTCTCATGCTTCTTCTGCCAGACCCAACTTTCACTACCATACATTAAAGTAGGGACTAACACAGCATTATGAATTGCCATACGTGCCTTTTTTGACACATTCTGACTTTTCATAATAGCGTGTAGAGCCCCATTCACTCTATTTCCTGCGTTCACTCGTCGTTCTATATCCTTATCATATCTACCATCTCTGCTAAATAAACATCCCAAATATACAAACTCATCCACTTGCTCAATCATCTCCCCTTCTATTCTTATTTCACATAACGTTTTACTTACTTCTCTTCAAAAACCATCACTTTCATTTTACTTGCTTTCACTTTCATACACTTTCTTTTAATGACCAGTTCATTAAAGTAACCATCATTTGTAACTCGGCCGCCGACGATTCAAACATGACTTGATCATCGGCGTACAAGAGGCATTTGACGGTTAACTCACCCATTCTCAACCCACATTCTTCACCTTTCAAAGTTTGCAAACAAACTTATTTACGTGGTAGAGCCATGCTGCAGCTATATTAATAGTATAGTTGTAGCACGAATGGGTCGGCTCGACTGGGAAGGACCACGCCTCACAGAATACCAGCGTAAAATAGAAGCTTAATGCTGCTGTGTTTCGTATGGTGAGTGTAGAGAACCGGAGACCCTTTTACTGGAAAAGAGGCATTCTATCTTAGTCCTCACGGCTGACAACGCATCTGCATTTAAATTCGCAAACGAAGATAGATGTAGATGTCTATGGGCCACAGCAACCACTTACCATCAGGTGGACTGTGCTCGTTTGTCACCCTAATTCTATAAAAAAAAAAAAAAACTGTCCATAAATAGGTTAAACAGCCACGGGAAGCACATCCCTGTCTGACACCTTTTGAATGCCAAACCAGTCCGAGTAGACCCTGTTGATCCTGACACAAGCACTAGAGTCCTATAAAGAGACCTTAATGCCTGTATCAAACCAGCGCTCAAACCAAATGAGTTAAGTGTTTGCCATAACACATTCCTGTCCCTCTATCATAAGCCTTTTCCAAGTCCATGAACGCACAAAAACTTTCTGGTTATTGGCCAAAACCTTCTCCGCAATCATGCGCATGGAAAAGACTTGATCCGTTCACCCCATCCCTTTCTAAATCCAGCTTGCATCCCAAATTTTTCCATCAGTTTCTTCCATAACTCTTTCAATTAACACCTTAGCACAGTTTACCCACAATGCTAAGCAAGCTGATAACACGGTAGTTTTACAGTCCTGCTGTGACCCTTTTCCTTTATATATTGGCACTATAACGGCTTTGCACCAGTCTTCCGGTACCCGCTTCAGATTCCAACATAAATTAAACAAGGTGTACAGCAGGCCTGCCACCACTCCCTCTCCAGCCCTTAGCATTTCAGGTGATACTCTATCATATCCGGCTGCCTTACCTGCTTTCATGCTTTTCATTGCTTTCATTATTTCATCTACACTTATCTCCCTACCTTTCTCCACTTCTTTCAGATTTCTATTTCACTTAATTCAGACGACTCTTCACTCATAAACACGCTTTCAAAGTATTCCTTCCATCTCTTTAAATTGAAACTTCATCATTCAGCATACAGCCATTCTCGTCTCGTATAGCATTCATTCTAGGCTGTATTGTTTACTAGCAGTTCTTACGAGATTCCAGAACATTTTAATATTTGCCTGGAAGTTATCAGATATCCTTCTATCATTCTTATCCGTTTTTTCTTGCTTTTCCTTTCAACAACTTCTTTTACTCTCTTATTTATACGTCTAAAGTCTGCCTTTTTCTGTCAATCTCATCAATCATACCGTTAGAATTACCAGCTTTGGTTGCTAGTAAATCTAGCCATGCTCTTCTTTGCTTCAACTTCCATCCGTACCTCATCATCCCACCACAACGTATTATTTTTCCTTTCATTCGTTCAGAAACAGAAACAGAAACTTTTTATTCAATATGGATTATAAATAATACTTATTGAAAGTCACTCTTTGTTTAATTACCACTGGTTCGAAAAAAACCTCAGTCCTGGGAAGAACCAGCAAGAAACCCAGCGGGACTTTTTTTAAAAATAACAGCTTACAATCATGTATGTTACACAATTAACCACATAAAACAAATTAGAAATAGCTTGGTAGCGAACACCTTACCCAGGGGTTATTATCATCCATAAATTCCTTAATATTATAATAACCCTTTTATACAAACTATGTTTAATAAAATTTTGAATTTTGAGCAGGTCGAATTTTGTATATTTTCTGGGATTTTGTAGTAAAGCGTATACATCGTCCTAAGAATGAATTACTGACTCGTTGGAGTCGAGTAACTGGTATTACTAGCTTGTGTTTGTTCGTAGTATTTACAGAAGGAATATCACTTATTTTTGTATAATTAATTTTATTTTGTGTGCGTACATTACATTTTCATAAATGTATTGAGAGGCCAAAGTTAATATATTAATTTCCTTAAATTTTTTTCGGAGCGACTCTTTAGGTTTTAAATCATAGATTGCTCTTATGGCCCTCTTCTGTAAAACAAATATAATTTCAGTGTCAGTCGCGTGTCCCCATAGCAAAATACCATACGACATTATGCTATGGAAATAGCTAAAGTAAACAAGTCTAGCTGTTTTTACACTGGTAAGATTTCTAATCTTTTTTACAGCATATGCTGCAGAACTAAGTCTGCTTGCTAATTTTGATATATGGGGGCTCCATTAAAACTTCGCGTCTAGTGTTATTCCAAGAAAAATGGTGGTATCCACAAGACTCAGTTCCTCCCCATTTAAAATTACATTAGTATTTATACGTTTTAGTGTCATTTAAATGCAAATTATTAACGTTAAACCAATTTACTAATTTAGATATAGCATTATTTCCTTCGTCATATTTTAGTAATTGTCGTTTTAATTTGAAAATTAATGAAGTATCATCATCAAATAATACTATATTATAGTTATCCCTACTATGTAAGGTAAGTCATTAATATATACAAGAAACAGAAAGGGGCCGAGAATTGAGCTTTGAGGCACGCCCATTTGTACTATCGACCCGGAAGAGCTCATACTATTAATGACAACTTTTTGAGTTCTGTTACTTAAATATGAAACAATTAATTTAAGAGCATTACTTCGTACACGTAGTGTTGTAGTTTCCGATTAATGTTTCATGGTGAACACAATCGAAGGCTTTGGATAGGTCACAGAATACACCCAAAGCATCCTGTGAATTCTCCCATGCATTGAAAATATATTTAATCAGCTCAACACCAGCATCAGTTGTCGAGCGACCCTTGTGAAACCGAATTGATTTTAAGAAGTAAATTATTAACATTAAAAAAATTAACATTTGATCAAGAATAATTTTTCAAAAATTTTACTTAGTGTTGGCAGTACAGAAATGGGTCTAAAATTGGCGGGGTCTAATGTACTACCAGATTTAAATAAAGGTATTACTTTACTATGCTTCATGAAATCAGGAACACACCATATTCGATACTAGTATTAAAAATAATAGCTAGTTGAGGTGCGATTATATACTCTGTTCTGTTCTCTTACTTACACCACATACTTCGGTAGCTGCATCCACCAAACCTTTCTTGACATTATACCACACAGTCTCCAAGTCTAAATCATTCATACACAATTCATCCATACCACTTATATTTTCTCTCAGTATACATTTGAACTTCTCTTCACCTTCATCTTGTAACCTCTCTATTCTTATACGCTGTAACGCAGTGGTAGACACAGATGTCCGATGCCGCCAACGCTTGAATAGACCATTAATTCGGCATAAGACCAAGTAATGATCCGTTCCTACGTTGGACCCCCGGTAAACCCTTGTATCTACCACTGCGCTCCTCATTCTTTCATCCACAATTATGAAATCTATCATGCTTCTATCATCACCTCTTTCCCATGTATACATGTGAATCCTCTTATGGCGAAAGAAAGTGTTCGTCACAAAAATATTCTTTTCCACACATACGGTGAAGAGGTCTTCACCATTCTCATTTATACTTTATGATAACCAGACCTCTTCACCCCAACCCTTCCATTAAAATCTCCTAACATAATAATATTTTAATTTACCTTACATTTCATCAACACCATCCTTACCATGTCCCAAAACTGCTCTCGGATATAAGTGGGCTTAGACATATCTGGGGCGTACACCCCTAGCACAAACAACTTCTTTAAGCCCACTTTCATTCGTATCCATAGCAGCCTTGGGCTTACACATTCATACTCTTTCACACATTGACCCATTCTTTCTGAAAGAATGACACCGACTCCTTGGCATGCTAGCTCGGTCTCGTCGACACCAGACCAGTAATCGGTTACATGCCATGTGCAGTGGCATCCTTTCCCTTCTTTATCATTCATCATTTCGCATACTTCATCCATCTTATCATTCATCGCTCCACATACATTCAGCGTAGCCAGACGGGCCTCTGCAATCCACTTTTCGCCCCTCCGGGAGACTGAACGTGACGGGTGGCGAACCTCGTCGCCGGTTTTTCTCCCGGAGATTCTTCGCACCCCTGACCCATTAATGGGGCGCCGAAAACTCGGGGCCATTTCTTTTGTTTGCTGGCTCATGGTGCGAACTAATGGGTGGTAACTTTACGCCGCTACCATACGGCGAGGAGCCGAGTCTATACTTTCGGCTTTGTCGTTCGTTTAGCACCACCGGGGACACGTGTAGGGTGGGCCTGGGATAGGTGGTCAGCCTACGGACGCGAGCGACTCATCCCCTTCGTTTCGTTTCCTTTCGTGTAATATCTGTGAATATAAATGTATTACAAAACTAATTTACAAACACATATGAAAAAACATACTGGAAAACAAAGTTTTTCGTGAACTATCTGGTAAAATATGTAAGTACATATTATGTAAACGTGTTTTTATAAATATTAAGGTGTACCAGATAAAAATCTATTTTTATGAGTTTTTATGAAATTATAGAAAGCCTTTCCATGCCTAATGTGCCTGCCTTTATGTGCTAATTGAAACTGCATTTATTCTGAAGAAGCTAAATCAAAAACTAAAAACAACAAGTGGTAAAATTAAAAGAATTACAACTGACTTCAATATAAATTATCAAGGATAACTCAAAAACTACAGTATTCTCAGGGGTCAAGTGTTCGTTACCAAAAACCTTTTGGCTGGACCACCCAGTCCAATATCGGAAGTTGTAATTCCTTTGGTTTTGCGTAGCCCTGAAATAATATTATATGTGATAGTGCGATTCTGAAGTTTCATTAAAATGTTTATTGGCTACCTCCAACATTCTGCATAGGCTGAACTCGGTGCGCAAGAACAATTTGATCATCCGTAAGCTTTATTCCTGCATGGCTGGCTATTTTGATTGTTAATTCATAAGTAGATTCATGTCTTACAGTGATAATTATCGTAAATTTAATCTTCTTACGTTAGAAGAACGCTGTGAGATGTTAGACATGGGTTTATTTGATATTTTACGCGCTCAACTAGATTGCCCTGTTCTGCTTTCACAAATCCTTTAAAGTGCCCTGACGTAGGACTAGACATGCACCTTTATTCAATATTCCCTTACATCATACCAATTATGGCAAGAATAGTGTCCTCACCAGAATGGTTAAAATTTTAACAGTAAATTCTCTCATATTGACCCATTTATCCATTCAAAAAATTCATTTAAACTAAAGGTAGTAAGTAGTACGGGCTTTGACAAAAGTAGACAATTAACCTCTATTGTTTATATTGGTATCATTTGTAGTTTTATTAATCCGTAGTATCATCTCAATTTAGATGTCTTCAATTCGCTAATTGACACAAAAGGATTTTAATATAATGTGTGTATGTGTGTGTACATGGATATATTGTATGTGTGTATATTTATTTGTTTATATGTTTGTATATATATATGTTTACCTATATGTATAAGTATTTAATTAAAATATGATTATATGTTTTGTAGATGTATTTTTTTTTTTATAGGATAGGGTGACAAACGAGCACACAGTCCACCTGATGGTAAGTGGTGGCTGTGACCCATAGACATCTATATCTATCTTCAATAAAGAATCGAAATGCAGATGCGTTGTCACCCTTGAGGACTAAGATGGAATGCCTTTTTCCAGTAAAAGGGTCTCCGGTTCTCTACACTCACCATACGAAACACAGCAGCATTAAAGTTCTATTTTACGCTGGTATTCTGTCAGAGCGTGGTCCTTCCCCGGTCGAGCTGACTCATTCATACTACAACTATACTACTAATATAGCTGCAGCATGGCTCTACCACGTATAATATATATGTGTATGTGTGTGTATGTATGTATGTATATATATATATATATATATATATATGTATATATATATATATATATATATATATATATATATATTATCTTATTGAAGCATAAATATTTTCTTAGATCAGCCATGACAAATTAAGTCTTGTTTTGATTAAAGTTTTGTTACTTTTTCTTTTCTTACTTTTGATTCGTGCTAAATTGTGAAAAGTGGATGACTATTATTGGCCCTATGTAAAGACATATTATATAAGAATAATGTATCACAGAATGAAGGCTGTTGTTATCCCTAATAAAATAGATTCTTTTGAGTTTTCTGGTAGACCAACAATCTCTAAGTTCGAAAGCCTACCACATTGTTGCTCTTTTTATTTGCACATAAATCCGCCAGTTTCATTTCGCCATCCTTGACATTTTGTTGAAGTTTTTCAAAATTACTTTTGAGATTGTTGTAGTCATTTAGCAAACTGTTATGCGATTCTTCCAGCTGTTTAACCGATTCGACAACTTTTAGCTGTGGCGGCGAACAAATATTCCGTCATAGAAGTTGATGACACGCTTATTGTGCCATCAGCCATGTGTAAACATAATGTTCTTTTTTATGCTTTTTTCATTTGTTTAGATCTGATTAAGTTTAGTTGACATCAAACATCACTTGCAAACGGAAGGATACTTGTTTTAGTGGCTTACCGTGTTTTCTACATGTTTTCCTTGAAATGGAGAGTAAGTGACTTTTCTTATGCAGAGATTACAAACGTTTTGTACTATTTATTGTTTTATAAAAAACATTAATATAAGTAGGTACAGCTAAATCACCCTAAAACCGTGGGTTTTATTAAATAAAATTTTACCTAATAATAACGTTTGTAAATATCAAATTTATTAGCGAACTTTTTATGCATGAACGCGTTCGAACTGTTGTAATACAAATTATAAATACTAAAAGTGCGTTAACTCCAATTCAGTGTAGGGGCCTCGATCCTCCGTCTCTTTAACTTTTAATTGTTGTGCAAACTGTTAGGCCATTCGACCAACACGCCTTGAACTGATACGATGAAATTTTTGATCTCCTTGCACGATTTGCAATAGCAATGCCTGTGATTCAAGTATAGTTGAAGGCTAAGCTAAAATGTTTGTGTTAATTTTTCATAACTTAGACAACTTTTATCAAAACTAAGCACCAATGTACTTTGAAAACCTTTTATACTCTCACAACCATTACACTATACCACAAAATAACAGTGTTTGAAACTTTTACGATTTAATTTGATCGGAACACTTTTAACACGTCCACCCGCTCAATGTCGGTACTTTCGATCTTGTAAGGATAGCATGTACACAAATAATTACTAAATAATTACTTAGTGCAGCTTATCGATCGATTTTATTTTGTTGCTGTCACCTTCTGGTTTTTACTGACCAGCAACATAATATCTGCTGTCTTTGATTCAAAAATTCTTTTAAACGTAGCATGTACACTTAAAATAAGTAAGTAATTACTTGGTGCAGCTAACTTTGATATTATATTGTTGTTGGCTATTATTAGCTTCTGCTAACCTGACAAAAAATGGAAGAATGACCTTCTGGTCATGCTTCCATTTCTGACCAGTAATAAATTATCTTTCTTTTTCTAAAACTCTCCTGTGAACATAGCTTGTACACAAATAATTACTAATTAATTGCTTGGCGCAGATTATCGATCGATTTTATTTTGTTGCTGGCTCTTTATAACTTGCTGGTTCCATTACTGACCAGCAACAAAATATCTGCCATCTGTTTTTTTCTAAAAGATTTAATGTGTCGATTTTCCTCATTTTCATAAATTTCATAGTTATAACTAAACTTACTGATATGGATTTTTACTTTCCTGGGTTGGTATGACACAGAGTAAAAGTAAGGACCAGAGGGGAAGCTTCCTAACAACGTCGAAAATGTATCTTCTTATTAGTTTGTGTATATACCTATTCTGACAGGGTTGTCACCTGATGCATGTGAAAATTTAAGGGAAAATAAAAATATTATATAGTATAAAACAACATGAGTATTAATTATAACTTATATTAATGTAACAACATATATATATTAATTGTTTGAAGTCAATAGCTGTTTGTATCGATTAATTTTAAACAATAAGGAAAAATGAAAATATTATCTATATCTATACTTATAATAAATCTGTAGAGAGGTCAATTCTGTACATGAAATATATTTCCAAAATAACTATCAGGGGGTGATTAGTGATCGATACTGACGCCAAAAATGCAAACAGTAAAATTTTTGTCTGTCTGTCTGTCTGTATGTTCGTTATAGAAACAAAAACTACTCGACGGATTTTAACGAAACTTGATACAATCATTCTTCATACTCCTGGGCCGGTTATAGTATACTTTTCATCACGCTACGATCAATAGGAGCAGAGCAGTGAAGGTAAATGTTGGGAAACGGGAGAAATTATCCATTTTTAAGCTTCCGTCGTGTGCAGCCTTAATGGTTAAAGCTACACAGAAATCATGTATGACGGAAATGTTCTTAAAATTATATAAAAATATCCCACGACAGCATATGTCTATCTTTTATGGTTGACTCACAATAACACGTGTAATTCCTGATAGCTTAGCAGTTCGGAGCTTGATTATATTTGTCTACTCTTACGTTTTTAACACTCTCACTCATCCCTAATTAAAAAGTTAACATTATTATCTCTTCAATAAAAAGAATCATAGAAATCAGTAAAGAAACACCAAAGTTATACATGAAATACGCTAATAAGCCATCGCGCGTGAATACTGAATCATGCTATAGGATTGTTTTTGTGTAACGGTCGCCGCGCTCGACGCGGCTCGCGGCGGGAGGTATAAAAGGCGGGGGTCCGAGTGCGAGTCCTCACCAATTTGGTTTTCGAGCGAAACACTTGTCCTCAACAAGTTCACCGCATTGTGGAATATATCCTCAGCGGTTTTTATCCTCGCCGTCATAAGACCATCGCGGTCTTCGACATAGCGAAAGCGTTTGATAGAGTCTGGCACGTAGGCCTTATCTACAAACCATACAAAATAGGTCTCCCTGATCGTCTTGTTCGTCTCGTGGCCTCCTACTTGAAAGACCGTACCTTTCGTTACAGACACGAAGGCACGCCTCTCTTCGCGTCCAATCAAAGCCGGTGTCCTCAGGGCTCGGTACTTGCCCTCTTCTATATATCCTGTACACCAACGACATTCCCATACCGTCGAATGGTGTTCAGATCTCTTTTGCAGACAACACTGCCCTCTATTGCAAAGGCACGTCATCATTTTTATACGGAACAAGATCCAAAAGTCAGTTAATGACTTAGGAGCTTGGTTCCAAAAATGGCGTATCGATGTGAACCCGGAGAAGAGCTCCGCTGTTCACTTCGAACATAAACGACGCTGCTCCACTACTATTCCGCCAATCCGTATGTTAGGGACCTCTGTCCCCTGCCATACATCCGCCAAATACTTAGGTGTCACCCTTGACACGAGGCTCACTTTCGAGCCCCATGTCAAGAGAGTAACTCGTAACGCACGATTTTATATGATATGATTTTATATCTGGGTAGGCTCAACAGTATGTTGGGCCGACACAGTAAATGTCCCTCCGCAATAAGCGAACCCTCTATAAGGTCTGTATACGACCAGTAATGACATACGCAGCCCCAATTTTTGCTCACGCAAAACCTAAAACCATGTACAAACTCCAAGTTGTACAAAACTATTTCTGTCGTCGGGCTACGAACGCACCCTGGTACGTCCGTAACGCCGACCTCCACCGAGACTTAGAGCCCCCACAATACAACAGTTCCTAAAACACTCTCTGAGAACTTCTTCAAAGCCTCAGAATCTCACTCTAATCACCTTATTCGTGAAGCAGCTTCCTATGCAGCCCCACTTCCCTCTCGCTATCGAGTCCGCAGACCGAGAAACTCTCTCTCGGACCCCCCCAACCAGCTTTCGGCCGACCTGAACTGCTCTTGGCGGCTCAGGCCGATCCTTCTTCCAATGTATAGAATGCCCTAATTGGGCAACTCTCAGCGGCTTATCGCCGCCTGCGCCCCTTTCCTTAAGGGGTCGCATCAAATCTCGGTAGAAAGGCCACTATGGCTATATACCGCTCCCAAGGTGGTGTTTAGTGGGAAGGCACTTAGGTTAAGTAGTCACAGTGAGTCCACATAACCACGCAGCCGGCTGCGTGGTATTCTTAGAGCATTCACCACCTCCCTCCCCGCTACCGGAGGGTGCCTTTGCATTGGGCGCAAAAAGTGCGAGCTTCATACAATATTTGGCTGTTGATGCGAATAGACGTTCAGAGTGTTCGACCTTATTGACAGACAATAATTGATTTTAACAAACCGTGCTTATCAGCGCGACTTTTAGTCTACTCTTACGTTTAATAATTTATTTTTAGATTTCTTTGGTTGTTATTTTATAAAATAGGTATTAGTTATTTTGGTAGTGTTTAAATATTTCTTAGTCTAATACTAAGAAATTATAAATTAAACTTTTTTTATTTATTTAGCTGTAGTTTTAAATAGGTACCTAGGTATCAAATAGGTTATTTCATTTTATTAGACGTAGTTTAGGTGCCTACTTATATATTTTTAAGAATTTAATTTTGAATTTAAGGATTTATTTAGGATCCGTTTTATTATTTAAGTAGGCATTTAGATTTTTATAAGTGTATGGTAGCTATAGTTAGGAGCTCTAACGTAGATTATTTTGTTAGGTAACTGAATGCCGTCGATTAAAATAAAATACACAATGCCACCTAAAACGATTATCTTTATCTCGAAATTCGAGAGAAGAATGAGAAATGTGCGTTCTCAAGAATCGGCAGAGGAGAGAGCACACCGGTTAAACTCTATGAGAGTTAGTGCCTCAACTCTCGAGCCAATGAAAGCTCTCCAGAAAGAGAGATGCGATTAGCAGCTGACAGAGCGAGACGAGCTACATCACGGGCGTCTCAAAGTTCTTCTCAACGAGAGCTAAGGCTTACCATTGACCGAGAACAACATGTGTTATCCCGAGAAGCTGAAACTGCTTCACAAGGAGAATTGCGGCTCACAGCTGACCGCGAACGGCATACATTATCTCGCGAGTCCGAAACCTACACTGAGAGGGAATTACGTCTCACAGCTGACCGCGAACGGCACATTATCTTGCGAGTCCGAAACCCACACTGAGAGGGAATTACGTCTCACAGCTGATCGCGAACGGCATGTACTATTCCCTGAGTCCGAAACCTACACTGAGAGGGAATTACGTCTCACAGCTGATCGCGAACGGCATATACTATCCCGTGAGTCCGAAACCTACACTGAGAGGGAATTACGTCTCACAGCTGACCGCGAACGGCATACATTATCTTGCGAGTCCGAAACCTACACTGAGAGGGAATTACGTCTCACATTTGATCGCGAACGTCATATTTTATCTCGAGAATCTGAAACTTTTACTCAATATGGAGACCGTTTGACAAATGATAGGGTGCACCATAATATTATTCGATCTCTTGAAGATGAACATGAGCATGAACAACGACTAGAGTCGGGACGCGAATATTACAATTCTTTGAGACAAGAACGATTAATAAGTTTGTCTAATGAAGGATTAAGAATTGAAAATATTCGGTCTCTTGAAATGGACGAACAGCGAGAGGCCCGTATTACTGCAGACAGATTTCGACATAGTCTTAATGACTTAGATGTACACATAGAAGATCAACTCATATGGTACATGGTCCATGTGGTGCATTTAACGGGAATGCTCCTTGCATGCAAGACGGTCGTTGCACTAAAAGATATCCAAAAGCATTAGTGGATGAAACTGTAACAGGACATGATGGATACCCATTATATCGTCGCCGTTCAAGAGACAATGGTGGTTTTACTGTTGAAAAGCGAGTGTCTGGACAACAGGTTACTTTAGATAATAGGTGGGTCGTTCCGTATTCGCCTGTGATGTCTAGAGCATTTCAAGCTCACATAAATGTTGAAATGTGTAATAGTGTAGAGTGAATAAAATATATTTGTAAGTATATTAACAAGGGCAGTGACCAAGCTACATTTGCGTTGAGAAATAAACATGATGAAGTTACTAGATTTCAGTCAGGCAGATATATCAGCTCTTCAGAAGCTGTGTGGCGGATCTTAAGTTTCAACATTTACGAAGATATCCACCTGTGACTCATCTGGATGTTCATCTTGCAGGCGGTCAACGTATATATTTCAACGCCGAAAATGTTACAGAACGATTAGAGAACCCTAGACAAACAACTTTATTAACATTCTTTCGACTTTGCCAAACTGATGATTTTGCAAAATCTCTTTTGTATGAGGAAATTCCATCGTATTATACCTACGATAAGCAACGAGGTGTCTTTAATCGTAGACGCCGTGGCAAGCCTGTAGATGGCGAGTCAGGTATTTTCAAAGAACATGTTCTTGGTAGAGTGTATACCGTTCATCCTAACAACGCTGAGTGTTTCTATTTGCGATTATTATTACATACAGTGCGAGGACCAACATCATTTATAGATTTGAGAAAGGTAGACGATGTTGTTTATCCAACTTATCATGTAGCTGGCCAAACGCGTCGTTTGCTTGAAAATGATCAGCATTGGGATGACGCTTTAGCAGAATCCTGTGTTAGTGATAATCCACGACGGTTACGCCATTTATTTGTAACATTACTCACATTTTGTAATTTGTCAGATGCTTTACAATTATGGGAAAAATATAAAGAAAAATTTGCAGAAGACTTTCTTCGGAATATATCTCATAATGATGAAGGCGCAACTAATGATAATTTCCATGATATTGCCATAAATCTGTGCTTATTAGCTCTTCAGGAAGACTTAACAGCAGTAGGCGGTAAATCACTCTGTGAATATGGTTTGCCAACGCCAACCTCAGTCGGAGAGGTTACCAATAGGGAATATTCTGCAGAGATTGGTTACAACTCAATGGAACTGCTGGCAACATTAGAAAACGGTGTCCCAATGATGACTGCAGAACAACGTTCAGTCTATGATCGCGTGTGCGAGAGTGTTTAGAATAATTTGGGAACAATATGGTTTTTAGATGCACCTGGAGGAACTGGGAAAACCTTTTTGACTAAATTAATATTAGCTTATGTTCGAAATCAGCGTAAAATTGCTCTTGCCGTGGCTTCATCAGGTATAGTTGCAACATTGCTACCAAGAGGTAAAACTGCTCACACTCGTTTAAAATACCAATTAATTTAGACCGCACGGAAAGTCCAACCTGTAGTATTTCAAGAAATAGCGACAAAGCTAAGGTATTACGTGAGTGTAATTTAATCATATGGGATGAATGTACGATGGCCCACCGAAAAGGAGTAGAAGCGGTAGACAGAACTTTAAGGATATAAGACAAAATGATCGACCGATGGGCGGTATCACGTTTTATTTTGTGGTGATTTTCGACAAACCTTACCGGTAATACCACGGGAACCTGAGCTGATGAGGTTACGGCTTGCCTAAAAGCTCTTATTTGTGGCGTGATATACAATCGGTACATTTGACTATAAACGCGAGTGAGAACTGAGATAACCCGGATGATCGTCAATTTTCTGATAAATTATTAAAGATTGGGAAGGTACCTATCCACAACTACACCAAGGAAAACTTATTCTGACGCCTGAGTTATGTTGTATAGTGCAATCCCAACCACATCTTATATCGTCGGTTTACGGTGACGTAACAATTATATTAAATAGGGACAATTTTGGCTATGCGAAAGATCCATTTTAACTCCTGGCAATGACCAGGCATCTGAGATTAATAACAAAATACTGTCGAATATACAGGAAAGCAAAGTTTATAGTTCAATAAATAGAATGGTCGTTGAACAAGAAGCCACTAATTACCCGAAAGAATTTTAAATTCTTTAAATATGCCCGGACTTCCTTCTCATGAAATTTGTTTAAAATTGGCATTCTGATTATTCTGCTCTGAAATTTAAGACCACCACAACTTTGCAATGGAACTCGGCTAAAAGTAACCCAGTTGCAACAAAATATAATCGAGGCTCAAATTTTAACAGGTTGCGGTGCAGGAGAAACCGTCTTTATTCCCAGAATTCTATAATACCAAATAATTTTCCATTCCAATTTAAAAGAACGCAATTCCCAGTATCATTGTGTTATGCAATGACAATTAATAAGGCTCAAGGGCAGACTTTTCGTGTTGCTGAGTAGATCTCGGTGTCAGTTGTTTCTCGCATGGTTAGTTGTACATCGCTCTTTCCGGGTTAGCAGTTCTAGAAATCTTAATCTTCACGTGCCGGACGGGTCAACTTTCAACATAGTTTACTCGGAAGCTTTGCGCTGAAGTATTTTTGTTCTATAAGTACTTAAGCCTCATGAACGTGATCTAAACAATATTACCAATATATTAAGTTAATAACACACAGGAGTTACACTCCATCCAAAGCCCAGCGACACTATAACATATAGGAATGACGTCTTAGCAAAAGTTGTTTAGTCTGATGGGCATTTCCTGTTGACTTACAAAATGAAAGATCTAAAACGTCTCGAATCGTCTCGCGAATCACGTTGTTTTTCCGTCCCCGGGCTCTTAGAATTCAACATCAGACGTTTCAGATCTTCGATTTTGACGACCCCGTTGTCGCTGGCATAAGCAACAGGATCCGCGTACGAAGTCGCGGGCAGAAGCTAGTATAGTATAAAACAACATGTGTAATAATTATAACTTATATTCATTTAACATCATATCTATTAATTGTTTGAAGTCCATAGCTGTTTTGTATCGATTAATTTTAAACAATTAGGAAAAATAAAAATATTATATAGTATAAAACGACATGTATTAATTATAACTTTTTTATAGGATAGGGTGACAAACGAGCACACAGTCCACCTGATGGTAAGTGGTTGCTATGACCCATAGACATTTACATCTATCCTCAATAAAGAATCAAAATGCACATGCGTTGTCACCCGTGAGGACTAAAACGGAATGTCTCTTTTCCAATAAAAAGGTTCTCCGGTTCTCTACACTCACCATACGAAACACAGCAGCATTAAAGTTCTATTTTACGCTGGTATTCTGTCAGAGCGTGGTCCTTCCCCGGTCGAGCCAACCCATTCGTGCTACAACTATATACTACTAATATAGCTGCAGCATGGCTCTACCACGTATATTATTATACGTGGTAGAGCCATGCTGCTTATATATTAATGTAACAATATAATATCTATTAATTGTTCGAAATCAAGAGCTGTTTCGTATCGATTAATTTTAAACAATAGCGATGTATCATCAGCAAACAAACTATCCCATAGCAAACAATACTATCCCATTACAAATGACTGACTCTAAACAATTTTTTGGTGTTGTTTTTTTTTAAAGATTTTTATTATTTCTCTTAATCGTGTAGTAAAGCCTGAATCTAATATAGAGTTTCTTTAAATATTCGACCGGGAAACAATCGCATGGCATCTGAAACACATTTTTTTTTATATTTCATTTCCAATTTTTTTTATTTTTGGCTCATGTTTAAAATATTCTTGGTATTTTCTTTCCAATAAATCAATAAAATTAACAAAGTCATTTATTAATTTTATTGATTTATTGAATTTTATTGAATCATTTAAGGAACCCAGTCTGTACATTACCGACGTTAAAATCTTTATAATGAGTGAATATTGATTCTCTGCTCATTTTATGGCATTTCCCGATCTATTGACATAAGATTTCGATTTTACGCAGTTGTGTCGATCCAGGCATTTCCTATACAAATACCCGGCGACATAAAAAATAGTATTTCTTTCTGGTAAATCGAATTTATAGTCGTTGGTCTCCACAGTAAGGATAGGAATATTTTCGTTTTCTTCCATTCGAAAAGAAGCTTCATAAAGTGTGCCGCAGTCCTCGACTTTCATGAGTAAACTAATATAATCTTCTTCACAATTAGTACCCCGGTTATTTTTTTAAATATTGCTTAAAAATTTTTTTAAAGCATTATTGGTTTGTCGACAAGTTGGCTCTTGACAGTTTCCACCTGCCTGCCGCACTTTCCCAAAAAAATTCTCAATACAGTCTTGATTTCAACGTCTAGTGTACAAAAACTTTAATCCTTGTGACTTTAAGTCGACGAAGAGCTGTAATACAGATTTGATGGTGATTCGAAACCCATCAATAATTTTCATGGTTTTAGTTGCGTCCACTCCTGTATCTATCCTAACTAACTTAAGTATTTAAAAAATCTAACGTTTCCTGTAAAAACTCATTTTGAAAACTGTTACCGCAGAAGGCTCTTCTGAATTGAGCAGGAGATCGCAATCGGCTAGAGTTCAGAATATCAAACAGTCCGTTCATTTTGTCTATAAGCTTGAGTGCAACGCGGTTATCTGGGCTCCACATGAAACTAAATATAGTCTCATGCTGGAGAGAATTCAAAACAAATTTATTAGGTTTCTATATTTCAAACAGTATGGCGTATATCCTTTTTACCCACTTAAATATCCAACCTTATTCGTTTTTGGGTATGGTGGGATATAATGAACTCCGTGTTAGGCGCGAACTCGCACTGGTATCATATATTCTCCAAGTAATAAGAGGAAAGATAGACAATCCTTGTTTCTTGGAGGGTATATATTTGAATGTCCCGGAGCAATACGTGTGGCGAAGGCGGCGGCCGCGGCTGCTGGCGGTGCCGCGCGCCACCAGATTAATTAACCTTATCCATGAGGAACTTGACATATTCGTATGTTCTGTGAGTGAATTCACAAGGGCGGCATTATTTATAATATGTTACAATAATTACAATAATTAAAATGTTTACTATTTTCACTAGCGCATTAGGTCATTAGATCCTGTAATGTTAGTGATAAGTTTGGCTGAATATATAAATAAATAAAAAAAAAATCAGCAGTGTGTGATGCAGTTGGATCAATTATATTCAAACAGACGTGTGTTCTCATCGCTGAAGCAATAGTGTGACTTAACAGTTGTACTGCTAAGTGTACGCGCATTTTTTGAAAATAATTTGGGTTAATATCGATATCTGATAATTTTGGTGCCAATCGCAGTGCTTGCTTTTTGTCTTGCTTATACATCTTTATAATATCAGACATATTTGCCACTCTGTTGCCATCTTCGTACACATAATTACACGTTTTTAGGTTATTCCGTACACATTTTATAAGGTGAGGAACGTTGAATATGTAATAGATTTGTGCCCATTTACTTCAAAATAAGTTTTGTCTTTATTTATGGGGCGACACTTTGAAGCGCTCACAAAAACTGAGCCCTGGTCTGACACAAATACCTGGATGCCAAGACCAATCTCCAATAAAGCCGATATAATTTAACCTCTGGATAATTTTTGCACCGAGTAAGAAAGGTATAGGCAATGGGCTGCTTCCAGTTGTGTATTATACCACGTGCCATTATTACGATTACGTACTTAGCCAGTTCTGCTTTTTGTGTACCTCGTACATCATGAAATCCAATAACCCTGTCATTTGAAATATCATAAAACAGATTTGCCTTTAGAGACATACAGTCGACACAAACACTACTTATTTTTTCTTCTGGACTCATCTTACTTATTTTAAGGCGGGAGGCAGGAACACAGTAGTGTCTTCTATTTTGAACCTATCATTATTTACCATTAAATGTTTGTAACTACTAATTTAATGGCCCTCTCTTTGAATTTGTTTTTTAAATAATTTGCGTTTTGAGGTTGCATCACTTTTTACATTATCTAATTTAGCTATATGATAACAGCGTATGGTCAAATATTTTTCGGCGACCAGTCTTATTAGGTTCACTTGGTGAAGAGAACCACACGCGTGTTCAGTTTCAACTTTAAAATAAGTATTTATATCACCAATAAATTGTTTTAATATACAAGATAAATTTTTTGTATAAGTTGGCCTAGTCATTATAAAATTTGGTCTAAGAAACTTTCTGATTACTTTCTCCGAAGTCTTACATATAGAATATACATCCCTTGAAGCATAAATCAATCCGCCTTCATCCCGTGCGCTAATAGAACAATGAACATACACCAGCTTTTAAGACAACTATACGGGGAAATTCGCAATGCAGGACTGGCAACACCAAAAAACGACGCGTTGATTTTGTAAATAAAATTTAAAATTTATTAGTTTTGTTTTCGTAAATTACTATTAGTTTTGAGTTACTTAGCGATGGTAGGAGATTTTGTTAGTTGTTTGTAAACGTCCTTTGTAATTTCTGCAGATTTTAATCGCGCAACTTGTCATTTTCACCAAAATAATCTAACACAAAAAATGAGCCGTGCGTGCGTATCTCTTGGCGTTACAATTGACACTAAGGAGCGGGGAGCGCATTAGAGGCTAACAGTTAGCTGATATTTTTTTCGACACTTTTGAGCCGCCGTTACTCTATCTAGAGAGTAAATAATCTAAGTACTTCGTATGCCCACAGAGTAGGGCATAGTTGAACTTGATTATATATGTAGCTAACATCTATGTAATACCTATAATCCCCGAAACAAATGATTCTTATATTCTGATTTCATTAAATAACTACATGAGTGCCTATGTTTATGAATTATATGAATTACAAAATGAAAACTTGGAGATTTGTATAATTATTTTGGTGTCAGTGGTGGTAGTAATGGCTGTGATGGTGGTAGTGGGCAGTGGTGGTGATGGTGGTGGTGTTGATGGAGCCACTGTTGGTCCACTGCCTTCCACCACTACCTACGATACTACCGTCACCACCACCACTACTACCACTGAAACCATCACCAGCACCATCAACAACAGTATCCACCAACACTAGCACCACTTCCACCAACACCACCCCCACCAATGTCTGGCGATTGTATTCGAACCACAAAGCAGTGGTATTTACCCCTGGCGTCGCGACGGGCAAAAAGTAGCTTATATCCTTCCCCGGGATGCAACCTACCTCTATACTAAAGTGGGTGGATAAAGTCACACATTTAGCCTTATTACGTAGGGTATACTGTCATCTACGGCACTGTCACGGTTAGACTGACTGATGTTTCTAGTAGGTGAGACCGCAACTTACCTCTGTACTAAAGTGGGTGAATAAAGTCACACATTTAGCCTTATTACGTAGGTCATTCTGCTGTCAAGGTTAGACTGACTGACGTTTCAAGTAGGTGAGACCGACTTCATCACTCGGCGACATACCTGTCCAACACATTCTCACTTACTTATCAATGTTATTATATAGTTTTATTGTATATAATACGTAAAAAGGTACTTATTTCACTTGATCTCTCGGATATAAAAAAAATATCCTTATTTTCTCTAGAATTATTCATGCATACTGTACAACTATTAGGCATTTTTGCTTATACAGAACACTTATTATTTACCTATACATATTTATAATAACTTAACTCTAATTATTTTAATTAAGATAAATCTAATTATTAACTAAATGCAAAAAACTTAATAAATTAATTGATATATAAAATTTCGAAATATTGTTGGTCTATTTATTTAAATGCGCACTACCAACAACATCCCTTTCTTGCATACTCTGACTGAGCCGGCGCAACGCAAACCGGTTTGTACCCCCGTACCCTGACGGAGCGTCAGGCGTCGGTGAACCTGTCGGTGTGAGCTCACGCACACATCGCTGCGCTATGTTTTTTAATAATAATAATAATAATAATAATAAAATATTTATTCATTGACCAAAAGTAATAAAATATTTAAAAGTTAACCTAATACAAAAATAATATTTTTAGAAGGACAATGAAAGGGTTCTGACTCAGCATGTGTTGCAGAGAATCTACAACGCTGTTATTCTGTCAGCACCCATATACCTACTTAGTGAGCTAAACTATAACAGTACGTACATCACTGATTACATTACAAATAGATTTTAGTGTTAAATTATTTATTTATTTATTCAGCCAGTACAAGAACTAAATAATTAATTAACCAGTACAAGTTATCATAATATTTCTATTAATAATTTGATAATTAATATACATGTACAAGAGATAAGACATAACATAAACAAAATATGTTTAATGTAAACAAAAACATGAAAATAATAATAATATTAAAAGTAAGAACTACAGTAGTGTTTTATTTATTCAGACTAATTATAATAATTATGCTAGAACAATATAATGGTTTTTTAAAGAGAATATTTGTAGTAAATGTAAGTTACATAATTGCATATAACTAAATATGTGATATTCAGCCCCTGCCGATTTTTTTATAAATATTTAAGACATTTTCTGCGTACTTAATAAATACTCTTTGTATTTTCTCTTAAAACTGTTCTTATTTGTTATGACTCGTAATGGTGGTGGAAGATCATTCCAACATTTTGTGGCCATAAATTTGTAACTACCACGAAATGCTGATGTCCTATGTTGAGGTATGCAAAGTACTTTTGCACACTTTCGGATATCGTACATATGTTGATTTTGTCTCCACTGAAGCTTTTCATATAGGTATTCTGGTTTCTTTGTTTTATCACTCCAAATAGCAGGAGGCATAAAATAATTTGAGACGTTCCTGCATTTTAAGCATATTAGAAGCATTAAGTAAGGTGTAACATGTGTTCGTCTTGGGATGTAAAAACAGTAACGAGCGCAAGCATTTTACCCCTTTGAATTAAATTTTTTGATTTTTAAATAGACAAGGTCCATAAAGTTATACAGTAATTTAGTTTAGACAGAACTAGGTTTCACATAATTTAACACGTAAGTCTACAGTGATAAACTGCCTGATTGAGTAAAACTTTCAATCGGAAAAACAACTTTTACGACATTAATTACATGATTTTCAAACTTTAAATAACTGTCCATAAGAACCCCAGATTTCGTACTTCAAAACTCGTTCAATGTTTTCCCCATCAATACGTACGTTCGGATCATTAGAAGTTATGTCCTTTACCTGCTTTTAGTACCTATAATAATAAACTTAGATTTTGTTGGATTAGGAGCATGGAGTTATTTTGTGACCAAGAACTAATGCGTTGAAGATCCTCATTTAACTTTTCTACCGCTGTATTTACATTTTTTTATCTACACTAATATACACACCTGTAGGTCATCAGCATAAATATGGTATCTGCAATTTTCAAGACATGCTGTTATATCGGAACTATAAATGATAAAAAGCAAGGGCCCAAAATAGATCCTTGAGGACACTTTATTGACAGGAAGTAGTTGGGAAACATAACTTTCACCATCATTCCTGTTAATTATAACTTGTTGTAGACGATTATTGAGATAACTCTTAAACCACACCAATGCCCCGTTATCAAAACCGTAGTATGATAGTTTATCTATTAACAAATCCGTATTTATCGAATCGAATGCTTTTGAAAATCTAAAAGAGGTGATCGCCTTTGCCGGAATCCGAAAAACAGTACGTCATCTACGACATTTATAAGGGCGGTAGCTGTCCCATGACTCTTCCTAAACCCTGATTGTAACTTATAGTATATTTATTTTGTTCACAAAAGTATACTATTTGAAAGTGTACAACTTTTTCCAATATTTTTGATAAATATGGTAAAATGCTAATAGGCCTTAGGTCGCTTAAATCAACTGCATTTACTTTTTTGGTACAGGACGAATTAGCGGTTTCCACTGAGAAGGAAAAATTGATTCTGTGATAGACCTATTAATTATTGCTGTTATAACCTTTAATGTTTGTGGTAGTGTCAAAGTATCATTTCCATACTAATTGATCAACCCCTTGTGCGTTCGACTTGATAGTCATAATAACTTTTGCAACTACGCTTTCATGGACTGGCATTAACTTTAATGTGTTTGAGTTATATTTGGAACTTTAAAGAATTTAGAATAAAATGAACCAGTATTGCTTATGTCCGGAATATTAAGAAAGTGGTGGTTAATTTTATCAGGATCATTAAAATGGTCTGGTAAATTGTTAGAATTTTTAAATGAAGGTAATAAACTGATTTTAAGTTTTTCCACAAAATGTTTGCTTTTAGGTTCTGATTAATATGATAGTCAAAATATGCTTTTTTCTCAGTATTAAGACAACTATTAGCTAGTCTTTTAAGAGATTTGTAATGAGTTTTATCACTTCAGCTTTAGTATGTCGGTACTTATTATGAGCGCTGTCACGCAATTGCATCATGTACCGAACATTACTAGTGAACCATGGCAGTTGTCTTTTAAACGTTACTAGTTTCTCAGAGCATGCTTATCAAATAATTCTAAAATTTTTTGGAAAACTCAGATACCATTTGATCGACACAGCTAAACTCTATGATAGTATCCCAATTTATAGCTTCGAGATCTGATAAAAAGCAAGCATATTGATACTTTTAATAGGTCTTATAATTTGTTGTATTGGATCTATCTTAGGTTTTTAAAATGGAAGTCAACCAAAACAAAAGCGTGCCTCCTAATTCTGGTGTATGTTTAACAAATGTATTTGTAACATGCATCTGTGATAACTAAATCAATTAACGTTGCACTGTCTCGTGAAGTGTGTAGGTTCTGAAATACAGTTACTTGAATTAGTATAGATCATAAATTGTTTAAGACGAAGAGTTTTACTGTCATTAGTATCCAAAATGTTAATGTTAAAATCGCCTAATAATATAAAATAATCAAAGTTGATTAGAAAAGTGTCGGTGAGAGAATCAAGAAAATTATCCACATTGACCCATTGTGGTCGATATGCTGTACCAATTAATATTCTAGTCCTGTTTATGGTTACCGATATCCATTGTTGCTCAACTTCAGTAAAATGTTAATATGTGGACAGGAACGAGCACTTACTCGCCTAATATAGAAACCTACACCTCCGCCCTAGTTCTTGACATGTTACACGATCGAGGAATATGAGGAAGCTATATCCAGGAACTAATGGTGCACTTACATCGTCACCTGTCTGCAACCATGTTTCGTTTATTGCCATAATATCAGCTGAGTCTCGTTGTAAGGCAACCTGAAACTCGTCTATTTGCTTTTATTGACCCAGCATTATAGAGACCAACTCTAAAACTTTTATATCTAGCCATTGTTATATAACATAATGTAATGTCTTAAATTTTGAAACAAATTAAATAATAAAAATATAGGAAAAGTAAGAACACAATAAGTTATAACTTGTACTAACCAACATCGAATTAAAACAACGCGTATAAACAATATTAAAAGGATTTTAACAGTTTAGCAGAATGACAAAAAGATTGAATTAAAATAAAAAGAAGGGCACAATGAGATCCTTAATATTAACAGCAAAATATTTTTTAGCATTTTACTGTTATCATAATATTAATTAATATAATGTAATTATATTTGTAGTCAAACTGTTCTAGAACTGAGTTGACATTAAATGTATAACGAATATTAAAACTAATATACAACAGACCGAATAATAACGACAAAAAGTTATAACCTGTACTGACCAACATCCAAATAAAACAACATATAAACAATATTAAAAAGGATTTTAACAGTTTAGGACAATGTAGATAAAAGATTGAATTTAAATAAAAAACGTAGGGCACAATGAGATCCCTAATATTAAAAGAAAAATATTTTTTGAATATTTTTACTGTTATCAGAATATTAAATAATAAAATGTAATAATATTTGTAATCAAACTGTACTAAAACTATATTGACATTGTAAAAATAACTAATATTAAAACTAACACATAAAAAACCTAATAGTAACAACAACAATAAGTTATAACCTGTACTGACCGAAATCAAAACAAAAACAACACATATTAACATTATTAAAAATTGTTTCCACAGTTTAGCAGAATATAGACAGAAGATTGAATTAAAATTTAAAAAGTAGGGCACAATTATTAGATCCCTAATATTAACAGAAGAATATTTTTTAATATTTTGACTGTTAACGGAATAAAACAATAACAGAATGTAATAATATATGTAATAAGACTGTACTAGAACTAAGTCAACTTTGAAATCAAACTGTACTAAAACTAAGTTGACATTAAAAGTAATGGACCTTAAAACAAATATACAACAAACCGAATAATAGCAAAACGCTAGAAGCCCAAAGGCCATAAAATCAATTTATAATCATTTAACTGTTTTGGAATATGGCTCACCAAAATACGCGTAAAGTCGTCTTCTGAGTAGATTACGCGTACCGAGCGTTAAAAGATCTCTCCTCTGACATAAACTCGACCATCTTTTGTCCATATGAATTTCCATTTTAATTTTCGGGCCATTTCACGCTTTAGCAAATAGCACACGATTTGGTTTCGTTAGCTCTCATTAACATAAAATTTGGTTGTATCTTTATAAGGTAACCCTAGATCTAGTGGTGGCGCGTACGGCGCACGTGCATTTTCAGTAGGATGTCACGAGTGACTCGGCGTGCTAAACGCACAACTAGGGTCGTGCCTCTATACGGTTTTGATTCCTGTTTGCACCTCTTGGTAGATTTCTCGAATGGCGACCGACACGCTCCGCAAATTATATCATGATCATTTAAGGTAACTCCCAGCTTATTTGCAACTGTCGACATTATATAAGGGGTTTCACCTGAAACTTCAGGTATTCCAATTATTTCAATGTCATTGAGCAGCGCTTTGGTCCTTGTCGTTTATTTCTGTTTTAATTCTTTTATAATGGTCTCCATATGTAAAATGTTAGAAGGCTTATTTTGTTCACTTTCTATTTGTTTACGTAAATATATGCTTGCTCAATTGTTTGAACTTTTTTCGCAAAGTGTACTTATATCTCTTTTTAAGTCGCATATTTCTCCTGTTAGGGATTCAGTTTTTTAAAACTCACTTTCCAACTTCATTAAAACTTCATTAAATTCTTGCTTAATTTCGAAGCTAATGAGTGACGAGTGTTTTGTAACTTAGTGTCCAATTTATCGTCAAGCAATTTACCTAATTCTTCAAAAAGTAGAAGTATTTTGTTTTTACCCACAGTGCTCCAAATCCGAAGGCGGCAGTTCATTTACTTGCATGTTGTCACTAGACATGTTAATGACATCAGATGGTGATGAACCCCACAGTTAACTTTTATCGTGTGTCGTCTTTTCTGGATCGCCGTTCCGTAATGTTGGTGCAAGTAGGACATTTCCATGATCTTTTAAATTTTTGATAGTTACTCATAAATTTCGCAGATGTAATATTAAGGCACATATAATGATAGGTTCCTTTACATAAAATGCATCCCAATAGTTCATTTCGTTCAATAGAATTTTCACATGCTGAGCATTTCATTTTACTGCACTAATATACACAATGATAGTAATTATTTACACTAAACACTTTATAATTTGTTCAAACAACAAGTGGGTATTAGGAAAAACATACGCATTTCAATAGTTGCAGAACCAGAATAATATGCAGTATCAAAGTCCACCGAACTGAGTATTAAAATTACAAGCAATTCAATCTTTGTTCACACTACACTTTCTTTGCTTATATACTTTAATTTTAAGTAACTAACTTCTAACTATTGATATTTGCTTTTTACACAGTATAAGTATAAACATTAACTGCAAAAATATTTTTTTTAAACACGGAGTTAATACAATACGATGTTAACTCGGCGATGTACGCTCGGTGATTTTTATAGGAGAGGAGCATACGGCTCACCTGATGGTAAGTGATTGCCGCCGCCCATGAACAACTGCAACACCAGGGGAATCGCAGATGCATTGCCGGCCTTTTAAAAAGGAGTACACTCTTTTCTTGAAGGTCCCTAAGTTGTATCGGTCCGGAAAAATCTCTGGTGGTAGTCGATTCCACAAGGAAGTTGTGCGAGGAAGAAAATTTCTTTTAAATCGCACAGTGGTGGACCTCCAGTCATCCAGATGGTATGGATGGTATCGCGAGTTTTGTCGCGATGTGCGATGGTGAAATTGTGCGGCTGGAATTAGTCCGAACAATCGCCTTGAAACTGAGGAGATACGAATACCGGCGTGAAGTGGAAGCTCTGCTTTGCGTTTCGTCTGGTGAGTGCAGGTGACCGAGGCCCAATTCCCCCATCAACATGGTAGCGGAATTAAATAATAGACTACCCCAGGAGGGTACCAGCACCCTGGAGAACTTCTGAGCATCCACGACCATGCTACTCCACTCCTGAGCGTGGGTGCTCAGGCTGCCCCGCGTATTCTGGGGCAAAATTCCGCTCAGAACAATAACTGCTCGGGGCAAACTGAGCAACAAGACCAAGGCGACCCCGCCACGCTATCCGTGAATTTCTGCAACATCAGGACTTCACTCGAACCTAAACGCCGTTCACTACCATCTCGAGACGGCGAAGCCGGCCTTGCTCTTTCTGACCGAGACGCAGCTGTCCTCTCCGGCTGATACTTCGTATCTCCCACCCAGGGTACAAATGGAACACCTTTGTGCCTCGGGCTGGAGTTTGCGTATACGTCAGAGAGGACATCTGTTCTCGACGCCTCGGCAGTCTTGAAGGTTCGACCTGTCCATCCTTTGGCTGCGCGTAGATAGCGACGACCATCCGCGCGTCTACGGTTGCCTCTATAGGTCCCATAGCGGTAATGCCGAAACAGACCGACTCATCGACCACGTCCAAATGGCTACAGATTCCTTGCTAACAGGTCCCATCCGCAGAGATCGTGATCCTTGGCGATTTTAACGCCCACCACGCCGAATGGCTCGGTTCACGTTTAACCGATCATGTGGAAGATCTGTTTATGACTTTGCTTTGGCATATGGTCTGACACAACTGGTTACTTCGCCTACGCGGATTCCAGATGTGGAGGATCATACACCTTCCTGTTGGACATTCTGCTGACCTCATCCGGATGGATATCAGGTTTCCGTCGATGCCCTCTCGGCTCTTCGGACCATTGTCTGATCCGGAGTGTGATGCCACTCACGCCCTCGCGGTTGCGTTCTGCAGGTTGCCGCCGTGTTTGGCATTACAGGTCGGCGGATTGGGACGGAATGCGCCTTTCTTTGCATCCCACCCATGGGGCGGGTTATCTTCTCGCCGGATGATCCCAGCGCTGTTGCTGACTCTGTCACTGATGTGTTGCTAGGGAATGGAACTATTTATTCCATCATCTGTGGTACCCATCGGAGGCAGATCTCAGCCTTGGTTTGGTCGCTCCTGTAAGACTGCATTACGCAGTAAGCAGGAGTGCTATCAGGCCTGGGCTGTGGCTTCGGCGGCTCGGGATGTAAACACCAGCATGCTTAAAAAGTATAACTTCGCCTCCAGGTCCTTCAAAGAGTTATTGCTAAGGCAAAGTCAGAGCACATAGGCAGAATTGGCGAGAAACTAGTTCGCCTTCCTTCGGGAACCCGTGCATTCTGGTCTCGCCAAGGCTGTCCAAGGGAATTTCTGTAAGCCATCACTACCATCTCTGCACAGGAGGACGACTCACTGGCCCACGCCGCAAAGAGAAAGCCGACCTTTAGGCTCCTTTTGCGTCCAACTCGACTCTTGATGACGGGGAACACACCGCCGACCATCCCGCGGTGTGAGTGCTCCATGCCGGATGTGCGGTTCTCACAGCGCTCAGTTCGCAAAGCACTCCTCTCCTGGACATCCACAAGTCGAGTGGGCCTGACGGAATCCCCAATTATGCTGAGGACGTGTGCTCGGGTTGGCACCGGTTCTAACGCGTCTTTTCCGGTACTCCTACTCCTAGGCATAGTCCCGAAATCATGGAAGACAGCTTTGTCCAACCGATCCTAAAAGGCGACTGCTCAGACCCGTCCAACTACAGGCCTATTATATATCACCCCTTGTTCTCCAAAATAATGGAGTCCGTTATAAACTGCCAGCTCATGCGGTACCGAGGATCACCAGCTGATTAGTGACCGTCAATACGGTTTTCGTCGGGGTCGATCAGCTGGTGATCTTCTGGTCTACCTGACTCGTAGATGGGCGGAAGCAGTAGAGTCCAAGGGGAGGCATTGGCCGTTAGTTTGGACATTGCGAAGGCTTTCGATCAGGTTTGGCACAAAGCGCTTCTTTCGAAGCTCCTTCCTATGGGCTTCCCGAGAATTGTGCAATTGGATCACCAGCTTTCTTGCAGATCGGAGCATCAAGGTCGTTGTAGACGGTGCATGCTCCGACTACAAGCCTATTAACGCTGGTGTTCCACAAGGCTGCGTGCTATCACCAACGCTGTTTCTTCTGCATATCAATGATATGTTGCAAACCGGTATAGCATTCATTGCTATGCGGATGACAGCACTGGTGATGTCTCTATACACCGGCCGTGCCAATATTTCTCGGAAAACGTCGCCGAGTACCGGAACAAACTTGTGTCTGAAGTCGAGTCTTTGCTGAACAAAGTCTCGGATTGGGGCGACTAAATCTAGTCCAGTTTAATCCTCAGAAGACACAAGTTTGCGCGTTTACCGCTAAAAGGACCCTTTGTCGTATCTCCTCAGTTTCAAGGCACTCCCCAGTTGCCTTGAAACTGAGTTGTTGCTCAGCCAGTATCGGAATCCTCGGCGTCGACATATCGAGTGACGTGCAGTTTCGTGGTCACTTGGAAGAGAAGTCCAAATTGGCCTCTAAAAAGCTTGGCGTGCTCAGCAGAGCGGGACAGTATTTCATGCCGGCACAACGCCTGCAACTTTACAAGGCGCAGGTTCGGCCTCACATGGAATACTGTTCCCATCTCTGGGCTGGGCTCCCCAGTGCCAGCTCCTTCCACTTGACCGCATCCAGCGCAGAGCGGCTCGAATCGTCGACGACCGAGTCCTTTCCGATCGGCTCGATTCATTGGCGCTGCGAAGAAATGTTGCATCTCTTTGCATTTTCTTTCGCATTTACCACGAGGAGTACTCTGAGGAATTGTTCGGATTAATCCCAGCCGCCAAATTTCACGAACGCACATCGCGGCAGAACTCCCGATACCATCCACACCATCTGGATGAGTGGCGGTCCACCACTGTGCAATTTAGAAGATGTTTTCTTCCTCGCACAACTTCCTTGTGGAATAGTTTACCACCAGCGATTTTTCCGGACCGATACGACTTAGGGACCTTCAAGAAAAGAGCCTACTCCTTTTTAAAAGGCCGGCAACGCATCTGCAATTCCTCTGGTTCCCCTGGTGTTGCAGTTGTTCATGGGCGGCGGTAGTCACTTACCATCAGGTGAGCCGCATGCTCGTTTGCCCCCTCTCCTATAAAAAAAAAAACTAAATATGTTATAGTTTGCAACCAGTGAAAACTTAACTTGTTCGAGTTTTGTTGTAATTTATGACTGTCGAGTTTTGATGTTTTGTGAAATGATATGAAAATGCGTAGCCTACGAAATAATGTAGCAAAATATTTTAAAGTTCGAAATGTTTAAGCGATATATCAAAAAAGGGATTAACTTTAACGTGCTATGAATTGAAAAAATAAATAGCCTTTTTGTATTCTAATGTGTTGATAAGTGTTACAGTTTACTCCAAACAGTCGACGGCCAATTGGACATGGTCAGGTGCGTGGCCGAGCCTTGGTAAGATTGAGGCTACGCCGCTGCTACCTGCTGTTTCTTGGCGGATCTTACGGTGAGACACTCGGGCGGCTGCCGAACGCTTGGGAAACTTGATCTTGGCATGAGTAACATTTATTTAATAATTTCTGTATTTTAAATTTATGTAAAGGCAAATTTAGCATTGGATCAGGTATTTTGTTGGGAAATCGAATGCGTTTTTCTGAGCAATTTTTTGAATCGACAGGGGATACAAAAGGGTCCATACCGAATTACCAAAGTGTTACCAAGTGAAGTTATTATCTGGAGCTAGACGCAAGACTATCCAGGCCGCAGCTCAGTATATGGTGCCCTGGAAAGGCGAATCGTCTCCCGAAAGTTGTGCTGCATTTTTTTGAAAGTGTGTTCCGACTGAATCTTTTTAATATGTTTTCCTTTGTGTGTTACAGTAGCACGTGTGTGTACATGTGCGCTAGTGTGAGGCGAGTGTGTGCCTTGCTGGTTGGAGCGGACTGCCGGGTCCAGCTGTAGCGCGGCCTGGTTCCGGCAGACGCGTATGCTGCACGCGTGGCGGGCGCCGTCCCGGGGCGCGCGTATGCTGTACATGGCGGTGCCGCGGAAGTCGTGTTTTCTGAACATGCATCAGGCGCTGTCCTGGCAGGCGCTGTGTGCGCGGAAGTCGTGTTTTCTGAACATGCATCAGACGCTGTCCTGGCAGGCGCTGTCCTGGTTCACGTCTTTAACGTGGGAACTTGCAAGTTCAAGTACGAGTATGTACGAGGGTGATCCAAAAGTAATGATAATGAAAATAAAACGCGGTAATTAAAGTTAAAATAATAATTTATTTTTCTACATAGTCTCCTAACAAGTCAATACATTTCCATCTTTTTCTAAACCCAGGATTCCTTTGAAAAAATTCTTTCTCTGATCTCCCAAAACGCTTCAACAGCGGCCATTACTTCTATCGTCTTCGAATTTTGCCTCGGAGGCGTTCCTTGAACCGAGGAAAGAGGTAGAAATCACTAGGAGCTAGATCTGGCGAATAGGAGGTGTTCGAGCAGTACGAATCCCGTTTCTTGAATGGCAGCCATCGCAACTGCGGCTTTGTGAGCCGGTGCGTTGTCTTGGTGAAACAGCACCCAGCTCGCAGTTTGCCGTCTTTTTTCCTTAATGGCCTCCCGTAATCTTCTTATTTGGTCTGCGTAGTAAGAGCCCGTAATAGTGGCTCCCTTTTCCAAATATTCCACCATAATTATGCCTTGAGCGTCCCAAAAACAGATGCCATAACCTTTCCCACCGAACTTGAAACTTTGAATTTCTTTTATGTCGGTGAGGAGGCTCGCTCAAGTCATCAATTGTTGTTTCGTTTCAGGATCAAAATGGTGGATCCAGGTCTCGTCCATAGTCACAAAACGGAACAAAAATTTTCTTGATCTGCTTGGAACTTTTCGAGATTGACCTCGAAATGTCAACTCGATTTTTCTTTTGCTCGTCGGTTAACATTCTGGATACCCAACGCGCAGAGACCTTTTTCATATGCAACTCGTTCGCAAGGATTCTTTGAACGCTGCCATATGAGATCCCTGTGACCTCAGCTACATGCCTGATGGTCACTCTTCGATCTGCCAACACAACATCTTCGACTTTTTTCACGATGTCTTCAGTGAGGGACGTGGATGGGCGTCCTTCGCGATGTTCGTCTTCAGTGGATGTTCTGCCCAGTTTAAACTCCTTGGCCCAGCATGCAACTGTAGAATATGAAGGAGCAGAGTCCCACAATGTTTCCACTAAGTCACTGTGTATGTCTTTTGAAGACATTTTCTTCAAACAGAGGTACTTGATGACAGCTCTAATTTCATTTTTCTCCATGTTGATGTTATCTCTTTGACAGTTCGTATTCAAATGAATGTATCTCCCGGAAATCGTGATCTATTTATATGATTTTTTTAGGCTGACGTAGTGAGTATATAAGCAAGCAAAAAATATTTTTTTTGGATTTTTATGCGGACCTGAAGTAACCGATTATCATTACTTTTGGATCACCCTCGTATGAGATGCTTCATGTGAGATGCATGCATACTTGTGAAAACGAAGTTCTTTATTATAGTCTGCGGTATGAGAGCGTATTTCTGTGTGATGGATGAGAGATTAGGCAACGGTGTATGTTGTCTTGGTAATTTACAACTTGTTTTTCACACAGACGACGATGGAAATTGACGAGAAAAATTTCTTCTTGCTGCTTTGTGAAGCTCATTAACAATATCTTGTTTCATCAATATCTTGTTTCATCATCACAAAGCACTTCAGAGATAGCTGCAGATTTCGGGGTAACTTATAAAACTGTATTAATCCACTTGAAGCAAATCGGGAAAGTAAAAAAACTTGAACGATGGGTACCTCATGAATTGAGTGAATCGAACTTGCAAACACGCGTCGACTGCTGTGTTATTTTGCTCAACCGACACAATAATGAAGGGATTTTAAATCGAATCATTACTTGTGATGAAAAGTGGATACTGTACGATAATCGGAAGCGCTCGTCGCAATGGCTGAACCCTGGAGACCCAGCCAAATCCTGCCTAAACGAAAATTGAGTCAGAAAAAGTTACTTGTGAGTGTTTGGTGGACTAGCGCCGGTGTCGTTCACTACAGCTTTCTAAAATCTGGCCAAACGATTACGGCAGATATCTTTTGTCAGCAACTGCAAACCATGAAGGAAGAACTAGCTGCTAAAAAACCGAGATTGGTCAATCGTTCTAGGCCACTGCTGCTTCACGACAACGCAAGATCACAACACTGCACAACAAACAACCACTAAGTTAGATGAGCTACAATTGGAATGTCTGCGACTTCCACCGTACTCCCCGGACCTTGCTTCAACAGATTACCATTTTTTCCGGAATTTGGACAACTTCTTACAAGGAAAAAAATTCAACTCCGATGCGGCAGTCCAAACCGCCTACAAAGAGTTTATTGATTCTCGCCCCATGGTTTTTTAGTAAAGGATCAATGAACTACCTATGATTTTTTTTGAGTTTATGGCCTGGTATCTAGACCTTTAGGCCAAGTCTTAGTAAGTTTATTCGGTTTATTATAATTTCCCAAATGTTTAATTATCCTTCATAGTACACTGCTTCACAATATGTTGATGCGTCACATGCGCAGCCCTTGGAGATTTTGACGGCAACTTGAGTCAGCAGACAGTTGACAGTTGGCGATGGTATCTCAAGGCGCCTAAGCAGATAGACACCTTATCTTGAGAATCACATCACCATCAGAACACTTGTTTCACCGTTTCCACTAATAGTTCATATGCACAGACACTTAATACACAAAATCGCACCACTTTTACATATCAAAATCCACTTCAAACCATTATTCAAACAATAATACAGGAGCAGCAAACCGCCACTGATCAAATTCCCGCCAAAATCCCAACTACCTATGAGATGGCAAAAGTGCATAGATAACGTGCATACTTTGATTAATTAAATATATTTTACAAAAAATTGACTTTATATTCCTCCTGTATAAAACGCCAATTTCATATGTAAGGACCTAATATATCGAGGGAAAAGTGAACGTTTATAACAGCACCACGAAAGAATAAGAAAAGGTATCAAACGTACATTTCGCTAATAATCCAACACCACAGAACACAATTACTCTCTACCAAGATCGTATTCTCTATGGTTACTTGTAACTAAAAGGTCATATATCCGAGCAAAAGTACCTTTAGAAAGAATTAAAAATATAAATTGTTTGAGTAAAAAGGATTTGTCCTTTGACAGTTGGCAAACAAAACATCATACATCATACATCATACGTCCAATCACCCAATGCGAACCAATGAGAACACATCAGCCGCCATTTTATCTATGGATTAATCATTTTTGCTTGTCACTTGTCATAAGTATTTGAGTTTATTCACAGAACACAATTACTCTCTACCGAGAGTAGAACGCCAACTTCATACTAAAAAGGAAACACGTGTTTATGGTGTACACTAAAAGCGCCACGGTGGGCGCCCATATAAAACTTTTTAGCGGAAATGGTTTGAAGTGGATTTTGATATGTAAAAGTGTTGCTATTTTGTATATTAAGTGTCTGCGCATGTGAACTATTAGTGGAAACGGTGAAACAAGTGCTCTGATGGTGATGTGATTCTCAAGACAAGGTGTCTGTCTGCTTAGGCGCTCTGAGATACCATCGCCAATTGTCAGCTGTCTGCTGGCTCAAGTTGCCGTCAAAATCTCCCAAGGGCTGCACAATGTGACGCATCAACATATTGTGAAGCAGTGTACTATAAAGGATAATTATACATTGTAACTTCAGGCTCAGAAGGGCTAAAACTCAGAGCCGTAAAGCCAGTTATAAAAAAAAAATCTGTCAACACTACCACTACCAATTACTATACTCTTTGCACTACTCCTACTGCAATTTATTATATATAGTTTGTGAACCTAACCTAACTATAATATAGATATTAATTATTTTAAGTTTTCTTTTAATATTCTGATTACATTCCTAATTTACTATAGTATATATTAATAATATTTATCTGTATATTCATATTATCACTCATTTAGCGACAATTTCTTAGTATTACAAAATAGTCTAACGTAGTGTTAGACTCTCGTAGTCGCCATGTCTAATCTATCTATTCCGCCTAAGCGACCGGATCCGAATTGTTCCGATCCTAACATTATCTCCTCTCCAGCTGCTTATGTTGAAATTCAAAATGACTTAGAAGGTTCATTTAAAAAACCATGGCAGCCATTATCTCAAGAAATTTTTGATGACAACTTCAAAATTATTTCCAATAAAAAGAAAAGGAAACATAAAACGAAGGAAAGGAAGAAATAAGAACATGCTAATCGGGTTGACTTAAATAGAAAATTTTCAGTTTTTTCCACCAATACCTCATTCTCAGAATCAGACTGCGATACTGGTAATATTTTAACATCTAGAATTAAAATTATGGGAGCTAACTCTAACCAAGGCAACATATCAGGACAAAGTGTTTATGAATCTCCCATGTCTTTATCATCCAATATTGCTTGTACTCAATCATCTGAAATCCCTCTTTCACAATCATCTGACATTCCTCTACCACAAACATTAAATTCTGCCTATAGTCAAATCTCTTCTAAATCTCTTAACACACATAAATAGTGATAATGCAAAAATAGATTCACAAAGATTTCAATCATTTCGCCCTTATAATTCAAAAGATTCAGGTCCTTTTATCGTCCATGTTGAAGTAAAAGAAGATTCTCCTAATTCTGGAAAAACTTTAAATGCTATTTCATTTGGTCACTTTTTGAAAAAAATTAAATATTAAAAATATAGTTAATGGAGGCCTAAAACGTATCGGGAGGAATAGAATAACGATTGAATTCTCTAAATTTATTGATGCAAATCTATTTTAGAAAATCCTTCCGTCAATGATAAATACAAAACGTTTATCCCATCCTTCCACGTATCGCGTATGGGTGTTATAAAGGTGTACCAAAAGATTGGACACCAGAAGAGATTATTTCTGAATTATCTACGTATCCAAACACCATACCTGTATTAAAAGTAAGAAGATTAAATTACCAGTACGCAACGAAGACAAAGTCAGATATGAAAGCTCTGAAAGTGTCGTAATCACATTTGACGGTCAAATTCTTCCTAGAAGGTTTATTTTGCTATTCTTCCATCCCTGTTGAAATTTATAAGCTTCCAACGATTCAATGTTTTCAGTGCTGCAGATTTGGACACTAAAGATTTATGTCGTTCCAAGCCAAGATGCTCAAAATGTGGCGATGATCACTCTTCTTCTTCTTGCGACAAAGATAATGGGACCTTTCGTTGCTTGTTCTGCTCAGGTAACCACAAAGCCACGGATTCTAGATGCCCTGAACACACAAGACAAAATAATATTAAAATCTAAATGGCACAAAATTCAATCTCATACCTAGAAGCATCACAAAATATCCCCAAGTTTCATCAAAATCATATGCTAATGTTCTGATCTCAAAAAACCCTATAAACTCTTCGCCTTCTACTAATCGTACAATGGATCATTTTCCTTCACACCCTGCTTCATCTAATAAAACTTCTTATAAGAAATCATTATTTATTCCTAAATCATTCCGTCACCATACACAAATAGGATACGACAAAAAAAGTCATCAAAAAATTATTGAAGATTTTTCGATTCCGCAACCAGAAGATGGTTGTGCTCTTCGGGTTTCACCAGATACTTCACAGGGTAGTTTTAATTCTATAGAAAGCATTATAAATTCCCTTATTAACATAATCATATCTTCGTATTCATCAAAGTTACCGTCCCACGTTGCTCGCTTACTAAATTCTATACCTGAAATTCTCCATGACATTCACTCACAAGAATCCTTCAATGGAACTGTAGAAGCATTTTAGATAAACGTACTGAAATAATTTATTTGATAAAAAACACAATATTTGTATCGCTGCTATTTCAGAGACATGGCTGAAATTGGATTCCAACATCAGAATCCCTGGTTTTGTTGTGTTCGAAATGACAGATCTGATGGTTATGCCGGATGTGCTTTGCTTATAAAAAATAATATAGCTTATACCATTATAGATATTTATGATGAAATATTTGACTTCAATATTGTAGCAGTAAGAATTCAAAATATTACTTTCGTTTCTATTTATTTTCCCTCCCCTTCTGTCATTACGGTTCGCAGAATAAAATCTTTAATAGCCTCCTTCCCCAAACCATTTTGAATTCTTGGTGACTTTAATTGCCATAATTATTTATGGGGTGATAATTCTGATAGATACGGCAGTTTATTAGCTGAAATGATTGACGAGCTTAACATTGGCGTCCTTAATACTGGTAAAATCACCAAACGCTCTCGTCCCGATGAGTCTAGAAGTGCTGTAGATTTATCAATTTGTACTCCTGATTTAACCTCTGTTTTAAATTGGACAGTTTTAGATAGCTCTCATGGCAGTGATCATTTTCCTATTCTGATTTCCTTTCAAACAAAGAATCGGCAGAAATTAACAAAAACCATGTATTAAATACAAATTAGACACAGCAGACTGGAACTTGTATAATATTATTCTTTACAATGAAATTCTAAAAATCGCTCCTATTTCTGCATTTATAATTGCGTTTGTAAGTGCTTTACAAACGCAATTATAAATGCAGCAGAACAATCAATTCCTATTAAAACTCTAAATAGTAAGTGCAAGCCCTCCCCTCCTTGGTGGGATTCTGAATGTACTGAGGCCATTCGTAATAGAAAAAAAGCTAAAAAACAATATAAATTAGACATGAGTTCGGAAAACTATTCATACCTTCAACGTATACAAGAAGTGACTAAAAATACTCTTCACACAAAAAAACAAGCAAGTTGGCATGCCTTTTGTTCCTCAATATCTCCTTCAATCCCTTCATCAGTTGTTTGGCGCAATATAAGAAAATTTCGCTGTTGTTTTTCATCTTGTTCTTACAGTGGTGCCATTCCCACTCAATCAATAAATTCTTTTCTAGACAAACTTGCCCCCTCTTCTGCTCATTCGAGAGATAAGCTTCCTCAAAGTATTCCATGTGAATCTTTTTTGATCCCTTAGAACGTCCATTCTCTCTATATGAATTAAAGCTTGTCCTTTCTCACGTTCACGACTCAGCTCCTGGTCTAGACGGTATTCCTTATTCATTACTTGCCAAATGTAACGATCAAATTTTAACCTACTATTTAAATATCATTAACGCTTTGTTTGACATAGGCTTTGTTCCTGACTCTTGGTGGACTCAAGTAATTATTCCTATCTTGAAACCTGACAAAATCCTAACGACGGCTCTTCCTATCGACCGATTGCTCTATCCTCAACTCTAATTAAAACCTTTGAACACATGATTAAGAATCGTCTTGAATGGTATGTAGAAAGTCATGGATTGTTATCAAATACTCAATATGGATTCAGAAAAGGTAAAAGCACATATGACAGTATTTCAATCTTCACCACAGATATTAGACTAGCATTTTCGAGAAATGAATCGGTTCTTGCTGCTGTCCTTGACATTTCTTCTGCTTACGATAATATCAGACTCAACATCCTTAGAGAAAAGATGTTTAAGCTTAATGTATCCAAAAAACTTACAAATTTGATTATCGATTTATTTTTAGATCGATATATACATATTAAAATTGATGATGATTTAAAATATATTCGAAAGGTTTTCAAAGGGATTCCACATGTCTCCGTTTTAAGTCCTTTATTATACAATATTTATACGTCAGATTTAGACCAGTCCATTTCAAAGTGTAGAATTTTGCAATATGCTGATGATATCTTAGTTTATGTAAATGATAAATGAATAGGAATGAGGCATACATTTCTTCTTGAACCTGCTAATAAAAAGGGATTACAAATTTTAGATATCGTTCAACACAAGTCTTTAAGATTAATTATAGGCGCTATGAATTCGTCGCCTATTAATGCCTTGCAAATTGAATGCGGTGATCCTCCACTTTTTATTAGACGACAATATTTATCAGATGCTTTTTTTCGGGCTTCTTCATTTTTCCAAACATCCACTAATCCCTAAAGTTCGTTTACTTTCTCATTACATTTTAATTAATTCAGGAAAATACTGGCGTAATAAAGAAACTCCTAACCTAGTAAAACACTATGAACAATATAATTCTTTACTACATCCTATTTATAGGTCGGTGACTCTGCCTCTTTTCTCCAATTCGTTTGAGGTTGCACTTTTCAAACCCAATGTTATATTAGATATAGGATTAAATAAATTTTCTATTAAATCAAATAAAAATTTGTATTTGCGTTGGACAAGAATTTCCCAGGTTATCATTATATTTTACAGATGCCTCTAAAATTAACTCAAAGGTTCTACTGACTACGCAATATACCACCAAAATTGGAGAATAGTTCAAAAATGAAAAGTCCTCCTGAATCTTCAGTTTTACTGAGAAATGTTAGCTATTTTACAAGCAATAAAATATTGCTATAGCTTTAAATTAAAATCAAGCGTATTATTTTCAGATTCTCTTAGTTCTTTACAGGCACTATTATGCAATCCTTTCTATGTCAATCCTTTGATATTTGAAATTAAGTAACTTCTATTCTTATACCAATTTCAAAACATCAACATTTCTCTTATTTGGATTCCTAGTCATATTGGTATATCTGGTAATGAATATGCTGACAAACTTGCTAAACAAGCTGTAGTCTGTGGGGATACTTTCCTATTTAAAAATTATTGCTATGACCTTATAAGGAATACGAAATTATTGTATAGAGATAGGTGGTCAAAACATTGGAACAAAACGAAAACGAGGAAAGGCTGTCACTATGCCAAAATTCAACCCATCATTCCTTCTAAGCCTTGGTTTTATAAATTAACCTTAAATAAGAAACATGCATCAATGTTATGTAGATTGTAGAATGCGCTTGGGTCACTGTTGTAATTCGGTTCACCTGCTAGGCTTCATATTAAAAATTCTTCTATATGTGAGTGTGGTTTAGATATTGGTGACCTCAATCATATATCTCGTGTCCTCTGTATGATCATACTTCATTATTTAACACTGGTAAAACTTAAAATACCTCTACCTACAGAAATTGTGCTCTTTAATTTATTCTAAAAAGTAAAATGTTTTCAATTGCCTTATGGAATATTTAGATTTAAATAATATTAAGTTATAAAATTTTATTCATTATTTAGCATTTAATAGTCTTTATTTAGTTTTATTTAATATTTTAAATGGTAAAGAGTTCAGTTTTATTTTAATTCTTCATAATATTCTTCATTTAAGTATTTAATAAACTTCAGTAGTTTTATTTAATAAACTTCAGGGTTTTAATCAGAATCATAGTTTTAATTTTTATTGTTCGTCGTTTCTTACAAGTATTATTTATTGACTGGAGGTTGGTAGTAATTGATAGGTTATAAAAAAACTATAATATATATAGCTTGCTACATATCTATTTATCTATGATTTATTATTTTCACTTCACAATACCAAGGCCATATTGATAAGAAAAAATATATTTATTTAATATTTTTAATTTTTGAAAACTCCAGTTTATTGATGAAAACGAAAATTCAATTATATTAAAGCTATAGGAAGCAGAAATGGCCTTTAGTGAAGTTTGTAGAATTTGTTTATGCGTTAATGTACGCATGTTTGTACTAAAGAATCCTGGTCTCCAAAATTTGTTCAAAACATTGACGAATAGTTTTGTAAGTTTGTTAAATTACCTAATTGAAAATTTAAGTTGCTATAGTTTGTTGTTATCGCTGGAAATACATTATAACTTGCAGTGACAAATACAACCAGAACCTGAAAAACAACAATTGCCAAATCCTACACGTACGGACTCAAACTTGCTGAATCTGTGCCATAAAAAGTACCTTGTGCCTCCTTCTACGCGACCCGCACCGCTGCATAGATTTTCGCGGTGTCTCTAGTACATATTACTGAGTATTATTGCGATTTTCTGTCAATTAATTAACATCCACCCTGGCAGTCTTTCACCACTTAAAGCCGTTCTATCGGACTATTAAAGTGGGAGAATAGAATGCACATGTTAACTTACAACACAGAAATCCCTCACTCTCATATTTCTCATATTCTTATCAGACTGAGAAATCAGGAATAATGTGCACATTGCTTGCTTACACACATGCAATATAATCCTGTCCTTCGCTGATGAATAGTCTCCATTGTATTAAAGATGGTAAAATTACTTTGCGTACATCCGCTAGATAAAATAAAATGATGTGCTTACCTAGTTTGAAGATCACCTCCGCCTTCCTCAATTGCGTGCACTATCTCCGTCACCATTTATCAACATCGCTACTCCAACACCACTAAACTGGGAAGACACACCACTAACGACAATACAACACTTGTTTCGCCTCTACGAGGCATCTTCAGGTGTAGTAGACTCTCCGCTAAGTGGCGACTCATATAGTATGTTTTCAATGATCTAGAAATTTGAATATCTGTGTTGAAGCTTCTCCAACAACTCAATATAATTTGGATGCACATTCCAAAATAGGTTAACAATATGTTTTATTTGTTTTAGTATAATTTCTGGTATTATTATTGTTTGCCATAGTTGCCACACTAGGCAGGCTGGTTGGCAACTGCAGTTTTATTATTCTGACCTGTTTTGAGGAAAATGCCTGCTCATATCCTTATGAGATAAAATAATCTAATTGTTAGATGTTCAAACCCACCTGCAACTTACTTCATACTGCAATTGATATTAAATTAAAAAGGTTAAAACTGCTAGGGGATGTATATTATTATTAACTTCCATTTGAACCTAAGTGACAGTAGCCTAATAGTTATGGGTGAGGTGCGGACTGTAAACTTAAGAAAGTAGTAAGTTCAAATCTGCCATTTGACTAATGTAAGTTACTCCTAGCGCAAGCATTTTCAGTTTACTTGGAGCAAATAAGAAAAATATTTGTAATGTTACTAGTGATGCTAGTAGTTTAATGTTAAAATTTGAAACTAGGGTTAGTAGATTGAATTTTGACAAACTTGAAGATACCTCTGCCAAGGTCCCAAAGTTAAGCGTCAGTAGCCTAATGGCAGGACGCGGACCGCAAACTCGAAGGTGTGGGTTGAATCAGCCATTCGACTATGTCGTGAACCACTTCTAACACAAGCATTTTAAGCTTACCAGAAGTGGTTAAAGGGAATATTAGTAATGTTTAATAGCATTACTAGTATTAAAAAGTCTGAATCTACTGCTTTTAAAATTATATGTACTTGGCACTCACAATATTTTAAATTGATTGGAGAATTGTGGTTATAACACAGAACTAATAACAGATGGGAAATGTAATTGCAAGTGGTAGCCACATACTGATAACAAATTGTAGAGTGGCCTCCCACTAGATAGTGGCAATCTGGTCTGACAGGAAGTTGATAGATGTGGGTGGCTTAGCCCTGTGTTGTTGCAGTGATGAAGATTCACTAGGTGGTAGGACTTTTTCTGCCTAGGAGTCTGTCTGGTGGTTATCATCCTCTTACCTGTTTCTATATTATAGTAGAGGCGGTGAAGCATTAAATCTTAGTCCTCAGAGGTGACGTCACATCTGTAGCCTTTGTGAAGTTTGTTGCAGGTGCCCAGGCTGCAGTTGCCACTTACCATCAAGTGGATTTTAAGTTCATTTGTTACTAATATTAAAAATGATATTGATGAAGAGAATTGTGGTAGCCATTAGATTTTATTACAAACTCATATACATATTTAAGTAGTTATCCATATTTATTATGAACTTTCATATTTTCAGATGGATGAGAATGAGGGGCCCATAATTGTCTGTTACACTTGTCATGCAAGACTCATTGGTTGCAGAAGATTACAACAACTGGCTATAGAGTCGAATGCAGTTCTGGAGCAGTTGCTTGGAGAGGGTCCACGGTATAATCCATTCCATCCATTACAACCTATAAAGTCCACTGCTGAACATAGGCCTCCCTCATTGATTGCTTCATAGAAGGATTTTGCCAAATTTGGTTGGCAATCGTAGTTTATATTAATCTGAGTTGTTATCAGGAAGATGCTGCTGCCCAACTCTTGTTTCTGTTTCCCTCTGTACTCTTATATGACCCGTCCGATGGGTAGGTATACAACGTGTTACAAAATACCCGTAAAAATATAATTAATTATCAAAGCCAAAATTTTGTCAACCCTACTAAGCTGTCATGACAGGGAACCAGATTATTTAACAGAAAGGCCTACATTACCTATTTTACCTAATAATTGTCTACTTTAATAGTGTTTCTATTTTTCATTCATAAATGTTTTACCTCAATACAAGGATGTCATTATACTCAAGTACTGGCTTCAAAAATGTCAAGTTAGAAAAAATAAATATATTGTCAATTTCAAATCTTCTAATCGATATCCTACAACTGTTACGAGTTTGTTTTCCAACATGTTTTGCAAAATAACGATGCTTTCTAACTCAGAATATTACGACATGATGTTTCGTAGGCGAAGATAGCAATTTAAAATGTGCTCGCGAACTGTATCGGCAATGATTTATCGATGGTAGACCCCACTGAACAGCGACGGCTGCCTTCCATTACCAGTGTTTTCTGAAAATGTCAAGACGACTACATTACCCCAGCTCTTATTCGGTCTACTGAGTGGGCGTCAAGCACTGCTTGACGTCCACCAATAGACTCAATGGTGCGTTGACTGTGCTTGGCAAGCACAGTCAACGCCAGGCAAACTGAATTAGTGTTAGAGCATTTTGAAGAAGAGCTGACCACAAGTACGAGGCGAGCCAGAGCAAGATTCGATATAAACCATGTTGCAGTTTGGCGAATTCTTCGTGACGACAATCGTCACCCTATCACTATCGCCGTACACGAGGCTGATACCCTCAATTTTGCACCCAGGAGGAACTTCTGCGAGTGGTACCTCAAGCAGTTAGAGGAAAACCCTAATTACGTAAACTATGTTCTTTGGACGGACGAGGCAATATTCACGAGGTCAGGACTTTCAAATATATAACAATCACGTTTGGGCTCGCGTGAATCCCATGCTTCACGGTAGGCCAGATTCCAACACCAGTGGCGGCTGAATGTGTGGGCTGGCCTTTATGACGGGCATGTCATTGGTCCCGTCATTATGCCATCACGTCGGAACGGTAGCAACTATCTAACGTTTTTACAAACGGAATTCGAAGAGGCGATTGACGACTTTCCTGTGGCTGACTGGGATTACTTTGAGAACCAAAGAAACATGGTGTTTCAGCATTATGGAGCTCGGCACATTTTGCTCGCAACGCACGAGAACATCTTAACGTTCGCTTTCCGCGAGGATGGATCGGCCGCGGGGGACCGGTGCTATGGCCTGCTCGTTCTCGGACCTCACACCCTTGGACTTCTTTTTGTGGGGTTATGTGAAAGACAGAATGTATTTCTCCGATTGCCCAACGGTTGCCGAGATGGAACAGCGTGTTAGATCGGTTTTCGCATCAATAACTACGACGATGGTGCGAAATGCCACACAAGCCATATCCCGACAAGCGAGGTTGTATTGAGCAAGGCGGAGCACACTGAGCCGTTTTGAAAATTTGACATTTATTATGAAAATGTAAATGTTTGTTTAGGTTGTTTCGTTAGGTTAGGTCTTTTAAAATTTTTGTCGTTCCATGAATTAGGTAGAAATGTAGGTACATTCTGCGTAGTTTACTCTTTAATTTTACTGAAATAGGGTTTGCTCATCAGTGAAAATATTTTTTTTTTTTGTGGTATGTTATACAGCATTACTACGGTTCTTAAATATTATGAATGGACTTGTTATAAGGCCCATTTAACCTCCTTTCGGCTTTACGGGTAGTATTGTAACACCCAGTATAGGGCAATCACTACCTGTCTCGCACCTTCTATGCTGCTTCCTGTTGCCATATGGGTGAATGTTTTTCAACTGCAAAGTTAAGTTTACAAACTTACTTTTTGTTTGTTTTTAAGTACTTACTTACTTTTACAAAATTAATTATCTAACCGTTTACACTGTTTGTTATATATATTATTACCCTATTATATATAAACGAAATGTTATTTATAGGTAATATTACTCAATAAACAAAGATAGATCTTTGTCAATTTATGGCATTTGTGAATCTGATTCGAAAAATTGTTGAGATTCAATCCTCGAGATGGATGAACTATCTACATTCTCATTTAAGTTTTTTCATAACCCTCACTTTTGTCGTTTGTTGTGTTTCTATTATTTTTGGAGTTGTTAGGAAGATGCTGCTACCCACCTCCTGTTTCAGTTTCTCTCTGTCCCTTTTTACGTCATCTGCGGGATGGTATGGGGTAGTATGGATTCTGCTATGCCACCCACTACACAGGCTTTTTTTCTTATTTAAAAAATTATTTGGTTTCAGGCAGTACCAAAACCGCATGAGGCTAGAGGTGAGATTCAATTCACACCAGTTTATCATATAGATATCCGGCCAGATGAGTGTGATAAAGAAAATGATTGTATGGACGAAATTTTTAGCCTTGATTCCATTAAAGTTGAGTATGAGAATTTCGAAAATGATAATTCCAAACTTGAAGAAAATAAGAATCATGAAACAGGTAAGGATATACACATTTTGTGTAACGCGTACGTACGTTTATAGTGCTCGTGAATACGGCAACATGTTAATGTGCCTTGGAGAATCTCACAAGGCCATGGATGATTTAGATCAGTAAGCTGTTTCAATACCTAATTTTTTTTTAAATATTTTAGTACTGAACTGATCTGAATAGGTACATAACTGAATACATCAGAATAATAAACATACCTACACGATGGATAAAAAAGCATGACTCTATCCTTGTTAACATTTCATTTAGGTAATTTTTTAATTAGCGGGGAATCGAACCAGGTATTTGGTTTATTTAACCTGTGTATTCGAATTAAAGTGGCTAGGTGGAGACAAGCACAGTAGCAAAATAGTAGGTTAAGTAGATAAGTTAGGTATTTAGACAAGTGTTGTAAATTATTAGGTATTGTGGTATGATCGCTAGCTGCGGGCCGCGCGAATTCGGCGTCCGCGCGTATATTGACCCATAGTCAGCTGATTGTAATTTCACTGCTGGTTGTGCCCGTTTTCTTCCTATAAAATATTATATTGATACATTTAGACAATCAGTATAATGAAATCAAACGTCGAACATTAAAACTGAGCTAACCATGATTCCCATCATATTTTATTTTCCACAGCAGCACAGTGAAAACGCACTACTGGTTGGGTTGGAATCCCAACCAGAGATAATGTTAGTGTAAAAAAGGATTGCTGAATTTGACGGCTAGGTAGCGTTGAAATTGTATTTCAGCAATTTTATGGGTGTCAGCAGAAATCGAACACAGGTACAGTACGCGAGCAGTACTGTGATATATTACGGCAAACGCCTAGCCCCTGAGCTTCCAGGGCTTTTTTTTGAGTGTTTTTATGGATCCATCTTAACGTCCCGTAAACATCCACTGCTGAACATGGACGAATCTCACCCTATGTAGGGAGGATTTGTCTTAATCATCACGCTTAGCATAGGATTGAGGATCGCATACCAGACGTGAGTACCTCTGACTATGCTGCCTGTCGCCGGTCTGGTTATTTTACATCTGAAGTAAACGAGGTGGTTAAACCACCATCTGTCGGAAGCCATAAGATTTTTCTGGCAAACCCATAGTCGCCTCTTACGAAACCCACGGAACAAAATGTAATGATGAATTCTCTTACGCCGCACTTCACGGCAACTTCGACTATATTATATACTTACTATCTACGAAAAAATACGGGTCAAAATGTAAGTTTGTATAACAACAGCAATTATTACAATAATGTAATTATAACATGGTGAGAAGAACGTCATCATTATTATTCGAATTTAGTTTCTCTACCATTCCTCCAAAAAAAAATGAGTGACATTATTCAGAGTAATAGGCTAAAAAACTTTATATCTAGCAACATTATATTGTTATATAATATTATAATTTATCTATTTCTCCCTGGGTTGACTGATAGAGAATGCCATAAAGCATAAACTCCGCCCAATGTTATCCGTTTAAGGTGTCTTACAATAAATTAAATGTTTAATTCGTGTGTATTTCAGAACAACACATCATACCGACAATTAATTTTTCAAAACCGTCCGAGAAAAGATAAAATCAAATTCTACTGATTGTAACATATACAATGTTCGTAGAAACCTCGATTTAGAAAGCCCTACTATTAAATCAAAGCCTAAACTGAAAAAGATAATCAACCAATTAATAAAAAGGAAAGCATATTGCGAAGATTATGAAAAAGAAAATTTTTAAACAAAAGAGTGTAAATATGCTCACGACAAAAGTATCAGAGGCATCAACAAAATGCATTTTTGAATGTGATGATTGTAGTAAAAAAAATTCAATAAAAGACATTCTCGCCAAACACATTTCATTCAGTCATAAGACGCAAAAGAACTTTGACACCACTGCAGTTCGGACACAAGTTGAACAAACTCCAGTACCACAACTAACGGAAATATTTAATTGTGATATTTGCGAATTTAAAACATCTCATAAACGTTACATTTTGGCACATCTTAAAGCGCACGTCGCTAAACAAGTGTACTGTTGTAGTAATTGTGATTATAAATGCAAATATATAAGCAGTTTGCAAACACATATGAAAAGACACACAGGAGAAAAACCTTTTTCGTGTAATATCTGTGAATATAAATGTAATTTAAAAAGTAGTTTGCAAAGACATATGAAAAAACATACCGGAGAAAAACCTTTTTCGTGTAATATCTGTGAATATAAATTTAATTTAAAAACTAGTTTGCAAAGACATATGAAAAAACATACCGGAGAAAAACCTTTTTCGTGTAATATCTGTGAATATAAATGTATTAGAAAAGGTAGTTTGCAAACACATATGATAAAACATACTGGAGAAAAACCTTTTTCGTGTAATATCTGTGAATATAAATGTATTACAAAAGGTAGTTTGCAAACACATATGAAAATACATACCGGAGAAAAACCTTTTTCGTGTAATATCTGTGAATATAAATGTATTATAAAAGGTAATTTGCAAACACATATGAAAATACATACCGGAGAAAAACCCTTTTCATGTAATATATGTGAATATAAATGTATTAAAAAAAGTAGTTTGCATACACATATGAAAAAACATACCGGAGAAAAACCTTTTTCGTGTAATATCTGTGAATATATATGTATTAGAAAAAGTAGTTTGCAAACACATATGATAAAACATACCGGAGAAAAACCTTTTTCGTGTAATATCTGTGAATATAAATGTATTAGAAAAGGTAGTTTGCAAACACATATGAAAAAACATACTGGAGAAAAACTTTTTTCGTGTAATATCTGTGAATATAAATGTATTACAAAATATAGTTTGCAAACACATATGAAAAAACATACCGGAGAAAAACCTTTTTCGTGTAATATCTGTGAATTTAAATGTATTAGAAAAGGTAGTTTGCAAACACATATGATAAAACATACTGGAGAAAAACCTTTTTCGTGTAATATCTGTGAATATAAATGTATTACAAAAGGTAATTTGAAAACACATATGAAAATACATACCGGAGAAAAACCTTTTGCGTGTAATATCTGTGAATATAAATATATTAGAAAAAGTCATTTGCAAACACATATGAAAATACATACTGGAAAAAAACCTTTTTCGGGAGCTATCTGGTAAAATATGTACATATTATGTAAACGTGCGTTTTATAAATATTAAGGTGTACTACCAGATAAAATCTATTTTTATGAGTTTTGTGAAATTATAGAAAGCCTTTCCATGCCTAACGTGCCTGCCTTTATGTGCTAATTGAAACTGCATTTATTCGGAATAAGCTAATTCAAAAACCAAAAACAAGTGATAAAATTAAAAAAAAAATTACAACCGACTTCAATATAAATTATCAATGATAATTCAAAAACTACGATCACATGAAAAGCACCAGCTTTCAAATAAATAAAGAATCATCAAAATCGGTCTACCTAGAAAGAAGTTATGAGGTAACACACATAAAAAAAATATGGTCGAATTAGTACTTCTTCCTTTTGAAGTCGGTTATAAATGGAACTTTGAAATATGAATCAAATGGGAGGTCAGTGAAACAGACCAGGCTTTAATGTTTTATTTAAATGATAGCTTACGTTTTCTTTTTTCGTTTCAACGTTTATCGTTACCGTTACAGCCTATAAAAGTCCTCTGCTGAACTTCCTCTAGATTGCTTCATAGGAGGATATTTGCCATAGTTGTCATGCAAGTGGGTTGGCAATCGCAGTTTTTTTTATTTTTAAGTGTTATTAGGAAATCGTTGATGCCTATCTCCTGGTTTATATTTCTCCGTCGCCGCTACGACACCCACGAGACGATATGGGACGGCGGATATTCTTACACCGCCACTCTTAGACCATTCAACCAAAGGACGAGTAATGCGCCTAATGCTATGAACAAATAAAACTGGACAAGTGCGTGTCGGGCCACGCACTATGTAGAGGTAGGGTTCCGTAGTTGCCCGTCACAATACGTGGGCTTCCTTGATAATGAGCATAATAAGAGAGTTCGCGGTTTGTCCGCTATAACGACTAAAAATGAGCCCAAATAGGAAGATAGTAACTGAGGGACTTATTTTCAAAGCAGACTTTTAGGGAGTGGTATTCAAAAAGGATTAAAAATAACTTCGATTTTGATAATAATACAATTATCATCAAATCATTCACATGCCAAGGTACAAAGATGATCATAGTTGACTATCTATCTATATATTTCCGGCAATGCAGCCCTAAGATATACATATATGACCGTAACGAACCTTCACGTAAACCACCACCGCCCTAAATTATCCTGAGGTCGCCCGCGTAAACCAAGAGTTTGACGAATGAAACTGTATGAGGCTATATGATTGTATGATTACTTTGAATGAGGCCAACAATAACTACCAACTAAAAAAATAAGTAAAAGTGTATGTAAGAAAGATTCTCTCTGCCGATCTCGCAAATGAAAAATTAAAGCTGTAGTAGTAAGTCGTTTTCATCATAAAATGTTTATTTTTAACAGTTTACAATAACATTACAAAGTTATAATGCAGCTAGTTGTAGGTAATTTCTATGGAGTTGTAACGAAATTTTTACTAATTCAAGTGCATTTTATGAGTTGGTCGACTATTACTCGTTAACTTCTTAATTATTCTACTTAGCTGTGATAGTTTTCCTTTTAACTTCATTATATATGAAAAGGGTGGGTAGGTGTGCAACAAGTAACAGCTGTCTAATTTGCTCTTATATTTTGTTTACATTTAAATTATTTTAAAGTAGTGTATGGACTATATTTACATACTAATTACATTTTTATTGCCTTTTCTTTGGAAGTCATATTGAAATACATGTCCACATAAAATATTAGCGACTTACTCATACCACCCATTAGTGTAATTTCTTTTTGCAAACTATATCACTCACTGGCACTTCACTTTGTGTTCACTGATATCACTGGAAATATTACAAGCAATGGCAAAAGAATCTGATGTGGAGGTCATGCAGAGAGAACTTGAAGGAAGCTGGAGTCGCAAGATGGCTGATTTTGAAAACAGATTAAAGGCTGCTCCTACGCCAAGTAATACCTCTCTTAATCAACTCCGTGAGGAGTTTTATGAATTCAAAGACGTTGTTAGCTCTGTACTCAATCTCCTTCGGCAACAGATTCATGCCTGCACTATGACAATTGATGTTATTGCTATGCAGCATAGGCAGAACATTCTCCTATATAATGGGATCTCCAACTCTCCTGAACTTAATGTTGGACAAGAAATGCTGGGCATCATACATAATAAAATGGGTATCCCACATGTAACAAATTTATCCTTTTTACGTTGTCATCGAATTGGTGTTCAAAAGGATGGTCATTCACGGCCAATTCTTGTACAATTTCAAGAGCATCGCACAAAGTCTGAGGTGTGGAAAGCTAAAACTAAGTTAAGGGCTCTCAAATATCGGTGTCTGAGTTTTTAACCAAAATGAGGCAATCTGTGCATAAAAAAAGCACGCAAACATTTTGGATTGAAGAAAGTGTGGACCTTCGATGGCACAACTCCCCAATAACGAACGGGCAAAGATCTCCACTGAAGAGGAGATTGATACTCTCATTGGAAAGTTTCCTGTCGATTGTTCACCAGCTAGACATGGCATAGCTTCTAATAGTGGCGTTACTAATGTTGTAATGAAGCCCATTCAAACCCAGCAAAGTTTTTCAAGCACAAAAAGTCAGTGTGAGATTTCTCGGCGCAATCAAGATGGTATGGTGGGGCAGAAAGAGGATCCTAAAAGGTCCCGCCGTTTAATAGCTAAAAAATAGCTTACTTAAATTATCTTTTTATATCCTAAGGTATCCTTTTTTTTCTATTATTTAATATTAAGTACTTATTTCATGGCTCTGATTACAACTGTAGGATAGAACACTTATGTCTATAGTTATAAGTAGTTTGCTTGTAATAGCTGTTTTATTGCAATTTTTTTTCTTTTTGTTTAAGTTCTTTTCCTTGTAGTATAAACTCTTTGGAATGTTTGTCCTGGTAAATCAAAATAGATTTTAATCATGATTCATGTATAGTACCGTAAAATGGGGCGAATAGACACAACTTTCAACTTCTACACAGTTTTTCTTACATAATATATTGTATATAAGCTGATAATAAAACACTTTAATGTTGTGAGTCTTGTTGTAGTTTATCGAATACTAATGCTTCAAACGAGTAAAAACATGCAAATTCGTTATATTTTAGAAAAAAGTAGTCAGTTTCTATATACCGGGAATCCGGGGTTAATAGATACGACATAGGGGTGAATAGAGAAAAAATGCTAGGGTTGTCAAATTTGCTTTTGTTGTAGTATGTCGGTTGTGAGCTTGTGATTCAAATGAAAGAAAACATAACTACATCAAAATTGTCATTATAAAAAATAATTAGTTAATAAATCTGATATTTATACAATTCAATATAAATATAATTTCATTCTATTTATATTGAATTGTATAAATATCATTTATTATTATACATTAAATTCAATATAATACAAATACAAAGTAATGTAATTTAACTGCTTTGCAGCGTAAGCATTTCCGACATAAAGCCATTAGATAAATAAGCCACTGCTTACATAGTTTTAAACATATTTATTTAAGTAATGAAAATAAAAATAAAAATAAAATGTTTCAAAGTTTGTTAAACTATATAACACTAATTATAATACTACGTGTTTTGATTAATAACCTTTGGTTATTTTAAGTTGTAGGTAACAAGACGAGATTAAAAATCACTATTAATTATTTATAAAATTATGTAAGCACTAAACATAAATGTAAATTGACATAATATCGGGACTTGAAGCTGATAACTCGCGTCACACCTATTCCGCACCGCTTAGATACTTTTTTAACTCGTATACCGAGCGTCTCTGTTAAACAATAAAATACAAATATAATGAATGATATATTTACCTACTAGATAGAACTAAATCACATGAGCACACTAAGTATATTTACTGCAGGAACTTCTATCTGGTGTAATGGTAAAACCTCAAGTATTTGGAATTTTAATGTATAACAAATATCAAAGTGTAACATTTATTATAGAAGACTTTTTAATACCTTTAATATGGTTTAAACGGTTTTTTTTTAAATTTTAGTTTCAATTAGCTACTTAAATTAATTTATGTAGTAAGTAAATGGTGCAAATAGTTTTTGACAACCCTAAAAATCATGTTTCTATTCACCCCTTTTTTCGTTTCTATTAACCCCAAAGGCGTTTTTACTATTTACCAGTATCCTGATTTTACTATTTAAAAGAATAAAATCGTCCAATATTAATATTCATATTTGTATTAATAATAGATGAGAAACTCAACTCCCTAAAAAAAATTTGCAACAAGGAAACACTGAAGAACTTGATGTTTAACTAAAAGTTTTACACAGCATAAAACCTCTTGTACTCACACGTTTATAATAACCGCCCTTTTCTTTACTGTCATCAAAATTGACACTAATTTAAAGGTTACCAAAATAAAGAGAAAATGTTGGCAAATAATAAACAGTAGTAATAAACAGACGTTCCCGAGCTGTAGACAAACCTAGAGACAACTTTATCAAATAACCAGACTTGTGTCTATTCACCCCGCGATTTCTATTCACCCCATTTTACGGTACATAACATGCATAAGCTTAGTTTTCTTTTTAGTTTATTACTAGAGGAGTCTTATTTTTTTAGTAGATTTATCTATGCTATGCATGTTAACGGTAATAATCTAATTATAATCATCTTTATAATTTGTGCTAACAATACTTATTGTTTTTTTTTTACTTTTATAAACGTACCCTAAAAACACGTAGTGATTATATTCTCTTTGCCTAAAAACTATACATAATATTTTCTATAAACGTAGTGATTGTATTCTCTTTGATTTTCTATTGATTTTTAATTTTGACATTATTTTTTTTAGCCCTTGATAGACAAAGGACAAATGTACCATACAGCTAATATCGATTTTGTACTTTGAATTGGAATCGATTTATTATGGTATACATTTTCTCTTATTATTTTGTGAGATACCTATTTAGGAACATTAGTATTATTAGACAAAAATATTTTGCTACTTCAGATATTATATATAAGTTTGCACATAAAATTTATTTATATTAAGTTTACTTTGTAAACGGTTAACTGATGGGATGGTGTTGTTTATATTTACTACGCTTTAGCTTATAAATTAGTTTTATAGTTTACATACCTTACTTTTATATTTTATATATCATTTTTAGTGTTTTTTTTTTTTGAAATTTATTTAATTTATGTATTATCTTAGTCTATGAATTATGTCTGATGTTGAGTCGTTTAGCTCAGCAAATGATTCTTCTGCCATATCATTTTACTCTTGCGATGATTCTTTCAACGACAGCGCGCTTGATTTACACCAACTACTCAAAAGAGTTTTTACGCCTTTTAACAACTCTCTGAACATATGTCACATAAACGCTCAAAGTATCCCGAGCCACTACACCGAACTCGAAGCTTCATTTTCACCCGAGCATATTCATGCCATATCAGTGTCGGAAAGTTGGCTGAAGCCTTCTTTACCGTCAACTTTATATCCCCTACCCGGCTTTGTACTTGTTAGGAATGATCGGGTTGGAAAAGGTGGAGGTAGTGTAGCCATTTACCTACACGCATCAATTCCTCATAAAATTGTTTTAGCATCTGCTTTCTGCTACTCTGCCTCTTCTGAGTTTTTATTTTTGGAAATTGATGTCAAGGGTATAAGGATGCTTCTAGGGGTAGTGTATTGCCCCCCTTCGACAGACTACTACGCCACTTTAGATATGGCTCTTGTTGATATTTGTTCTGAGTACGCACACTATAATCATGGGTGACTTTAATACAGATTTGTTGAAAAACTCCTCGTTCCAAAAGCTTCTTTCAATTGTTGAGTCGTTTAATCCTTCTATTCTCTCTTTAAAGGCTACTCATCACAATATTGGAACCGATGACTCATTGATTGGTCTTATCTTTGCTGCTTCTCCTGATTGTGTGATGATGCACGGACAGTTACCTGCTTTGAGCATCTCACGTCATGACTTGATTTATGCTTCGTATAAGCTTAAACCTCCCAAATATTCCCCTTGTGTACTGCATCTGTGCAGTTTTTCTAAAATAGACTGACAAACTAAGGGATGACGCTCTTAATCTCGATCTAGCTTCATTTATTGCAGCATCTACTGTTGACGATAAAGTCTCTATCCTTAACCAAAATATTCTCAGCCTTTATGATGCTCATGCCCCAGTTCACAAGGTTAGATTGAAGCGTCCCCCAGCCCCGTGGATGACAGAGGGCGTAAGGTTGGCAGTGTCTAGACGTAATCGAGCTTTTCTTCGTTTTAAGAGAGAACGTACTGAAGAAAATTGGTTGTCTTTTAAAGCAGCCAGGAATAGGTGCAATCAAATGGTACGGGCAGCTAAACGCCGATATTTCCATAATTGTATTAATAACTCTTCTCCCGCCGAAGTGTGGAAATTTCTTAGATCTTTTGGTCTTTGCAGGCCAGCTACATTGGATTGCGGTCCTTCTCTATCAGTTGATGAAATCAACCAACATTTCGCTTCTGTAACAGCAATGGACCCTACAATTCGCTCTCAAACTGTGGCTTCCATTGCTTCTGTGCAAATTCCTAATATACCTACCTTTAATATCTCTCCTGTTTCTCAGGATGATGTCAAAAAGTCTATTTTAGCAATTCAGTCCAAGGCGGTGGGTTATGATGAGATTAGTAGACACATGGTAGTATTTATACTAGATCACCTACTTCCGGCAATTTCCCATATTATAAGTTTTTCCCTTGATTCAGGTCAGTACCCTAATCTTTGGAAAAGGGCTTTTGTGAAGCCCCTCCCAAAAGTTCCTACTCCCATTCTTCCAAATCATTTTCGCCCTATATCCATTCTACCCTTTCTTTCCAAAATTTTAGAATCCTGTGTGTTTACAAGCAAATGTCTACATCTATATTAAAGTTGTAAATATTTAATTAAAAAGAAAGAAAAGCATGCCGTTCGCAATTCTCTGTACGCGGTTCAACCTCAAAGTGATCGTCGATATGTGAGCAGTTTGACCTACTTAGGCTCCATATCTGAAAAAATAGCTAATACTCTTCGACAGAGCGGCGTTTACGTTAATAATAAAGATAAGTTAGATATTCGTCAGAAGTCGGGTGTTTATAAACTTGTTTGTGACGAATGCCACGCCGTTTACTTGGGTCAGACTGGTTGCAACTTCGAGACACGTTACAAAGAGCATTGAGCCGCGTACAGGAATTGCAATCCCGATAAATCCCATTTCGCTAAACATCTCTTGGACACTGGACACAACCTAACCAACGACCACTCCTTTAAAGTCTTACATACTTGTAAGAAAGGGCTGCGACTGTGTATGCTGGAACAGTTGGAGATATTAAAAAATAAAAATAGTAATGTTGCACTGCTGAATGAACAAACAAATGTTTCTGACTCACCTCTCTCAAACATCTTTAAACCTGCTCTCTAATAACGGACAGCCTCGCAATATGGTCGTTCGTCAACTTCACGGTGATCAGCGATTGGTTGGATGGGTAGGCGGGCGTTTTGCAGCGGTTTGTTATTAATTTAATAGCAGGCGGCTGCGTACGTCAGGTCAGGTCAAGTGATTGGTCGCATGTTTTATCGCATGACGCGGTCGCCCGCTACTTAAGTGGGGAGCGGTTGCGTCGGCGAGTCCTATAAATGGCAGCTGTTTTTGGCTCGCCGCTCACTTAGCGGTCAGCCACCGTAGAGTCTACTACACCTGAAGATGCCTCGTGTAGAGGCGAAACACGTGTCGTATTGTCATCGGTGGTGTGTCTTTCCTAGTGTAGTGGTGGTGGGAGTAGTGGTGCTGGGATTAGTGGTGACGGGGATAGTGCACGCAATTGAGGGAAGGCGGGAGGTGCTCTTCAAACTAGGTTAGACACATCATTTTATTTTATTAAGCGGATATTGGCAAAGTAAATATTTACAACTTTAATATAATGGATTTCCGCAAAGTAACGCCTGATTCTATTAATTATTCTACATTTATTTCGAAACATAACCTACTGAGTATACATCAGTCTGGGTTTCGTCTTGGTCATAGTACCATTACTGCTTTAATTAACGTCACAGACGATATTAGACAAGGTATGGAAGAAAAAAAAGTAACAGTACTGGTACTAGTTGATTTCTCAAACGCTTTCAACACAGTTGATCATGAAATCCTTCTTTCCATACTGTCTTATCTAAATTTTGGCCCTACAGCATTGGAATGGTTTGCATCTTATCTTCGTGGTCGATAGCAGTCAGTCTGTGTGGGGCAAAATAAAATTTTTTAAAAAAAATATAAATCGTTTATTTCCACCACAAGGATCGTAGATGTTAGTAATAATACAAATCTTAAAACTAATGTTAGTAAAATTAAAACTATTTACCTAATTCTAAAACGATATATCTAAGACAGGCCCGATTAATCAGCACGTGCACCATATGACAATGGTTCAGGTACTGACAATCAAACCTGTCAGAAAATGCTCTCAGGATGCCATTGGAACTGGCCCGCACCCTGCGCACCAGGGATGCGCATCGTTTACGCATGGTGGTGTAGAAACAACCCACATACGCATCCACGAACATACCCGACGCACTTCAGTAACGAGACAGACCCAACAGCATCCTGAATGCATTATTATATTGAACACGCAGGGCATTGTACTGTTTCTGCGTGTAGTCCATCCACAGACTGCTCGTGTAAAAGATAGTGCAGTAAGCTCTACAGAGCGTAACATTTACAGGGACAGAATAACGAGCGAACCTGCGAGCGATCATGTTCGCTCTAACAGACAATGCCCTGCGCTCTCTCTCTATATCAACATCATCTTTCAGGTCAAAGGATACCAAATGACCCAGGTACTTAAACTGAGACACCCTCCTTAACGGGGTACCGTATAACTTAATGGGTGGTACATATGAGGGCAAGGCTTTCCCTTTAACCTGAAAGACCATGCATTCGCTTTTCTTAACGTTATAAATCAATCCGTGACTGCGGGCGTAGCTTTCACATATGCTCAGCAGTTATGCCAAGCCACAAACAGAAGCACTCAGAAACACCATGTCGTCTGCGTAACTGATGTTGAGGCATACTCTGTCAATATGACAACCGACATGAGTGGTACTAAGCAACTATATCAGTGCATTCACATAAAGATTGAAGAGCTTAGGGGAAGTTAAGCCCCCCTGTCGTACCCCGCACTCCAATCTATATGGCTGCGAATAGGTTTCGGACCATCGCACGACATTGACCTGGTTTCCATACCAAAGTTTGAAGATCCTAGTAAGTTCTTCGGGCAGTCCGGTATCTTTCAATTTCTGCCATAGGATATCGTAATTTACCAGATCGAACGCCTTGCTAAGGTCCAGAAAACAGGCATAAATAGGCGTTCGTCTAACCGAATAGTACTTCACAGTTTGCTTCAAACATAATATGGCCGACTCTGTTGACAAACCTGGCCTGAAGCCAAACTGATTGTCATGTAGGCATATATGTTTATGAAGCTGGGCGTTAAGCAAACTGTCAAGCACTTTCGCAACAACCGTGGCAAGTGAGATAGGCCTACAGTTGGACTTATCAAATATGTCCCCAGTTTTGTTCTTTACAATTGGCACCACCACAGTTTTCATCAGAGCCGCGGGCAAGTACGAATGCGCTATACATAAGTTATAAAACATGGCAAGCACTCTAGGTAAGTGAGGACCCGCATGTCTTAGGTGTTCAATACTAAGTCCGTCATGGCCAGGAGACTTCCCACGCGACATAGAAGCTATAGCCTTATTGACATCCTTCGCTGTAAATCGGATTCCAATCTCCTGACGACACGTACCCTCACCTCCTATGGCCTGTCATGGCCCCAACGGTGATGTCACTGTAAAATGCTGTCTAAACATATCTCTGCTATAAGACTATGATCATTAATACCATTAACGCTCACTGGTAGGCCAGGTTTACTATTTAAATTATTGGTCGATTTCCAAAAGTTACGAAAATCATTTTTCGCGTACTAAGTAGCCAAGATGTCCATTTTTATTTGTTCACTGTGGTTCTGACACCACTTTAAGCGCGACTTAAACAAACTGCGACTCCGATGCATGTCCTCATAGACACTACCATTTTTGGTTTTCCCCACCAAACCCACATTAAAAACTTTCACCTGGCCTCCCTGTGGGCATCGCGTACATATCTGTTCCACCCAACCACAGGCCGCTTGCTAACGCGCGATCTTACAGTGTTGGATTCAGTGGCAGCCGCAGATAAAGCATTTACAATTTCGCTTTATAATTTATCGATAAATAATCTGTGATCAATGCACTTACAAACACAATCACTACAAGAACGAAATTCTTTGGGAAAATCGATAGCTCTTAACTTTTCATGACGTAGTTACGTATATATTCCGATCTCCTCCGGTTTTCTATGTCCCCATTGAATCTCGTTTGTCACTTTATATACAAAATTCAACTTTGGTTTGACAATATCCAAGTTGCATTCAATTACTAAAGGATAATGGTCAGACCAGTAGACATCATACTTAACACAAACATTCAAAATTTACCAGCGTAAAATGGCAGCTTGACACTGCTGTGTTTCGTATGGTGAGTGTAGAGAACCGGAGACCCATTTTACTGGAAAAGAGGCATTCCATCTTAGTCCTCACGGGTGACGACGCATCTGCATTTTGATTCTTTATTGAGGATAAATGTAGATGTCTATGGGTCACAGCAACCACTTACCATCAGGTGGACTGTGTGCTCGTTTGTCACCCTATCCTATAAAAAAAAAAATAGACGATACAGCGGATTTCACACTGTTCACACTGTTTCGACGAAATCACTTTCGAAAGCCACCTCGACCCGTGGACCTCACTTACAAAAGTGTGTGTGCCCGACCTTACACCTAACAGCTGTACATCTACACATGACCACTCTTGTTCGTCACAAAAACACGTCAACTCGTCATAAAACCGCTCATTCGGATGGGCGTTAAAGTCGCCAAGGATGTATACACAGCACTCACCGAACTGGGGCAATCAGTAAATTCCGTAAGGTTTACCATTTTATCTGTAGGCATGTACATACTAAACACTAAAATGGACCTATCGCCCAGCACTATTTGTATGCCATATATTCGTGTATTATATTACAACACACGACCGACACATTTTGGAAAACACTTTTGTTCCAAAGCAGCCCCACACCCCTATAAGGCCGGCCGGAAACCATGCCCGCCGCTGAATCTATTACAGACGTGCCCGTGCTGCCGAAACGCTCATCAATCCCGCTAAGAAACTGAATATCGTGTCCAAATAACCAAGTTTCTTGAAGTGCTATCACACTCGCGAACGGACACAAAAACCTCACATCGTCAACTGAGCGTTTGACAGTTGAAGCTGACTAAATTACAGTTGAGACTTTTATTCATTGACAGTAGGGATAGGGTCGTTCACGGTATTCACCGCTACACCGTTCGTGCCACTGCTATTATTTCGCCTGAAGTTGAAGAATCGCCTGAATATAACACCCTCCGGCCAAAGCGTTGCATCTAAAAATCCATACTTCCATACTAATATTATAAATGCGAAAGTGTGTTTGTTTGTTTGTCCTTCTTTCACGTCGCAACAGAGCGTCGGCATAGCATGATTTTTGTATGGGGATAGTTCGGTAGCTGTAGAGTGACATAGGCTACTTTTTTCCGCGGAAAAACATCTCATTCCCGTGGGAAAATCGAATATGTTGCACAAGTTTGTCCTTCTTTCACGTCGCAACAGTGCGTCGGCATGGCATGATTATTTGTATGGGGATAGTTCGGTGGCTGTAGAGTGACATAGGCTACTTTTTTCAGCGGAAAAACATATCATTCCCGTGGAAAATCGAATATGTTGCAACATTAAATTCAGCTAGGTGGCGCCACCGTGATTCTACAAGACGGACGACGGTACAATGGACGAACACAGAAGGTCAGAATATCTGGATTATCATGTCTTTTTACCAAAATTAAGATAAAAAATGTATGGATCTGTATTTTTCCACGCAGGACCGGGAAGAGAGCGATAAAAAACATAAAATTCACCAGCTGATTTTCTTCAAACGTTTTGGTGCACCGTAATTCACAGAATAGGCGATAACCTCGCAGACGATATTAAGTAATCCGTTGATGCTCTGCCTACCCCGCAAGGGTTACAGGCGTGATTATAAGTATGGATCAGAAATACTATCACCACCTATCATGCTTTCACCTTAACTATTACTTAACAATGGTAGAAACAGTTCTTAGTAAGCCTTATTAATAAGCCTTAGTAATATTTATTGAACGGAAATGAATACAGTTCTTATATGTGGTTATGAATGAATCAGTATTACAATAAGAAAAATTGTGCAAAATTATAAGAAAAATATTTTTGAGAGTTCTGATTAACTAACGATAAAGATAAAGATAAAGATAAAGATATTTTATTTTGCAAATATGGGTACAGTACATGGAAATATAGGTAGTGAGTTCAGCCATATTTTACCAGTAGGCATGCAAAATATACAGAAATATAAACTAATCACCTAAACAGCTATAAGAAATAAAATAATAACACAAAAACAAACATAATTCAAATTTTTTAACATTATACAGTCTTAATCTCAAAATAAAAAAATTTTTTCAGTCAAGAATTCTGTTACGCTATAGTATGCTTTGACTGTCAAGAAGCTACGAAGCCTTTTTTTAAATATCGATAGCGGCAATTCTTTCCAACTTTTTGGTATTTTATCATATATGACTGGAGCCATGCAGTATATACTTTTGCGCATTAGTGCTGTCTTAGCGGAATGATGGCACAAAAGGGTATTGTCGCGTCTATTACGTGGAACTGCTTGGTCAAGGCGTTTAAAACGTTTTGGATGCAATTTAACAAACACTGCTACTTCTAGTATGTATAAACAAGGTAATGTCAGTATTTTATACTGTTTAAAATATGGCATGCAACTATCGGTAGTTTTAAGCTTAAACATCGCCCTTATGCATCTTTTTTGAGCCTTGAACACTGATTCTTTTTCGGTTGAGTTACCCCAAAATATTATTCCATATCGGAGGTGGGATTCTGCTAAGCCATAGTAAGCAGTGAGGAGTGCATCCGTGTATACTATTGAAGACAAATTATGTAAAGCATATGCGGTTTTACTAATTTTTACAAAAGTATTAATGTGTGCTTTCCAGTTAAGATGTTTATCTATTTCGAGACCTAGGAACTTTGCAGTTTCAACTTCTTTTACAACATCATTATTGTAGTGTACATTTAGGCTCATGCTAGGAATCCGTTGACTGAAATGGATAACTTTTGTTTTATTTAAGTTTATTTTTAAATTGTTTTCATCCAACCAGTTTACAACTAATTTTAAGGAGTTATTAATGTCATTTTCATAGGTCTCTACACTTTTATGGTATTGTCACTGTGGTATCATCCGCAAACAGTGTTACTGTTGCTCAATGCATTAGGTAAGTCATTGATGTACAATATAAATATGAAAGGTCCCAGCACACTTCCCTGTGGTACTCCATATTTAACTTCGCGCTTTGACGATCGAAATATCTCTTCTTTCTTATTTGCTATATTAATTTGATTAATTTCGGTTATTTGTATTCTATTCTTTAAGTAAGATTCAATTAGATTAAGAACATTGCCTCTAATGCCATAGGCTTCAAGTTTTTCTAAAAGAGTAGCGTAATTTACATAATCAAATGCCTTTGTCATGTCGCAAAATATGCCACAGACATGTCTACGTTTATCGATATTGTTAATAATATTGTATATAAAGTCATATATGGCCATATTGATTGTCCTATGTGGTCTAAATCCTTTTTGTTCCTCACATAAAATGTTATATTTTTCAATAAATTTATATATTTCCTTATATATATATTTCTCAAATATTTTTGAAATTACGGGAATAAGTGAGATGGGCCGATAATATTCCATTAGTTCTCTATTTTCCTTCTTAAACAGCGGTTTTATAATTGATGTTTTTAAGGCATCTGGATAAATGCCTGCGCTAATACTTAGGTTGATTAGATGACTTAGATGTCCGCATATTTCCATTGATATGTGTTTTAATATTTTTGTAGCAATGCCATCGTATCCCACGCTACTTGTATTATTTAACGACATTATTATTTTGTGAATATCTAATGGAACACTAGGCGGCATGAATAAAGATTTACTGTTGGTGTTTATTTTACAAGATTTATGTTTGTTAGTGACATCTATGTTTGCCTGAATAATATCGATAAAATAGTTGTTAAATGCTTCAGCGATGCACTGAGGATTTGATAGAGTTTGATCATTTACCTTAATTTTATTAATACTGCGTGTAGGTAAGTTGTATTTTGTTCGTTTAATAATTTGCCAAGTTGTTTTAGACTTATTTTTAGATGCTTTTATTTTTTGGTTATTTTGTGCCTTTTGTGTCAATCTAATAATTTTTTTATATAACTGCGAATAATTTGAAAATAAAATTTTGTTATTACTGTTAGGATTTAATCTTAGCTGCCACAGAAGTTTTCTTTTCTTTCGACTGCATAATTTAATTCCTTTAGACAACCATTTTGGTTTTTTTATTATGTCTACTTTAATCAATTTAATCGGAAAACATAAATCGTATATAAGTCTAAACGTATCAATAAATTTATTATATGCTGCGTTTGGATCATCTGTATCGTATATTTCCGAAAAAGAGATACGTTTTATGTAATCTTTAAATTTCGTTATATTTTCCATATTATAATCCCTTCTAGGCGTA